>CM077243.1:13221578-13706578 GCA_039654775.1 Spinibarbus caldwelli | reverse complement strand
GTGAATTGGTGGGTTTTTGTTAAATGTGAGCCAAAATCATCACAATTAAAAGAACCAAAGACTTAAACTACTTCAGTTTGTGTGCATTGAATTTATTTAATACACAAGTTTCACAATTTGAGTTGAATTACTGAAATAAATGAACTTTTCCACTACATTCTAATTCATTGAGATGCACCTTTATATATATATTTTGCATTTTATTTTTGAACATTTAGTTATTATTTTATTTTGAATTTATTTTGTATTTCATTTCATTTCATTCATTCCTTCATTCATTCATTTGTTTATTTATTTATTTATTTATTCATTCATTCATTCATTCATTCCACAGAGGAAGAAAGTCATACAGGTTTGGAACATCACAAGAGTGGCTAAGTGATTTTTTTTTTTTTTTTTTTAAGTGGATTTTAAAAATAGAATGGTGTTCTCTCAATTCCATGTCAGAATCTTGAAGTAAAACCTCTAAATGATACATACATAAAATCTTCCAACAAAGAGTGAGAGGAGGTTAAGAGAATTTCCAGTACAACAGAATGTGTCTGTGAGTTACAGTGTAAAAAAAACAAAGGCAGTGGCTAAAAAGTGGCTAACATCTTAGACCGCTTATTCAGCACAGCAGGGACAACAAAAGTAGCAATTATAAATAGACAAGTTTTTAAAAAAAAAAACAAAAACAAGGCAGGAAGTGAAGATTCGGAGCATGAATGAGTCTACTCTGGAAGAAGTGTTCATTTTGGATTTGGAGGTTCACTTACTTTTGAATTTAACGGCCATATAAATGTACAAAAATTCTAGAATAGAACAGAAAATTCTATACAAATCTAGTACACTTATTTTACTGACGCAAAGGCTCTTTGTTCTTCATTTAATCTTCTTGTAGTCTAGGATAAACAAGTGAGTTTTTTGTTCACTATACTGGCAGTTTTTTTGTAGACATAATTCTAAATATTAGATGATAAATGCCAAGTTATATTTTCACAAAATACATTCTATAATTTCACCCCCAAATTAAAACACAGCATTGTTTTAAACAAAGAAATGGACTTTGAACTTCAACAATAATGAAGCCTTCCAAACGTTCTATGGTTGTAGGCCCACCATAATACAGTAAGGGTCAAAGGTGATGTCCTGTCTATTATGGCTCTCCACATGGCTAAAAAAGCACAGGAACTCACTAGTAACAGAACAAAATGAAGCCATATGTAGCTAACAAGATGTAGCCATTCACAACTAGCGCTCTGGTGGGCCACACAGTCACCGTTACACCGGTACACACAAGTTCAGTGTTCATATTTCACACATACACACTCCTCGGTTAGCGCCACATCGCACTGACCCCTTCAAAACTCTTAGTCTTTGTTGGCGGTGGTTAATGAACAGATTAGTGGTGAGGGGCAGATAGGAGGAGGAGAGGTCAAGACTAAACCCTTTAACAGGAGGGATAATCAGTGACAGGTGGGTCCACACTTCTCCAGCAAGCCCTCTCAAATACCCCCCGACCTAACTCGCCTCTGCATCAACGGCACTGTCGCTTTTCACGTCGTGCCTCGTCTAAAAGAGTCAAGGGGAGCTTGAGGAGTTAACGTTTTTTTAAGCACTAAATTGGATACTTGTTGGCAATGTGCCTTGCCTTTGTGCATATTGTCCGGGGCCATATTTACAAAACGGCGCGGCTGGATCTTCTGAAGCAGATTGCGCTGAATGGGACTCCCCTAGAAGATTGGAGGAGACACTCGAGAACAGGCACACAATGAGAGCCAGGGTGCCAAAGGAACGGGAGGTGGGGCGGGGGTGGCCGAGGGTCCGGCATTTGCACCCGTTTTCATTCATTTGTTTAATATTCCACCGCAGGTTCTGCTTCAGAGAGACGCCCATTGTGAAGCGCTGAATGGGAGACTTTAGGAGTGTCTCTGCCTCCATTAATTAGGGCTCACTGACGCTTCCGCTCCCTGAGAGTCCGCCTCATTATGATTTCCTCACATTCTTTAACACAACTTAACCCCATTCCTTAGCTCTCACATCAAAGAACAGAAGAGGACCCACAGTCACTCACTGCTTTGGCTGCAGTTGCATACTGTGCATGTTTTAGCCCTGGAGACTGGATTATTTGGAGAGAAGATGGGAGTACAGTGGCTTACGTGACATTTTACGATGTCAAAATACAACCTCTACTTTAAACAGGCATGTATTCAATCAGTAATTAAAAAGCCGCTCCCACTGTACTTTCATTTTGACTCCAGTCCTTCAGTTCAGCTGACGGACAAGTAAAATGATCAACAAATAAACATAGGCGAGATATAAATGTAGAGAACTTATTTCAAAAGAACCCCTGATGTGAAGTCATTATACAAAAATATCTCACTAAATATAAGAAAAATAATTATTAAGAAGCTTACCCATCCGTGCAAAGAGTGGTGTTTTGCATTCTGCAAGATTTTCACCAGAAACTTCAATGAAAAAGCATTTTATTATATAAAGTATACAATTTCATATATTATATTACACCATATTATATGTTTATTCTTGTAATGGAATTATCTGGAATACTTGAATCTGATTGGTCAATCATGTCATTCTTTTTTTCAGAACTGATATATGTCAATATGTTTTTTTTCTTCAATTTTAAAAATCATTGGGATCAGGGGGGTGCTTCTCAAAAGTTGGCACAAATCATTTCTACGATCTATTTAAGCTTGCGATGTGGCCCTGATAGAAATTATTTTATTCTGAATTATGTGTTTAATAACACTATTAAAAACATAAATAATATGCAATTGACGTAGAACAAGTGACGTCTGATGCATCAGGATATTTGAAAAAAATAAAAATAAAAATAGAATGCCAAGAATCAAGTTTTCCAGAGAGCAACATGAGTAAACAGTTTAATTCAGTGTACTGTATGAAATCATTTATTTTATATAATACAATGCTTTTCCATTGTAGTTTCTAAAAATGGTGCAGAATGTAAAATGCCGCTCTTCGCAAGGATGAACAAAAAGAATCAATGAACGCATTCATGTGATTAATTCTGATTATGTGCTGATTGGTCTCAAATATATGACAGCTGAAATGACCCAGATATCTGGAATATCATTTTTTTTTCATGCCGAAACACACACACACAAAGACATGAACATACTCTCCGATGGACGCTCAGAAGATCTGACTGCAAAGAATAATGACAATTCATGACCCCAGGATCACGCAATGACACTTCATCTGTATGGTTATTAATGTGACAGTGCAAGTGTCACTTCCCATGGATAGCCCAGTGATACCAGGTTAATTCTGTTTACAAAGGGCTAAATGTTACATTATTTTCAGAGGAGAAAAATCAATACCTGCCCTTTCTTTTGTTATAACGTTTTTTTGAAAATCTATAAGGCTCACTACAAAGACATTTTTGAGATGCTAGTGGGATACAGGTCATTGAAAATTGAATATATATGTAGAGTGATAAATTTCATCACAGCGAGGTGATGGCATGAACACATAATCAGCTGAAGTAGTTGTGCAGACTAAGCATGGAAAAAGACTTCACAGCAACATGATAGGATGGGTTTCGTCAAGCATTTCAAGAGTGGAAAGTTTTGCTTTTTTTATTTTTAAAAAGCTATGTTTTATGTTTTAACACTCTGCAACAAGTCACAAATGAGATTTGAGTGAGGGCAGCAGTTCGCTAACAAAGCACTTGATGCCATTCGTGCATTGCAACAAAGATAAAATGACATCTAGCCGTGCTTTCCGGCCATTTTCTTCACAAAAAAACACACCGAGTGTTGAAGCGTTAACCTTAAAGGCAGCTTTCCCTTTGCCAGGGTGCACATAAACGTGCAAACATGACCCGGGGTGTATTTCGGCACTCTACCCCAGGCTTCCATTTGCAGTGGAATTCACTTTGCCTCATTAGTTGCACACTTTCTTAGTTTTTAACAATGCCTTTGCTTGAGTCCTCCCAGCAGAAATCTTCTGTCCCATTCTCTGTCGATATTTTGCAGACCCGGGAGCAGTTTGGGAGAGCGAAGGTTTTTCCTATCCCCCTCTACCCCTCTCCTAACTGGTTTAAGACTTGTAATTATCTCTTGCTGGGGGAGGCTGTAAATTGGATTAAAGTGGTGAGTCTCAGCTGAGTGAATTACCTCCATCTCCCCACTTGGTGGGCCAGGCCTGATAAACGTGCAGGGGGAACGGATTTGGATTCAGCCTTCGCATTCATGGCTTCCTCGTGGAAAGAAATGAAATTTTCCGACAGAAGGGGCCGGTGTGCCGGTGGTATCTGTTCGCGTCGTGTTTCATCTGCTTCTGCTCTTCCAGAAATGCAATTACCTGCGTTATCGGCAGCTAAATGGTCACAGCTTGGCACAGAAGTCTGTCTACCTGCTCAAGCCACCTGACTGTACTATTTTACATGGCACTCTTCTACTGACAGTGGGTATACACAGTTAAACTTCTTAGTCTGACGATGAAAACAAGAAAGAGACCACTGTTATGGTGTCTGTTTATAGTATAAATATATATATATATATATATATATATATATATATATATATATATATATATATTAAAAAAAAAACAACACAAAACAATCATTCGTTTTAAATCACATGTATGCAAATAGTTCCCACTTATCATTTCTGACTAAAAAATTAAGTAGTGTGACAAAAGAAAAAAAATACAGTAGGCTGACAAGAAGAAAAGAGAACAATTTAAAATATATAGATAAATAAAATTCAAAGATTTGGGCTCAGTAAGACTTTTAAAATAATGTTCACCACAGCTGAATTTTCTGATCAAAAATACAGTAATAATATGAAATATTATTACAATTTAAAAGAACTATTTCTATTTTTTATGCCAAAGATGAATTTTCAGCAGCCATTACTACAGTCTTCACAATTACACGATCCTTAAGAAATTATTCTAATACTGTATGCTGGTTTGGTGCTCAAGAAAGCTTTCTTATTATTCCTATTAGTTGAAAATGGTTGTGCTGCTTAATGAAGTGTGGACAGTGTTTTTTTTTTTTTTTTTTTTTTTTTTCAGGATTCTTTGATGAACAAAGTTTGAAGAACAGCATTTATCTGAAACAGAAATCTTTTTGTGACATTATAAATGTCTTTACTGTCATTTTTGATCAATTTAATATGTTCTTGCTGAATAAAAGTCATTTCTTAATTTCTTTCCCAAAAAAACCCCCAAACTTTCAATTAAAAACAATTTTAAAAATGACTTTTGTCTAAATATGCTATTAAACAGTCATTTGTTTTACATGCATTATTAAAAGGCTGTAATTAGGAAGTCTGGCCTAAATTTTTGCAAATGCAAAAATAAGTTTTTCAAAAAAAAAAAAAAAAGAAAGAAGAAAAAAAAAAAAAAAAAGAGACCCAGTTATCAAAGTCGCTTGTAAGTTATTTACTGTAAAAGTGACTTTTGATGAATTAAAAGGAAAATGAGTTCATATTTATAATCTGGATTTACAATCCAAGATTACTGTGAGGTCAATAGTGGCTTTTCATTTTGTCCAACCTTACAAAAGAATGGATTTTTTATTATTCTTTTTCCTTTCACTTATTACAGAGTTACCGGCCGGTTTTGATTTAACAAGTTGCTGGAATCTAGTAAGTGAAATTCTCATGACAAAGTTTGTTAATTCCCATCAGGGAGAGAATGAATAATGCTGATAGAGGGCAAGCTCATTTTTAAAGAAAGAATAGGTGATTTGGTTGGAGTAGTGGGACCTGGGAGTGAGTGATAGGTCACTCTCTGTGATTGTAAAATTGTAATCCTGGTGTGAAATGCCTTTAAGTCTTTAAGGACAGCATGGACTCTGGAGCGTGAAATAGTAAATCTATGTTTCTGAGTGCTGTGAGTCACCTCCAGTATTGCTGCGAGAGTCACTCACAGTCTTTGCCAGCTGCTCCATTTACATCGACCTGCCTATTCACATGCCCAAATGCTACAACAAGAAACATATAACAATTTTGCTGAATTATTTAATACCTGTAAACTAAATCTTTGGTCAATTTTACATATACAGCCTGTGTAAGAGGAAATTAAAAACAATATAGTGCAAGGCTGGATTTGAAATGGCATTACATACACAGCCGTCTCTAAGACAAATCACCTTTTATATGGAGTTACACATTGTTAGAGGGTCTGTGCCAGCAGAGGGAGCAACATATTAATATCCGTCATATTAAGCATTTCTATCAAATAACAATAAACTTTTTTTTGTCTTCAGTATCACTTCAAAGTCTATTTCTTCACTAAATAATGATGAATCAAGTCAAGTTCATTTATGTCAGTAAGTTTTGACCGTAAAACTATAGCTATGATAGTATCTCTTTTAGAAATAATATAGACACAACAGTCATATATATAATAAATATGATACATAATTATTTCATACATTGCACAGGCACATCTACGTTACGTTAAACAAAAAAAGTAAAATAAAACAAAGCTTCAACTGTGAATGCGGGAAAAAAGAAAAAGGGGGAGAGGGAGATAAAGAAGACTTCTAGCAACTAACTTTCAGTGTTTTTTTGCAAAGCCGATTACTCTTATTTGATATTTCATGCTACATTGAAGGATAAGTACTGCTCTAGGGTAGAGACACTAGCGAGCAATTCATTTCAAGAGTCTCATACCCACACACAGGCTAACAGAAAGGGTTTTCTGCAGAAATATTTGCCTCTTTGACATACAGTGGCAAGCGACTGAAGAATCTAAGAGATTATGAGTGTTTTTTCCTCTCACTTAAAATGTCAATGTTTTTCAAAGCAAAGGATCAGTGGCTCATATGTTTTTCAAAGGGCATATATGCGTCATAATACCCAGAAAACTGATACATCCTCTACCATAAACTATTCAGAATGTTTTCTTTAAATAAAACTGCTTGTCCGTTTATCAGGGGAAAGTGATATGATCCTTGTTATCAAATCTACATGATTGTCAACAATGATTAGCTACTAGCAAGCTCATAAGATCAATTAATCATTTTACAAGTTTGCAAAATTTAAGACAGATGAGGTATGATTTTTTTTTTCTTAAGTTAAAGAGATATATGATTATTCGGAATGATTCTCTTTTGAAATCGGCCGGCTTGATGGCCGGCTCTCTTTCCCTTCTCAGCTGTTGAAATATATGTTGGGGAGTGTTAATTGTGGGAGATTCTTTGCCACAGTGGGAGCTTTGCCCTGTCACTCAACATGTTTGTGTAAGATACAGGCTGTTTGGAAACCTCCTCTGTGCTAATTCATTTATTAATACCCCAGTGAAATATGGCCAGAGAAAAATGTGAGGGCCGCTCTGAACATCATGCCAGTTTTTTCTTCTGTTTAAACTAGTGTAATGAGTAACATAAATCAGATTCTCTGTGGAAAAACCTAGATCAAATTTTAAATTAAAAACACAACAATCATTCTTAACATGTTAAACACACACATACACACACACACACACTGTAGCTTCAATATTGCTTTTTGAATATAAGTTAAAAGAACTAGTACTTATACTTGTTAGTACTTATAAAGCACATATTCTGAATGACCATATACTACATCCCTTAATTCTACCCAATACCAAACCTTAACAACTACCTTACTATTAATAAGCTAATTAACTATTATTATTAACTATTAATAAGCAGTAATCAGGAGTTTCTTGAGGCAAAAGTCATAGTTAATAGTTAGTTAATAGTGAGAACTGGACTTTAAAATAAAGTGTGACCTAGAATTTTTTATTTTTTTTTTTTGCTCAGTTTTAAAATATACACTTTACTTTTGGTAAATGTAAAATAACATAAATGCATATTTATGCATATAACACCAAAAAAAAAAAAAAGGCAAAGAATCGAAGGAAAAATACACACACACACACTTCTAATAATCACACAATGGGTGTGAAGACCTATTTAAGTGATTATAAATCGGTGAAAAAACGGATGGCTTCAAAAGTTCAACAATATTTGATATTTTTGTACATTACCTTTTACATCTTTGCTGTTTCCCAACTATTTTACTGATTTAATATTGCTGAAGAACCTTCAATAGGCTGTTTAATGGTTCCATTGTGACAACTTACCCCATATAGTGTGAAAACAAGCCCCACATTTATGTAGTCATAACTTTAAGGTATAGTCCTACACAAAAAAATACATAAATAAATAAATAAAGTGACAAGGTAAATGTGTTTATTGGGTAATTGTGTGAAAAATGTGTAATGATAAAAATATTAGTTTAAAATATTGTCTATAAAGTTAAAAATATATATGCAGTATGTGTCAGACAATATTTCAGAGAAATGAGGGGTAAAAAAATTTACACAACTTGCTAACCTCATACATATGAGAATAACAAGAAGCATGACTATAACAGACGGCTATGCCTTGCGCTAAAAGTCCGTCGCAGGAGTTGTGCGTGACCAGCAAATAAGTGTGTGTTTTCCCGCTGCTTAGAAGACAGTGGTGGTAAAGCTCTTTCATCTTTAATTTCCTGCTGTGTCATCTATAGGGACAGATCAAACAGGGGACAAAGTGTCCCTCCATGCTCTTCTATTACAGGTAATCACCCCCCTCCCTCTTATGCTCTTATCTCCTCACTTCCTCTCCCTTTAGCCCCCTCCTGAGGACCCTCCCGCAAGGTGGAGGGAAAAATTTGATAAAAGATAATTACATCCCCCTCCTGCAAACATTTAGTGAGATCTGTCAATAGCTAGCAGTTGGGGTTTATTGCAAGTGCAAGAAAGGCAATTTGCCCCCAAACACCACAGGAATCTGGAATTCTGAGACACTAGAAATACAGGATTTGGATCCATGTGCAGACAGTAGGAGTGGCACAAGAGGAGAGATGAGGAGAGCATGCTGGGTAGGAAAGAGCATGTTGTTCATCACTAACTGGGATAATGAAAGACATAATGAAGCAGAGGGTATCCAAAATGTCTCCTCGCTCTCTCACTTTCCCGCCGAAGCCCTCGATCCCACTCTGTCACATGGCAGTCCTCCCTCTCTGCTTGTTTTTGATCTTGAAATGCTCATAAAGGTAATGACGACAAATTAAGGATGAAGGTGAGTGATCACAATGTGGCCAGCCCTCCCCAGCTGGCCCTTTCACATGTCTGATATGAGATGTCTCTGTGACTGACTCTAAAAACGCCTGATGCACTGGGTCACTCTGGGTGAAATATTTTGCAGACACTGATCTGTGGCTTATGAATGAAATGTAATGAGCATTATTTTTTTTTACTACAAAACAATTTTTTTTTTAACTTTTATGTTCATCTAACAAACAAAATTTCTCAGTTTAACTTTTAATCAGATAAACTTTTTCCTCCTTTTTAGTTTTATGTAACCTCAGGGCCCAATCAGCAGGCTCAAACAAAATCAGGGAGTCCAGAATTTCACAGGAAGTTCTGCAGATTTCTGCAGAATTGGAATGTCAGTTATTATTTATATGCATCGTCCTTTGCATGTACATTTATTGAACTTTTCAGTTAAAGATCATATATAATTTATAGATTGCACTACTATGTTTAAACACATTGCACAGAATTCCAAAGGTTTCACGAAAAAAAAAAAAAATTAATAATAAATCCAAAAAGAATTCTGCATGAGGGTTATTCCATACTAAAACAAACCAAAAAAAAAAAAAAAACTAAAATTAAAACCATAAAAAATCGTTACTTGAAACAAAATAAACATTAACTGAAATAAAATGAAATATAAAAACTTTTAAGCTAGTTGCTTTCAAATTTTAATTTAGTTTAACTTAATGTGCAAAAATAACTACAACTGAAATAAAAATTAATAAAAACTATATACATTTAGAAAAAACAAACAAAAAAATAAAATAACAAAAAACACAACAAAATGATTACATTTTAAATAAAATTACAATTAAAATGGAAAATATAAAAAATAAAAAACTGATTAAAATATTCATAAAAACATTAACACCTTAGATTAGGGAACATATATTCACTATTAATTAACAGTGTTCCCTCAATAATCTCTAATTTTTGGCTTATTGTTAGTAAGAAAGGTAGTTTTTGTAGTAGTTATGTTTAGGTATGGAATAGGACTGAGGGATCTAGAATGTGGTCATGCAAGATATTAATGTGTGCTTTATAAATAGCCAATATCCTAGTAATATGCATGTAATAAGCAACTAGTTAATAAGGAATATTGTTCCCTAATCTAAAATATTACCAGAAAAACTATATATATAAATATATGGCATACAAATATATTTTTTGATTTTGTGTGTAGGGCATTGATTCATATATGCAATAACATAACATATGGAATAGGTGCAGATTGCAGATTGGATCTAATATACAGTAAATGTCATACAACGTAAGCAGGTCGATTATGATTAGAGCTCAAAAATGAAGACGATAATTATGTTCGTATTAACCTTCAGGTGTAATCATTGCATTCAACATCTTGGCCACCGAAAGGCTCTTCACCTTCAGAGTCGTTCACTGTTTACGCTTCAGAATGGCTGTGTTATCAATTCTCCCCATCACAAGATTTTAATGGGCCATCCAAATGATTCATGTCAATCAAACATCTGCTAAACTGTCCACATGTCACAGCCAACACCTGTTGACCTCTGAGTGACCTCCACAGGTAAGCAGCACAGCATCTCTTGGGTCACACCAGACAGACAGCGCCAGCACGCCCCAAAAACACTCACACTAAACGATACTTCTAGAAAACTACTCTACTTAGACTTCATTTCCTTCCATCCCCCCATCTTTTTCACTCTCCTTCAATAAAGCACCCAAAAATCTTGCACAGGGGACAGAGAGGTGAAATTTCTCTCATCCAAATGGATTGCAATTTCCCTCCATTTAGCACCTGAAGGTAATTAGCTTGAAGAGATTGCAGAGTGAGCAACACGTTCATGGAACATTAACTCTTGCACATTCTCCAGTTGCAGGGAATTAATAGGAAAGATTAAAGTTTAAAGAGAGCAAATGCCATTACCGAACAAACCACCTCTCAGTGGCTATAAGCAGCTCTCGCTAAGCCAAACTTTCCAATTCTCCTCCCTTTTCTCAAAATAAGTTGACATTAAGACTGCAGAGAATAACATAATATCTGCCTAAATGACTGTGTGCGCGTGCACGTGCGAGTGTGTGTGTGTGCAAGAGAACAGGTCCAATAGCCTGCAGCCTCATTTTTCCTCCCTAACAGCTTTTTGCATGCTTTCTCAGTTCTAGGACACATTTTGCTAATTAGCACCTTGGCATTCGTTAATCTGGCCAGCATGCTGAGTAAATGTACATGCAAATCCAATTTCATAAAGGTCTTCATGGTAAATTATCAAGCTCAGTAACACAGATCTTCTTAATTAAAGTCTTTATTCTATATTTCCTGCTCCTTTTATATGTGTCACGCGTCTGCAGTGGTCCTCTGGCATTTAAAAAAAACCTTGCGCGTTAAAGGAGGTTAAATTCCCATTTTATCCATATCCATGTTCACGTATCACATATCAATACTTTTCATTGCTTGGAGATAAACGCACTACACTTATTTGCCCGCGCATCCGTCAATCTCTCGATCATAAGAGGAGCTTTTGGGGGGGCTGGCTATTGGCAATGAATTTTTAGAGGCCATCCCACTCAGAGATTCAATCACAGCCTGAAAAATTCCGAGTGGGAAAAAAATGAAATTGAGACATGGTAGAATTTATTGCCCAGAAAATTCCATTCTACTATCTGATTTGAAAAGTCCAGTCCTCCTAGCTTCACAAAATCTATTTTCTACATTTTAATACCCCACGTAACAGTCTTCATAATTCATTCGAGTGTGTTAAGCGCAGTTTTATTAGATCTGAAACAAATTTTGGTGTGGGATCCTATAGGTCATTAACCATGGAGTAATTTTATCCTTGTTTCCCTAATGATGCCATAATGGTGAGTGAATTTCTTAACTAAAGACCAAAGAACATTTTGAAGGTCAGCTTCATCTGCAAGCTCCTTCAAGCGCTTCTCGGAGAGATTGGAAAAGTCGGAGATTTTTGAAGAGTCATTAATAACGCTAAAGCTGAAAGCCTATTTGCGTTCTCGCTTTCTACCTTTTAATTTCATACACTTTTTTCCCCTCCCGCTCTCTCTCCTTCCCTCTCCTCTGTTCTCACAGTTGCCCTCATGCAGAAAAAATGGAGTGCTGAGTGTGGGGGCAAAAATGGCAGCTCAGTGACATACAGATCCCAGATGTGATGCCGCAATAATTTAAATTTTATGCCTTTGTTATCACTTTAATCATTTTCTTTATTCGTTTTGTTTCACTGGTCGGAGAGAGACACCTGATAGGGTAAAATACCAAGGGAACAATTTTTATTTGGAATGTGGTACAGAGTCTAATTAGAATTTGAATTTTGCTGAGCCTTGAAATGGTCGGTGCTTTATCCTGATCGCCTTAGATATTGTTCCAAGTCAATCATTTGTCACTGCACAGCATGCTGGGAAGGTTCTGCTAATCAACTCTATTTCTTCCACCATTTTTTTTTTTTTTTTTTTTTTGCTGCACTGGCATTTTTGTCATTTAGGCTTTATAAGAGCGGCAATAGAATGCATTCATGTTCTAAGGTTCCTTGTAGTTACGGCTCAACATGCTCAGTGCATTTTTACAGGGCTGTTTTTGCATGCTGTTGTACTGAACGTACAAACAGATAAATAAGATGACTTAATATGTGAATGAGGAAAGCTTAATTAGTAATAAATTAATTTGAATTAAATTGTAAGAACTTTTAATTTGACCTTTTAATGTGCAAGTACCAACAAGGCACTAATGAGATATTGCTTATTCAAAATGCTTTTTTTTTTTTTTTTTTTTTTTTTTAGGAGTAAGCTGTATTTCAAATTACCAAATTTAGAAGTTTACCAAATTACCTTTAAAAAATTAAATAAAATAAAATTCTTGCACACCACAACTCATTAGTAGATAAAAACCGCCCATTATAGAACCAAATTATACACCACTCAATCACCATTATTGGTTCCTTGCAATTCCTCATTCATTCAATGTGGTGAAAAGTCGCAAGAGCCATAAACGTCTTTTAAGGGCAGGAGAGTGTCCAATACTGTTGGTTGGTGGTTTTTGTCATTCCTTGTCTGATCTAATGTGTGCCTTGGGAGGCAGAGATCCTCCAGCAGAAGTGTACAAGCATTTTGTTCCCCAGGTACAAGGAGGTCTGGGACAGAAATTGGAGCTGACAAGCGTTAACGTTTAGAAATTTGCCAATAAATGGCTCTCATGTGGAGATATTCTGGGCAATGGTGGTGAACCTAGTGTACGTCTTAGTCGTAGCAAACGGGATGTAAACTAGAATGGGAACTGAGAAGAAAAACCTCATATGATCTTTCTAACGCACAGCACTTCTGTAATACAGTGTGCGCAAAGGATATTCCTCCTCATAAATGATCTGATCCTGATTACACAGAAGGTAAAGATGGTGCTCCATTTACAAAATATTTCAGCACTAATTTAGGATTAGGTTCTCTGTATTGACTGATCAGGTGCATTTATATTTTATTGCAAATTTAAATTCCCAGGCTTTTCTTTTAACAGCATCAGACATTTTTCCGTTTCACCTGCAAGTTTAATTGGAGAGCTGTAAGGGCCACTTTGAAGGAGTGGAAAAAATAAAATCCATCTGACAAGATGATCGATTACATGTAAGACTACCTGACTTAGAAATTAAGGTTTTTTAATGACAGGCTGCCTTCACTTGCACATGAAATTCAAATTCTCTTCAAAGGATCCCTAGCAGCCATCACCTGTCTCCAGCACACGCGTCCCCCAAACGGAGCTACTTTGTCTCTGTCACCACTGAGAGGACATTGTTTTCACCAACAAGCGTTTGTATTAACCAATCTCACACTGCATCCAGGACACATCTCATTGAGTCCTGCATCATTGGTGGGTTGAGGAGAAATAGAAAAAAAAAGAATCCGACAAACAGCGGTGGTCCATCAACACAGCTTTTGTTAGGGCTCTTATTCAGGAGAAAGACTGCACATTTTTAAAATCAAAATGGTTTTGGAATGCAGTAAACTGGATGATATTTTAAGAAAATCTAAAGTTATGTGAAAAACAAAAATAATATTATATATATTAAGTATACACTGAAGATTGGAATAATGACTGCTGAAAATTCAGCTTTGCCATCACAGGAATACATTTGAAACATACTTAAATAGAAAACAGCTATTTTAAATTGTAATAATATTTCAAAATATTACTGTTTTACTGTATTTTCTTTGGTGAGTATAAGGGACATTAAAAAATCTTAATTATTCCAGAATGTTTATTGGTGTGTATAAACATAGTAAACTAAACAGAAAATTCTGTTAATTGGATTAATGTAGAAAAGATAAAAAACTTTTATTTCAAAACACCATCTATTTAATGATAAATGCTTCCAACTGAAGTTTAAGCTTAAAGTTCTTGCCGTCTAACAACACTGCTGTCTTGTTTTGTGGAAGATGTTCATTCAAATATTTAATGCATTTAATTACAGGTCGCCAGCTGTGTTCAATGATTTAAGTTTATGGGTTTGAAACCTGTTAATTATGAAGTCAAATGCATAAAGCAATCTCCGGTGGACTATATATTGGATGCAGACAGTTAAATTTACTTTAGTGAATTTTCTGCAGAGTATCCTGCGCCACTCTCCATGCTCGGTGAAATTAAGGTATTCAGTCACAGCACATATGCCATAATGCTAATGTTAATTAAAAAAGCTAATCACTGTGATTCTTCAGAGAAGAGTGGCTCAAGACATCTTATCTATTGTAGGAACTTACTCTTAACTTCGTATTCAATTTCAGGATAACCAAGGTTGTGCAAATGTGCATAAACAAACATGTTGCATTCAAAACAAACCAAGCTTCTACCAATCTTATTTTGCGGCATACAGCCCATGAAGACATACATGCATTATATCCTTATATATGTGCATAGAGAGATGAAACATGATGACAATAAAATTGTTAAAGGGATAGTTCTTCCAAAAATGAAAATTCTGTTATCATTTACTCACTCGGAAGTTGTTTTTCTTAAATGATTAAAAATGAAATGAAAGTAAATTGAAAGTAAACTGCATTGTATCACTGCATTGTATCACTATATGTGCATACATGAGACATGATGCCAAAAACTTGCTTTAGGTCCATCAAACATAAACCACAAATCAAACAAGATCAATGTCCTCAAGTAACTAAGATAAATTTTTATAATCGTAGGAACTGTTAAAATCACTTTTAACTTCCAATATTCTGTTTGCTGAACTTGCCAGGTTTATAATTGAGCTCCACACCATCCAATTTCATTCTTTTAAATGATCCAAAATTAGCTCCGCAAAAAACGATCCTCCTTATTTCAACTGATCTCAAAGAAATAATAAAATCTACTGCCCAGCACCTTAGGACGAATTGTGTGTGTTCCACTCAAAGGATTTATTCTCATTAAGCAGGGCAACAGGGAAGAGTGACGGGCAGCCGAGCGTTCCAGCCCCCTGGGTCTCTGTCCCAGTCTTGCCTCCTGCCCTCCAAAATGTGCCCATCTTATCCTATAGTCTGTGCCTACCTGAAGTTTCAAAACAGAACATCAACATATTTGTCCCTGAAGACCAGCCAGTCATCTTCATTACATTTGGAAAACAGTTGGTTGAAAGTATTGGCTAAGACTAATGGCCGCTCACTGCCTAAAAAAGTCAAGCAGCTCCCAAAATGGCCCTTTTTCTCTAGTTCTGCTTGCATTATTGGGCAAATTGACTCATGACTGGCGGTTGGTAACTGGCTTCTAGGAATATAATGTTCTCCATTTTTCTTTCTTCCCCTCTCTCTCTCTCTTTCTCTAACACAGACTTTCCCTTCGCCTGCTCCTTTCCAGCTGAATAACTGGGGACTGGACGAGGAGTGATGATTCCGAAAAGTAATTCCATTAAATGTTTTTTAAAAGCCGCAGGAGCTGTGGTATCATGGCCATTATTGATGATATCATTATTATGTATAGGATCTTGCCGTGAATAATAACCCATTATCTTTCATTTCTCCTGTTTTTGTCACTGCAAGTGGAAAGGTTAGGTAATTTATTTTAATGTGCAAAGTGTCAGCTACCACTGCTGCCATGCACTGGTCCCCAACAGATTCCACACTTAAAGGCGTGATTGTTTTTTCTAAATCAGCCCTTATTTCTGGCAAAAGTGCTCCCCATAAATTACACTCACATTCTAATTCAGCAGTCCTGCTCTCTACTTTTGCAGCTTGAATCTTTGAGTTGTTCCCTGCAAGATGACAAAATAGTGTGAAAGAGGTGCTAAACAATTCAAAGTGCATATAAATATATGTACCTTTTGTTATATTCCATTATAACAAATTAAAATCGGAATTTAACATGCAGATCATTTAGCACAATTCTACATGATCACAATAATTAGTGTAATTCATGCACTGTAACATGCACGAATATACTTTGTATAATGTCAGGGAAATTTTTGACACTAACTTAATACATAAAAAGATGGTTGCATATCATGGTGAGAAATGGTCTTGCACATTCCTAATACTCAAGTGGTATTTTTGGCACAGGGCTGTAGAACAATGGAAAAGACAGGAAAATGGGCTTTTGTGCACATATACAGTGGGGAGGGGGGGACCAGCACGCTTGACTGCATTTAAATTTATACAAACTCTCTGCCATTGACAGTGATAAATGTTACACTCTATTCTACAATATGTTTAATGCATAGGTCTGTGGAGTTAAGTTTTCTTGGCTTGTATGATGCCGCGGTCGCCATACCCACTGTATGTTACATCAGATTCGCTTCCATTAAAATGCCAAGTGGCACAGTGAAGACAACAACAGAAAATGACAAGGAATTTGTTTACCTGTCCCTCCCTCCCCCTAGCTCTCTTTCACTCTGTCCTTCTCATTCTCATGCAGGCTGAATCCTCCTAATACACAGTTGGCTATTGCAGATATTTAATACTGTTTCTGGTGTGATTCTACCAACATTTAGTGATTTTCATTAAAGCTTGGTTACAAAAGGAAAACAAGCACATTTACTGTAGCTTCTTTCATTAGTTTCTTGCTCCATTCTGAATCCCGTTAGAAATGGCCTGTGCAACAAAACCTAAACTCTATAAGCATCATGCTAATACAAACTGAGGGCACATGTGCTTATCATCATCCACTCTCATATTGCTTGAATCTTTTTTCCTGTGCAACACAAAAGGAGTTGTTATCAAAAAGTCAAAGCTGCGATTTTTCATACGACAAACATTTTGATCACTGGATGTCAGAATCAGTAGCAATTTTTTAATTGATTTATTGATAATTAAACAGCAGTAAATAACAAAATAATGTTATAAACATTATTTTTTATTTTTTAATGCTCTTGTCCATTTTGGCATTTTGTCAGATTCAGTTTTGGATGATTTATTAAAAATGAAATAATAATAAGCAAAATTAAAAAAAAAAAAATTGTTTATTATTGATCAACATTTTGGGGTTAGAAAGTTTTGTTTCAAAGAAATTATTACTTTTCTTGAGCAAGCATTCATTAAATTACCTTTAAGTGACAGTAAAGACTTCTACAATATTACAAAAATATATATATATTTCAAATACATACTGTTCTTTTGAACAAAATGTATCACAGTTTCCACAAACATATTAAGCAGTACAACTGTTTTGAGTATTGATAATAATAAAATGTTAATTTTATAATGTTACTTTTTTTAACTGTATTTTTGATCAAATAAATGCAGCTTTGGTGACAATAAGAGACTTTCAAAAAATCGTTCTGACTCTAAACTTCTGAACAATATTATTTTTTATTTGATGCGTTTAAATTTTATATATACCATAAGGCTAAACAAAAACAGAACCACTGGACTAATGCATCTTACACTTAATGCATAAATATATTGTTAACTATTGTGGGTTTCTTTGCCTTTTGCCATGTTCTATCTCAACTAGGGTTCCAAGCCAGGACTGCCACTGGTGCTCCTTCAAAAGAAAAGGAAAGAAATGAAAAAAGGCACACGATGGCCCCAGTTAAACCATAAATGTGAAAATCTTGGCTTATCAGGCAGGTCAAGGCATGATGAAGAAAGGTGTAGCCATTCAGTGGAATGGTCAAGCCTGTAGCCTGGTATATATTTGTTCCAACACCATGAGATCGGTGGGCCTGGACTCACTGTAATCAGCCATGCACTTGAGAGAGACTCTATTCCCAGTGATGCAGGCTGCTGGGACTGAGGGAGACATCAGTGTATGTGTGTCCTTATAGGCTCTGATTACAGAGAGGAAGCCACATTGCATGCCTGACCTGTCTGGTTCAGCTCCCTGTAGGCCTGCTACTGCTGCACACTGGACAGGGAGAGGAAGAGGTGATAACTTATCAGATTGCCTCGCTGTCCACTTTAAGCACACATGCACACTTGATATACAGCAGGATTCTTTCTGTAGGCATACTCAGAAATGAGTTATGAACCCCATTGATTAGTTATTCTCATACAAAATGGGAAAAACTGAGTGCCTGCATGACCTGTAAACATATACGTTATAAATTAAGCTTGACATCAAACTACACTGTATTAGTGTTCCTGACCCCCTTTTAAAGTTTTAACCATGTTGGAAAAGAAGTAGCCCCAGTGTCACGCAGTGAAAACAAAAACTCTGGCAGAGAGAAGCTGTTAATCACAGCTTTCAAACAATTTGCGCATGTGAAATCTACACTAATTTGACTTTAACTATAAATAAACTGTCAGTGGACAAAACCAAAAAATAGAGATGCATACCTCAAACATGGTAGCTTAATAAAATAATTTGTAAAACTGAAAAAACATAAATAAATAAAATAATAATAAAAATAATTTATAATACACAAAGCAATACACAAATAAATACACAAAGCATAAAAATATAAAAAGCAATAATAATACTAAATGAATAAAACATTTTACAACAACAACAACAATTATTCATTCAGGCATTTATTTATTTATTTTTACAATACTACTACTATTACTGCTATTAATACTTATGTATAATAAAATGCATTTATTCAGAGGTGCAACAAAATCATAATAACAAATCAATATAATTCCTTCATATAATCATATCTGCAAAAATAAAGAATAGTTTTGAACATATGGACACTAGAAAGACTTATTTAGCAAAATTTCCTCAATTATGAATTTTCCAAAATGACATGAGCACGAAATATTTTGTTTAAACAATGACATTTCCATAAAAAATAAATAAATAAATAAATAAATAAATGCTGTAAACTTTTAATCCAGTAAAATGACACTTTATGATGTTCTGAAATGTCAACTTCTGGGAACATTGCACTGTGAACGTCAAGCTCCATAATGCACAGACACTTTTTCATCAAACTATGAACTCTATTTTCAACACTGCACCCTGCAGACCATAATAGACCCCACAAGCAAACAAGCTTGAGAGAGAAACCAGCACAATCATGATATTCTTTCATTTTATGAGCCATACAATAGCCTGAGCTGAGAAGGCCTTCCAGCTTACTGGGACCACAGTAAAGACTGTGATATGTAAACAAACAGGCCGGAACTTGGTCTGATTTACAGTGCTCCTGGCCTTGCCAGCGATTCCCTCGCACCAAACAGGCCAAGCAGCCAGGTATTTCTGCACCGACAGTTTGAGCACTTTCGATTTTATACCTCAGCAATTTTTATAGCGTCTTTAGGTGTGCATAACACACGCTTCAGTATATCCTTAGGAGAGAGAGCCAGGAACGGATGTCGGCAACGTGGTAGTAGTGGCGACGGAGGAGGGAGAGTGAGGGTTGGGGGTGTGAAATCACAAATAACAATAACACAACAGAAGATTTTCGGAGACCTGGACTTGGATGTTGGGTCATGTGCCCCTGGCCGCCTCTGTAATTGGAGGACAGCCGAGAAGCAGCTAATATCCTGAGTCGTCTCTCGATCTGCGTCCTCGCCTCCCCCCTCCAGATTAAGTCTGGTAGAGTAACCAAGCCTCGAAAGGCCAGGGGCAGCTGTGCAAGACTGTTGTAACTGATACTGAGCTGCTCTAATTAAAGGTTCCGATTGAAAGAGCGATGTTTAATATACAGCAGTTCCTCTCATGTCTTCTCTCCCCTACTGCTGCAATGGGCAGGGGTTCACCGCCAGATCTCTTCACTCACCCCACTGCTTTTACCAGCACCTCTGGGTGGGATTCAGCGGAGAAGGGGCTTTGGAGTGCCAAGACTGCACCATATTGTCTCTAGCAAGCCATGAACTAGGTTCTAATTTTTGGGAACAAAAAGATATGGTGCTTGATCATTTTGGCTGAAATCTCACATCAATATTCCAAAACAAAACAGAAAAATACAGCGCTCGATCATTTCAGCTGAATTCTCACTGTTCACAATGTCAAAAAGTGTTCACATTTGGTCATTTATGATCTTTAAAGCTGGAATAGACACATACACACAAAAGTCAAATGGCTCAATCATAATTCTCATTAAAATGCTCAAAATTTAAAAACTGTTCTAAGCCATATTTCACAGCCGACATCCAGTGGGTTACTGCTCTTGTCTTTCGCTTTCTGAACAAGGTTAGCTCTTTCAATTGGTCTATATTGTCCCCTATTACTCATTTTCTGGGTAGCAAATCACATGTGACAGTTAGATTCTGACAGTGCAGAAACCTAGCCTTGGTCATTAGTGTTAATATTATGTTTCTTTGGCGATCCCTCATCATTTTTGGGCCTCATTGACTATTTTTCTTTATAAGATATTAAGTATTCAAAGCTCATTTACATCCTTATTTTTCAATTTGCTGCTGCAGTAGTTTAATTTATTCCATATAATTTCTTTTTCTGAGAGGGACATTAATCATTGCCTGTATGTTTTAGTGCCTCTGGGCATTTTTTAAATCAATAAAATAAGGAAATAAAAGTATTACTGTGACAAGGTATGAAACAAAAATGCATTTTAATACCAACCAATGTAATTTCTTAATTGATGGCTGTTTGATTCAGTGAGCGAGTGATTGATCGATTGATTGACTGATTTTGGATCACCTTCAACTGTTTATTATTTATGTAGTATATAGTTTATGTAATTATGGTCATTTATATATTTTAACGTGGCTACTCCTGCATAGTCCTGTGCACAGAGGAGGTGGAGCTGTGGCAACGACTTAACTGTCCTTTACAAATTGTTTTTCACTTCACTAGAGCAAAAGATCCAGAGGCTAAATTACTGCCCAGACACAATGTTAATATCCTCTCTTAATATCTCCTCTTTATCTTTGCTTTTGATCAAATAATATAGAGAAAATCTTCCCATGTTATGGGCATTTTTTGGTAGGATGGACAATCAGACAGGTCAAACCGTGAAAAACAACTACTGAATAATTGGGACATTATGTATCATTTTAACTTTTTGCAGCTGGAGATTTAAATGACTGCATTTGAATCCTAAGAATAATGTGTTGACAAACTCAATAATGAGTCAGTTCATGCTTATAATGGCATGATAAATACCGCACGGTTATTCAAGATTGCACCATTTTTGCTGACATGCCAAAGAGTTAACGTGATCTATCCAACGTTCATTTGGAGAGCTTCATCTTAAAGCAGCCTAAAAATGAATTATACACATGTGGATGCGAGCCATCCTGTAATGCTCTTGCTAGTTCTGTATTACTGGTCTGTTGAACTTTTGGCCTAAACACTCGCATGCTCTTTCTTCTTTGCCTTTCTTGTTGTTTCTTCATCCTTTTACATTCATTTTATGCTTGGCTATTCCTTGGGCTATCAGTGTATTAATGCTAGGGCTTAAGGGAAACCGCTTCTGGAAGATAAGCCCTGCAGTCGACATCTGGGTGCTCGCGGTTCATACATCACTTCGTCCCAAACACCCTGACCAACCGCCACCAACATCATTTCCAAATATAAAGACCGTCCTTGCAGTCTGCAAATGATTTTTTTCTTGTAGTGAAATTGTACTCTAATAATTTGGCTGAAGTACAACCTGCTATGAAACATCTTCATTTGCCTTAGTGCTTCAGGTAAACCTTGACCTTCGCAGTTTGTGAGAGCCGAGTTGACAGAGCTGGGGGCTGAGGTGTATTTGGATACATAATGCAGCAGTCATAATACTTTGTGCATGGCCAGTTGCAGGCTGTCTATTCATGAGGAGAAGACCCTCTGTCTCACTCCATAAACCCCAGAGAGTAAGAGGACGGGTGTGGGGGCACAATGTCACTTGTAAATCCCAAATGAAACTCAACTGCCCAAAGCTTCATCGCATAAAAACAGCCCCCCACCCCGCCACCAACAACCCACCCCAGACCCAGGTGCACAGACATTTTTGACAAAGACAGGACAGTCTCACTAATGTCAACTGTGTCATGTTGCGGGACAGTCCATTTGCTTGGGCCTTGGACCCTTTCGAATTTATCCAATGCATCCATTTCATGCCACACGGACATTGCCAATCCAACTTCAATTTGGTAGAATTTTGAATTCTTATGAGAAGAGTATAAAACAGAATTTGTTTTACATACCTGAATACTTCTTACTTTAAAGAGAGTTCACTCCAAAAACATTGTCTATACAATAAAAGTTTGACATTGTTGTTTTGGATCACTGACTTTTACTGTATGGAGTAAAATGTCATATTTCAAAATGTTTTCCGTCGCCAATAGCATCTTGGGCAGTGTGCTGACATATAGCGTCCCGAGTTCGAGTCCCGGCTCACGGACCTTTCCTGATCCCATCCCCCTCTCTCTTCCACTTCACTTCCATTCCTAACATAATAAAGTCAAAAATGCAAAAAAATAAATCTTTAAAATGTTTTCTTCCGTGTTCCAGAGTAGAAACAAAGTCATAGAGGTTTGGAGTAAATCAAGACAGAATTTACATTTTATGGTGAACTCTTCCTTCCAGTATGAAAAAAAGACATTTCAAAACTGCACGCAGGCCAGTTTGAGCTTGCTAAGGGAAAGAACCTCCTTGAAGGCAATCTGTTCATTAAGATAATGTGTTAGTTCCAATTAAACTAACATTAAAATGGTCCTCATAAAGAGTTTAAGTCAGCGTTTTTCTTAACTTGCTCCTTTAATTACATCGCTCCTCTGCTGTCATTAAGGGTATTAAAAATTCATTAACAAGAATAGTACAGAAACCCGCCAACAAATCAGCTAAACTCTCATCTCATGTTGTCAAAAGATTATGGCTACTTTATTTGCAAGAGTTTATCCCTCATAAAAGGTTACTTGTGTATCAACAGGTTAGTTTAGTAACCTTATTTCCATAAATGTGTTGAGATATTCCTAAAAGCATGTTTAATGGAAAAGAAACGCATTTAAATGATGTATGTGAAATAGTGATTCAAAATTTTATGCGATGCAAGTGTCATTTATTACATTTACATTTATTTGCAACATCGAAATTTTCCTCTAATGCATTTCGACTGCAGCCTGTAATGTTTGCGACAGTTATATTTCTCCGCTCTAATTTGTTTTCATCAGATGTGTTTATGGCTATCTGAAAGTACTTTACAGCTTTCCTACCGAACCATGCTGATGAAAATGACTGAATCCATGAATAACATAAGGTTACGTGCTTTTTTTATAGGAAAGAGAACCACACCAATTATTGCTGAGAGCGTACACCAGTTTGAAACCTCTGGACACTGTAATACAAACCCTCTCGTCTCTGGTTTTTGACTTTTTGATGAGTGATGTTGATCATGTCCAATGACCATGTTTGCACTGGTGTTTGTTTGATAGATTGTGATGAGACAATTTGTTTACTTTGGGGTCATGGATGAAAAATTAGTGCTGAGGATATAAATTTAATCTTGTAGCTTCAGTGGTTTTGGTAGAGTGAAACAGGGATGCTACGATAAATGCTCCAGTGTCTTCAGAATAATGTGTAAGTTGATTTGGCAGCAGGTGTACAATCTTTGGCAATGGCACCGGCGTTATCATTGTTTTGGCAAGAACAGTTTGATTAATTGCATAAATACATGTTAATCAGGACCTACCAAAACACATGATGAATTCCCCTAGATTAATCATTTTCAATATGCACAAGTGTGATTTTAGGACAAAAGTAGATAAAATATCAGGATTGTTTAACAAATACAGTGAAGACCACAAGAACAGTACAGAAAATGGTTCTATTTTGGACTTTGCAAATTAATGTTTTTTTTCACTTCATATTATAAAAGTTGAAATGCAGATTATAAAGATTATGAAAAATTTAATTAAAAGTGGAACTCAAGATGCATGAACTTAATATGTTTGTGTCAAACCTGATGATCATGTTCTCCAGCATGGATTGAGAATGATCCAAAGGGCATCTTATGCTATAATGGAAACAAAAGTTCACAGGGTCAATTTCACAAATTTTCTTATTCGATTAGTCACCTAGAAATTTTTTCTTATTTTACATCATAATGTTTGGTTTAAGTTGTTCAAAAACGCAAATCCTACATTTTGAATGCAAGATTTTTGGATCATACTGTATATCTCTGCAAAGTATTCCACATACAAAATAAACCAGTGTTCTCCACAGACAAATGCGGAAATCCTGGTGTTGGTTTACCATAATCATACAGACATTCAAATGTCATACAAATATATCCTTTTTACAGTAAACCAAATAAAAAAAATATGATAGAAACCAATAGAATACCAATAGAATGATAGAAACCAAAGTTGTCTTTTTGAATGCACACACCATTGACAAGGTAATATCATCTTTAAAATTCATCTTGCCATCTCTTATCTTCATTCCATCCAAACTCTTAGGGTGAAACACCAGGCCCTGCAAATCAGACACTGAAGGTCTTACGACTCTAGTGCCACTACCCCCAATGTCAGCATTTAGTCATCTAATCTCAAAATAACAATAATGGTGATTAATGGCAGAGGCCTGTCTCAGGGATGGAACACACAGCATTGATGCCACTCATGGCTTCTGAGCATGCTGATTTGACTCTGATGTGAATTAGAGTAGAAACAGAAGGCTCCCTGCCGTGTCTGTGCATAGAACTAATTCTGTCACTAACACATACACACACATTGTTAATGGCCTTTTCACAAGGGTGCCAAAAAAATGCTAATAATTGCGATAATGGGCTTCTTTTTGTCACTAACCAATGCACCAATGCGTATCATAATGTTTGTGTCAAAGAGGCTGTACAGTGACTGAGCAGAGTTGTGGCATGAATTAGCCTTAATAATGGTAACAAAGCCTGACTAATTTTAAAGACTTGAAACATTCCTGCACCTGAAACAAAGAGCTACAAAACATACAATTTGTAAGGTATATATGTTATGTTTTGTAACATGGCAGCTAATGGTCCACAACAGATGATCTACTGCATAATAACCCAAAAACAGAAAACAAAATATGACATGTTCTAGAACATACAGTTTGTTTTCCTGAAAATAAAGATAGAATATTATTATTAAATATAGACTGATTTCTGAAAGACTAGAGTAATGGCTGCTGAAAATTTAACTTTGAAAATAAATAAATAAATTAAAAAGCTATTTAAAATTATAATATTTCACAATATTACTGTTTTTACTGTTTTAATAGAATAAGAGACTTCTTTCAAAAACATAATAAAATCTTACTGGACTCAAACTTTTGAAGAAAGTAGTTCACATATTTAAATAATAATAAATTTAAATAATAATAAAAAAAAGATCTTTGCAAAACTCAAGCCCAATTTTTAAAATTAAATGTTATAGAACATACAGTATGTTTTACCTAAAAAAAAAATAAATAAAATTAAATAAAATTAAACAAAATAAAATAAAATAAAATAACATTCAGAAACATAAGCAGTTCTTTATTGGCTTTACTACCCTGAAAACTGAGAAAAACATAACATCTCTGCATTATTAATATTCTGATACAGACGGTTGTAAATTCTATCTGTGTAGTGTCACCTTTGTATCA
This sequence comes from Spinibarbus caldwelli, assembly GCA_039654775.1. Lineage (NCBI taxonomy): Eukaryota > Metazoa > Chordata > Actinopteri > Cypriniformes > Cyprinidae > Spinibarbus > Spinibarbus caldwelli. The sequence goes on along the minus strand of CM077243.1, from coordinate 13,680,579 downwards.
GAAGCCATTAAAATATTTATACACACACCTAATTAATTGGCATTGCAGAATAGTTTTTTTTCTGTTTCAACACGGTAAATTAAGACCTGGATTAGATTAAAATATTCATACTGGGCACAGGTGTAGGTGTAGCTGTATGAAGTTATGGACTGTGGAAACACAATGTGCCAATCAAACCCTTTTATTTATAGATGGATAATCCTCTGTTTGTGAGAAAGCTTTTTGGTGGTGGGGGGTAATTGCTCAGGTACAGACTTTTTTTCTTTTCTTTCTATGAGCGCAGTTAACATATTATTGAATCATATTATCTTTTCTAGTGGGGTCTCATTACTCACTGAAAGTAATCTGTAATGACGGGCTATCATCAATGAGCTGAAGCACATTGTGCCATTGATTGTATTCAGCCAAAATACTGGAAAAAACACACTCCCTGTGAGAAGCCCTCGCGAGCCGCTCTAGATTCATGAACTGAACGCTTTAACCATCATGTATTTTGTCTCACTGCTTACTGAGGGATGAATGTCTTATTGATCCGAGCTCCTGGGCTTTGACCAGCCTGTGAATTGAAGGGGGGAGAGCTCTGGTGCTGCCTGTTTACATAAAAGCATGGTGTGATTGTATTCAGTTTAGGCAGCTACTGCAGATGGCCTGCAAATACATCAGGCTTGACAGAGCCATTATACATTCACTTTTTACAAGTTTTGTCAGCTTATGTACTCCCAGATATCATTATATAACTAAAAACACATTCATAAGGGGCCCCCAGGCAGCAGTAGCAGGTCTATTAAACTGCCTCTGGGGTTTTCTAATGTGCTTATGTTTTATTTATTTTTTTTATTGGTTTGTGAAAATACTATTCACCTCCCAGTCTAAACTGAGATTACATAGGTATTTTCAATTAAGCATATTAGAATGTAAAACAGGCCCTGTCATTTGTCACTGTCAGGATATTTTACAGAAGATGGAGATGGGAGGAGACCCCAGAGGAAATGAAGAATTTCAAGACATGAAATTTGAGAGTGTTTCAAATACAGTATCCAAGGCAGTATGTTTAAAACAACAATCTCATAAACAACAGTTTGGACTATTCTATTCAAAATGTTCCCTATAATATCTTGAAACCTATTTAACTCTAGTATGCATGGCCCAAAACACCTATAATGCATAAAAAGGTCATGCTGAATTCAGCAAATAATTTTTTCCTCAAAGAAAAGGCATTCTGACAAACCAGCCTACTTCTTGTGATCTTTTGGATCATGAGAAACATTCATCCAAGTTTTCACTGGTTGTGTATGAATGAGGCCAATCAAGGCCAATCTTTTTTTTTAATGCAAGAAAATTACAATGATTAAAAATACATTGCATGACACAAATTTAATACAATAAAAATTTTGAGAATCCTATATAGAATTTCAAGGAATTAAATATTTTTTTTAATTACTTTTTTTTTTAACTTTTATTGCTAATTTTATTCAGCAAGGATGCATTAACCTGCCTTAAAGTGACAGTAAAGATTTTTCCTGTAATACTGTACCACATTTTACAATATTACAAAAACTCTTATTTCAAATAAATGCTGTTCTTACAAATGTTTTATACTTATATGCAAAGAATCCTGAAAACATGTACCAGGGCATAACTGTTTTCAAAACTGATTTTTTTTATTTATTTATTTTTTATTTATTTATTTTTTTACCTGGGCACCAAATCATCATAATGGAATGATTTCAGAAGAATCATTTGAAACTGAAGACTAGAGTAATGGCTGCTGAAAATTCAGCTTTGCCATCACAGGAATAAATTATCCCATAAACATATTAAAATAGTAAACAGTTATTTTAAATTATAATAATATTTCCCAATATTTCTGTTTTACTGTATTTTTGATCAAATAAAACGCAGCCTTGGTTAGAATAAAATACCTCTGAATGGTAGTGTATAATAAAACAAAATAAAATGGAGAGACTTGGGACAGTTATATAAAAATATTACCTATTCTGAACCTAAGACCAAAGAACATGTAAATGACATTGCTGTGGCAAAATAAGAAATATATGGAAGGAACTGAATGATTTTATTGAAAGAGCATTCCAAAAATAACCCCTTTTTGCATTGCAAGGTGAAATCCATAATTCCTACTTTTCAGTAAGCAAACAGGCTAGCTTGTCTACATCTAAGAAGACGGGCTTCAGTTCCCGTTAGAGAAATGGCTATTTAAATGATCGGAGCAGTGACAGGACTTCTGGGAAAAGAGGACGGATTGTGTTGAGCAAACAGGCCCCTGAGCTCAACGCTGCCCCCGGGGTCTGTGTCAGACCCCGAGGCAAGGCGCTGCAATTGTTTCAGCATGGCTTTATCCCTGAAAACATATTGTCTTTGTGGCCGCAAAGAAAAAATTATCATTTTAAGGACTGTGAACGGTATTGGCGGTTGTGCGTCGGACTACAGGGTGATTGGGGAACGTTTGATTATTCACATTAGCATGAGCCCTAGAAGGTGAAATACTTTTCCACTTCTGCTTATTCACTGTGACTGATAATCTTTGCTAATCCTTTCTTCCACTTCAAGGATCCTCTCGCCACAATCTGCACCACCAAAGCAAACACTGGAATGACCCTCTACCGAAAGATAGAGGGATCCAACAAATCAGCTACAAAGCCAGGAATATGTGCCAAGAGCCTAATACAAAGTATTCATCTATTTTAACCATATGCATTTTGTTCCCTCTGTTACATTAAAAATTTCCGCTTCAAGGACGGTATTAATGTTCAGCCATGCCCACAGGGACCAGGCGGCATGTTGCACTGGGACATATTCAAGGCTGGAACGTCCCAGCATGCCGTTTGATGGTGTCACGAGGTTAGATAGGCAACGCTGTGGGCACGGGTTTAAGATGTATTCCAGCGACTGTTTAAAAGGCGGCCCCCAGCTCTTTTTGACTTAACCTTTTTTGGAAAGCACTGGACAAAAGCCATCGTTTCCTCTGAGATATCCTGTTAAAGCTATTCTGAAGCCGGCCGACCGTGGGCCTCCCTCAAAGAGACGGGTAACATTATTCAGCTTCCTCCTCCTGATCCTCGGCCTACAACAAACCATGTAATCCACAGCTCAGTGGCCAAAGAGAAAGAGCGGGCACAAAATGTCCCTGTCACATGCTGCAGATGGGACCGGTTGTGGGAATGGGACAAGGAGCAATAGCAAAGAGTTTTCCTCCACAGGTTTGGTCTGAGATTGAAAAAGAAAGTGCTGGGCATTTTTTTACCGTTTAAAATCAGTTGCATTTATTTGCTTTTAAGGGTAAAATACCATAAAATATAAAAATAAAATATCTTAAAACACAAATTCATTTCTCTAATCTTTTCTCCAATATTTTGTGCCCGCTCTTTCTCTTTGGCCACTGAGCTGTGGATTACATGGTTTGTTGCAGGCCGAGGATCAGAAGGAGGAAGCTGAATAATGTTACAATATATGGCTATGCTTTTTTAAAGTAACAATTAATTAAAAAATAAAAAGAATGTCTTTAAAAATCTTTTTTAAAACTATCCCAATTGAGAGTCTCTGCAAGCTCCGCTATTCACCTGAAAATGACAAAGGTCTTTGTTTGCCATGATCCGGTGGGCTGGAGCCCCACAGACACAACATAGGGCCTGCATTAGCAGCAGCCCGAAACAGGCTGGCCTGAGCCCTCAGCATAATTAACGCCCCCAACAGTGTTATTAAATGGAATTGCCATCAATGGAGATAGTGAATAACCTAAAGAAATAGGGGGAAGAAAATTCAAAATGCATATCTCAGGGGCAAACATGATAGGATTACAAAATGAGCAGCTTGCAAACTGTCTTGGCTTTGATGAAGAAAACATTTAATTATCCCCCAGTGGAAGAGATCCCCTATTGTTTAAAGCTAATTTGTCCCTTTTGGCTACTTCCTCGGCCCAAAGGCCTGTCAGTCTCATATTTCTATTCTGCTCCTGCTCTCTCACTACTGTTTTTTAATCTGCGAAAACTACTAGACTTCAACAAATGCATTTTAGATTAAAAAAAAAAAAAAAAAAAAATCCATGTGATTCAGGACAAATACTAAGAGTCAATCACAAAGAAGCTGTCTTCTTTTTAAAATAAAGCACACATTTAAGGACAAATATTAAAGTTCCTATGATAGCAGGGGCATAATTTCATTTGTTTAAGTGCTACTTCAAGATCACGGACCTCAAGAGGAGATGAAAGAGACGGAGCCGCTCCCCTAAAAGGGATCAAGCAGGTCAATTTCCCTTCACTTTGTCCCAGCCAAGGGTTTGTATTCCCTTCTCTACAAAGGCCACCATTGGGCTGGACTATGGGCTTAGCCACTGAAAGTTAGCCCCGTTTTCTTGACCACTTGATATCTTTGAATAATAGAAGGTAATAAGTGTCCTCAAAGTATGCCTCCCTTCTCTAATAGAAACAAGAGCAACTACTCCCTAAACTGACAGAAGAGCATCCAAACAGAAATGGATACAAAAAAAATCCTCTGAGTATCAACACAAATCATCAGAGGTCAAGAAAAAGGCACTTTCGAGAAGAAACAAATATATGCCTGTGTATTAAAAGTACATGGGGGAGTGAACGGAAAAAGCTTCACTTCCTAAAAAGAATCAAATCATTTAAATTTCTAGAATTTCTCAACTAAAAAGACTGAACCTACCTTAACCGATTTAATAGCCAATATGTTTGGTCTACGAGCACATTTTGCTCCCCGCTCCCCATTACACTTGCTTTCTTTTTCGATCATTTCTCATCACGATTTAACAATATATTCACATTAGTTTTGACAGAGAGCTCAGTTCACATTTAAATGCAATTTAAAAGAAGCACATATTTGCATAGTGAATTAAAATTAAGAGCTAATTATGCAAATAAATTATGGAGAAGAGCAAGGGGTTGGTTTGCACTTTGGTTTTTATCCCAATTTAGTAGACAATAGTCACTTGATAGTCCGAAAGACATGGTACGCATTTTCCTGGAGACCCAAACAATGGTGTTAAATATTCAAGTGGTATTTAATTACCAAAAATTAGGAGCTTATAATTTACAAGGGCTGCTTCTTAAGTACAGCAAGACAAATTCCCTCCCAGAGGACTAAGGTTTTGTTCATACATATCCCCCCGATTCATTTAACATCAATAAACAAGCTACAGGTAGTCCAAAATGCAGCGGCTAGAATTCTTACCAGATCAAGAAAATATGATCATATTACCCGAATTTTACAGTCTCTGCAATGGCTACCTATTAAGTTCCGTATCAGTTACAAAATATTATTACTTACCTATAAGGCCCTTAATGGTTTAGCTCCTGCGTACCTAACTAGTCTTCTAACACGCTACAATCCATCACGCTCCCTAAGGTTGCAAAACTCTGGACTTTTGGTAGTACCGGATAGCAAAGTCCACTAAAGGAGGTAGAACTTTTTCGCACTTGGCTCCCAAACTCTGGAATAGCCTTCCTGATAACGTTCGGGGTTCAGACACACTCTCTCTGTTTAAATCTAGATTAAAGACCCATCTCTTTGGCCAAGCTTTCAAATAATGCATCTCATAATCTTGTACTGCAGTTATATCTGATCAAATGCACATTATTATTCTTTAGCTTGGGTTAAACAAATCAATTTTGCTTGGTTGGAACAGCAGCTATGCTAATTATTTCTCTATTTGTTTCTCTGTTTCTGCCACGAGATTGACATCCCGTGATAACTAGGATTTACACAAGCTTCAGTCTGGATCCAGAACACCTGAGAAGAGATGATGCCAACCCCTCAGAGGACCTCAGACGATGCCAACCCTGAAACAACATACAGAACTACCAAATCTTGCTATAAGTTTGATTTCAACATATAATAATTACTGTTAATAGTGTTCATCGTCTGTTTGATTACGTCTTTAATTGATTTTTCCGTACATTTCTGCCATATGTACATTAACTGACATAGTCACCAATGATAAGCTACAACTAAATATATTGTAGAAACTTAATTTTCTGTACAGCGCTTTGCAACGATTTGTATCGTGAAAAGCGCTATACAAATAAACTTGAATTGAAGATTGAATCGTAAGAGGATAACTGTGAAATACACATAAAACACAGGCTTCCTGTGAGCAAACGAAACCACGTTTGCACAGTATGTTTTAATTTAACAAGATGAGATGAACCGCCACTTCGTTTTATTTGAACCGTTTTGATAATAAAGTTGATTTTACATCCATCAATGTTTTAAAACGTTACACTGTGAGTTGGTTTTGCTATCTGCTAGTGAAACAAGACCCCAGGGCCTTAACAAAGGGAAGCTCTGTGAATGGTTTCAACTCCACATCTCTACACCTGACCATGCTGACAGAATACAATTTTAAGCTTAAGCAATAGATAAAAATAATGTGGGAAAAGATTTGTGGAAGCCTTTAACAAAAGACTTTTTATCATCATAAAATTACATATAATAGCGATTCTATATGTTTTCTTTGGTTGTAATGTTTTAATTGTTATCCAGTTGCAATTTGACTGATGCTCAAGCTCTGACGATGACCTACAAATGAGATAATTTAAAGTACTTTAAGGTATTTTTAATAATTTACAGTCTTACTGCTCACCTCATCAATTTCATGACAGCAAGTCTGTAATTATTCAGATAATCATCAGTCCAAAACAGGAGCAAATGTTGGGGTGTCTATACATTAAATCCTGTCATGAATTACAAAATGATGTTAAAAAAACAAGTGCTGCTGTAAAAACATTCACATTCTTGACCAAAATATCAAGAGATTTTAACTGCCTTCCCTTTTAGAATATAAACAATTTTAAATATTGAGGATGAAATAAAACACTAGAAGTCCAAATGCAATAGATCTCATAGACATCCCAATGGCTCAGAGAAAATGTTGAGCCTCCAGTAGGGGTCCTCCCACTAACAGCGAGCAGTGGAGGTGCCTGCTTTAAAGCAGCCAAGTCTCTCTGTTTGTGTCATGTATGACTTCATATTGTATATTTCCTCCAATTAATTAGTGGGATTTTAATACCATGCCATTAGGAAGCAGGAGCCACAGATTCTGAGCTGGTAGATAACTTTTATGTCTGAAAGGTCTGTTGGCACAGAGGTATAATTAAAATCATACAGTTAAAGATATGTGCAGTCAGAAAGAGATAGGCTGAGTTTAAAATTAAAATATCCCACTTAAGATTAAGAAGCAACTAAAAAAAATCTCGTTCCACAGTGTGTGAGGTGAAAAAAAAAGCAAGTTGAAAAAGGGTAGAGGCAATAGGGAAAAAAAATTGTCACAAAATACTGTACAAATAATTTGAGAAATATATAAGTACATACTTCAATACAACAACTTAAGCAAAAAGTAAACAAACAGTGAATTTATGAAGTATGTATTTTTAATACTGTAGAAAATATATATACAGTGCTGCATAATTATATCTTTTCTTTTGTCTCATGATTTGCTGGCTGGCTAAATGTTTTTTTTAAATCATTTTTTATCCTAAGCACTGCAATCCAAAAAGCCAATAAGAGTCCTGAATCTCGAATCACATGCATCTTTACTACTCATACCGGTAATTGACTACGGTCTGATAGAAAAGCTCCACAAACTTGATAAATGAATACTATTGTATCGTTTTGTGGGACTGTGATTCTTCAGTATCTTCCTTTATTTCCACCTTTACTGTGATCTATGTGCTGTCAAAAAGCTCTGATTATAAACATCTTTGCTCTGCATCATTGTTAACATGGCTCGTTCCTTGGCTAATTTCATAGGTTTACTTTCAGAAATGAATCCTCTTAATCAAACTCCCTCGTCCTAACTCTATCAAAGGGAAATGTTTCCGTTTATGAAACAAATTGCCTGATAATGAGGATAATCTTGCAAATAAAAAAAAAGGAGAGTGGGGGAAAAAGAAAAGCTCGTGCTGTTCTGCCACAAGGGTTGAGTTAATTTAAAACATTTATAGAAGGAAATGAGCGTCTCCATCAAACAGCCTTCCCCATTTACATCTCTTGCATATAAGTCAATTTGCGAGTGCCCTGTATCATAAATCAATGCCAGCGGATTGCTGTGTTTATACCAACAGACACTGGTGCATACTTGAGCTACCTGGGAAAGACTGTTCATATTGATCATTTAAAAATGAATCGATACAAATTTTGTGAGCAATTACACGTCTCGTGTACAATGAGATGCTCAGTGTCACACATGTTTAACGAAGAGCTCGTTGAATCATATAAAAGTTAAAAGAAGGTGTAAGCAGAATTGAGTCAACAAGTGCTCTCTTTGTTGAAGTACGCCCTGTAGACACAGCAGGTGCAAAGCGGTCACGAGAGAGCTAGCAAAAACACAGCACCTCACATAGGGAACTGGAAAATAATTTGCCGTCTTAGTCATAGAAGAGAAAAGTGCTGCAGGCTTTCTCTGTCAATTCCACTCCTTTGGGTGAAACAAACAGCCTTCCCAGAGCCAGCTCAAAGGCTAGTGTCTGGTCAGCCAAGCTGAAAATGTCTGTTGTCCTGTGCTGCAATGTAACATTTCATCTACCAGCTGTTTGCTCTTTGTCAGTGACAAAGAGTTGTAGTATGAGGAAGCATCATATTTATTGAGCAGATAACCCCAGTGTTCTCAGAGGCCTTTCATCCTGCCACAACAGAGCGGCTTTGTTACTTTTTCATCAATTCAGATTCACAAATGTGTGTTGTAGAAACAATCCTGGAGGGGGGGGGGGGGGGGGGGGGAAGGACAGCACAAAAAAAGGAAGTGTAAAAAGGTATGTCTTGTGAGCAGTGAACCAAAGGATCTTGTTCGGAGTATGAAAGCGGCGAAAAGAAAACTTCTGTGACCTCGAGGCCAATTAAAGTTTTCATACAAGGAGCTTCATAATTGTTGTGTAAGTTCTCAGATGTTCTTGAATGCATGTTAGGAAATTTACCTATTGAAACGAACATATGTGTTCATAAATTACTACACTGAATACGGCAACAGGGACTTTGTGCCAAAATACATTTTTATGCTGTTTCTGTACTTTTAAGCTGGCAAAAAATTCCATATAAAATACAAATAGATATTTTCTGAGTGGCACGCTTAAAAATAACTTAAATCTCTCAAGTATTGACTTTGTACATATAAAGATGTTTATAACACTGTAGACTATATACAGTATGCACAACATATCTTTTCAGGAATTGTGAGATGATTTTATCATTTCTCAATCTCTCAATCATTGACTTTGAACATAAAAAGGTATTTATAGTACACTCTAAAAAAATATGGTTCTTTAAAGGTTCTTTACATGCAGTAATGGTTTTATTTAGAACCATAGCATTCTGAAGAACCTTTTTATGCAAAAATGGTTTTTTGTCAGAGTACGGGTTCTTTGTTCCTGCCCTGTTGTTTTTAAAACTGTAACTGTCAAAACACTTCATTACTGATTTTCTGGAGTTCAGTGATCCAGCTACACAGACTTTCAACACACTCTCAATAGGTAAATGATTTCATTCTTAAATTTAAATACAAATTTAACTTTAAAATTGTAACCGGTTTCCAAACAAACATGTTCTTATCTTTTTTTTTATTTTTATTTTTATTAGTTTTTGGTCACATATAGCCTAAGTGTGTGCAGCTCTGCTAAGCTTTGGAAACTTCTCTCCTCCACTAAGTAAGTAAAAGAGACAATGAATTTATAATTCATATTGTTAGACTTTTTAAATTATTACTTGGGTTTATGTATAAACATAACCAGTCACAAAAAAAAAAAAATATATATATATATATATATATATATTAAAACTATCCCATGACTTTTTATGACTTTTTTCTTTTAAGATTGTGAAGGGCTCACAAACTGTCCGTTTTTGCCTTTGGCCTTCATAAACATAATTATTTTTACATAAACACATGGAAACACTGTAACTCTAAACTCAATTGTGTATTTCAGATGCATCACATCCTACAACCTCATCATCTGCAGAGAAAAATCACCACTTAATCACACCAAAATAATGGACTCATATTGATTGGAATGTGATTGTTTCACTGAAACCTGGTTTTAATCACATCTATTTTTGTTCTTATTTTGTATTTTACTTCTTTATGTATTTATTCATGTTCATTGTCAATTGTCATTCATTAATGTATTCAGCTAAAAACTGTTGTTATGAGCACTGCCAATTTTGCATGTCAATAAAAACATACTAAATTCACACAACATGCTGCTGTTGTGGTTATTGTTGTTGTTGTTTTAATGTGAAACCCTAACCGAGGCTACACTCTTAAGATGCATCATTACTGATTTTTTTGGAGCTCAGCCATCCAACTACACAGACTGTCAGCACTCTCAACAGGTAAATAATTTCTTTCTTAAAATGTCTATAAATTATAACTTTCAAATGCTAATCGGTTTTTCTATGTCTTTTCTCTTTTTAGTTTAAGAGAACATGTACATGTGACCAGCTCTATTCAGTTAAGGATATTCTCCTTTTCTTCACTAAGTAACAAAGATATTGAATTTATGATCCATTTTGTTAGATATTTTTATTACTAGGGTTTATGCATAAACATACCCAGCTATCCCATGATTTTATATTACTTTTTCCTTTTAACATTGTAAAGTGCTCACATACTGCTTTTGGCCTACATAAACAATTGTTTTCACATAATCAAATGAAAGCAGACACATTGCATATCTAAACTCAATTGTGCATTTCAGACGCTACAACCTCATCATCTGCAGAGAGAAACTGCCATTCAATCACGCCAAATTACAGATAATGATTAACTTAAAGGCATCATAGAGGATTGTGAAGATATTTTACTGGAGCTTGGTCTTCAATACACTATTTTATGTTCTATTTTGTTTGACTTTTTTAAGCATTTATTTATGTTCAATGTCCATTCTCATTCATTAATGTATTAATAACTTGTTAGAACACTGTCATTTTTGCTACAATTTCACGTCAATAAAAAAAATAAATAAAATTGACACGTTGTTGTTGTTGCTGTTGATTTTATGTAAAACCCTAATAGACACTTATATTATAAGATATTACAAATATATTATAAGATAAAAGATAGGTAAGATAGATAAGACCAGGCAGACAGAGGGGTAAAAAAACTATTTTAATAAATAATATATACAAATAATACTAATATTAATGAAAAACCATCATTAAAAAAGGTTATTTATAACACCATTAAGGTCCTATATAGCATTTTCAAAGCATGGTTCTGTAAGGAACCCTATAAAAAGGTTCTATTTAGCACTAAAAAGGGTTCTGCTATTGTTACAAGCCGAAGAACCCTTTTCTGATACTGTTTAGAACCATTTTTCTTAAGAGTGTACTATAGAAAATATACATACAGTGTTATTATGAGCCACATATCTTTTCAGGAACATGATTTCTTTGCTGGCTAAATATTTTTATTTCATTTTATTTTATTTTAACTAGACTAATCATACCACTGAAAATTTCAGTATGTTAATTTTACTTGAAAAAAATTGCAAACTTCTAAATCTAGCTCTTCTAGAAATCTATTTAAGGTTGCTCAGTATATTAAGGTTAACTCAAAAGCCAATTTATGAAAAAATTAATATACAAAGTAAACTTAACTAGACTTTTTTAAGGCAAATAAATTTAACAAATTGAAATTTACAGAGTATTCGGAATGACAGTCTGAATGAAAAGCTCCACAAATTCATAAATTAATAAACTTTATGCTGTACATTCCTGCTGACAAAAGGCAAATGCTGAATTTATGTGAAACTGGACACATGAAAAATTGTAAACAACTGGTATAATTTCCAAATATTATGTATAATATCCAGATAAAGAATCAATGTGTCAGATTAATTTACAGATTAAACAAAACAATGTCTAACGCAGCAATGTTAAACAATAATGTTATTTGCGTATTAAAATAACAGAATAAGTTAGTCTCAAAATTATAGCACAGCTTAATATGTAAATGCATGAAAGTAGCTTTTGACCTTTTTGATCCGGTTTGCATCTTAAATAACATAATAACACATTAGGCTTAAATATTTTTAATTACTTCTGATATTTTTGATGTGGGGGAGAACATGAAAGGTTGGGTTACTGCATCATCCCGCTACTTAGTTTACATTATCAAACTGACTCCTACATTTTCTGAGCTGACACTCTTGATGTCGCCTGACAATTAATTTTTCTATTAACAATGAACTATATGGCAGCCAAGCAAACAGATCAAACTGGCGGACACTACAAGACAACTTCAACAAATGGGAAGAAAAAAGGGAAAGAGCATCAACTGCTAATGATAGATTATAAATCATATTATCTCTCAGGCAGGGCAACGTGGTTAATTAAAACAGGCACGATGAAATCATATGCATATTTGCAAATGCAGCACTTTTTTTATGATTATGCATTTACATAACATAATGGTCTTCTTAAAATTCTTTTCTAATTATTTTAGTGAGTCCCATTAGTCATTTGGGCTAATGCACGCTCTTGATTGAGATGATGCCTCAAGGGTGACACCCTGATTTTCTAAGTTTTCACTTTTTTAAAAAGAAGACCAGGATTAAACATGCATTTTTAATCAAACCTCTGGAAATTAAGGGAAAAAAGGCTAACTGAAAAATGTGCATTTACAAACAAGCAAATGAAAAGTTATGAAGTAGTCAGACTCAACATCACTGAAAGTACTTTTGGAAAAAATTATGATTGGCATGATTATAAAATGTACATCCAGTCTTATAAGTGACCGTATGCTGTGTTCCCGTCATACAGGGCACAATGAGGTTGGCTTTCCCTTTCCGAGCCCCCAAGAGCTACGCATCCTTCCTTTCAGGCCTTTCTGCTTTTTTTTCTGTTGGCTAAGGGCCCTCTCAGGCAGTGGCAGTGGGGGTGGTGGGGCGCCACGCGCTGAAAGCCCCCCAGCTCAGAGAGCAGCATGTCCCCCAGGCCATAGGTTTGCCTCCAGGGGCTCAGAGAGAAAAAGTGAAACCAATAGTTTATCCTCTAGCAGCAGGGCCTGCAGCACACTCCAAGGGGGGGCATTGTAGCACATTACCAAGACAATGCTGCCATATGGGGAACAGAAGGAACTCCAACTTGCAGCCCACCAAAAGCAAGGCAAACAACCCAGTCTGATATGCAGAGAGTGGTCATTTTGGGTTAGCGGTTTTTAACATAACAACAGAATGAAACAGAGGAGTCATTTTGTTGCCATTAAGACTTATTATCTGGGGGGGGGGGGGGGGGGGGGTCACAAATTCATAGGCCTCAACCGTATAACTGGGGAAGAGGTTAGGGGCCCAGACTGTGTAAATGACAATAGAGCTTTGGTTACATTGGGCTTTAAATCCTATCTTAAATCCTATCTAGAGAAGACACTTCTCTCCTTTTCATCCTCGGCAAAAATAAGCTTAAAAGGCACAAAGAGGAGGAAATGAATACATGTGATATTGTTTGATTTAATGGGACACTTTTCTTCAATTTGCAGCTTAGAATCACCTGTTTTTGTGTTGCTGATGCTAGTAATGTAATCATTTTAAGCAGAATTTTTGGGTTGAAATTAGTTAAACAAGCCAATTTAATAAATAATTAATTTAATTAATAATATAACATTGATCAGAAAAGTGCGAAAAGCGCTCCGAAAAAAAAAACTGTGAAGTACAATATATCTACTATTAAAAACTGAAAATATAAATTTAGTTAAAAAAAAATAAAAAAATAATAATAATAATAATAATTTAGTAAAAACAATTACATAAGCCAGATTTATTATTGGTCCATCTGTAAGCCAAAAAAAGGACAATTCTCAAAATCTACCTCATGATGGTTTGAAAACACTATAGACTCCAGGAAAGAACAGCAGAACATATTGATCCCCAAGACAAATGCTCCTTAGAATGTTTACAGTCTAATTTGTTTTAATGATTTCCTTCCCTCCTAAGGATCATCAAGGAATAAAGGCAATCAGCAAGCAATCCAAATGTTTTGAAAAAAATCTGAAATCTAAATTTATTTTCAATAACGTTTGTCAAATTCTCAATGTAATATATCATGGATATATCATAATATAACAAATTGGTTTCTTATAATGCCTTTCATTTCAATACCAAATGAAAAAAAATGTATTAAAGATTTGTGTTTCCTTTCAGAGTAGTGTGAATGCCCAACGGCAGATCTCTTGATCTATCTGAAAATCTCTCCGACTGTTTAACATCCCTCCCTCCTTCTAATGCACCAACATCTTCAGTTGACAAACAGCTGAGGAGCAGCCTGAGTCCATGTTCTTTTTACTAGCAATTCTTACTTTTTATCATTGAAAGCAATGAGCCAATCTGCAATTTATGCCAGCTCGAGCACTATGAGTGTATGAATGTGGTCACACAGCCAATCTCCTTCTAAGGAGCAGCGATAACGTAATAATGCCTCACTGATGTGCGGCCAGTAATGGAGCTGAACACCTCGCATTCATCTAACACTACCTGATCATTACTTGAACAGAATAATACATTACGCCTGCAAATAACTCAGAGTCTGCAACTCCATCTCCTAAATGCGCACTTCTTTATTGTGAGGTGAGGGGAAAGCTTCTGCGTGTGTCTGCACTCGCTATGGAAGACACAGGCTGAAAGAGATATTATGCATTTAGTATTTGCTTCTAAATTTATAACATTTCTTGTGTAAATGTGCGTTGCACAAAGAAAAGCTTTTTCTTATTATTATAATAAAATATGTATGTACAACAAACACCATAACAATTAATAAATAGGAACAGGTGAAAAACAAACAAGAAAAAAGTGGAGAAAAAAAAAGTAATACCAACCAACAATAATTAGTACTATTTAAATGATATAATACATAAAATAAATTGCCATTTACATTTGCACTAATCATATGAAGGCATAAGCGGACAAACTATTGATGATTTTTGTTGTTACTAACATTTTATGAGAACGAAAATTGTAGTAATGAAAAAAGTAAAGGAAAAAATTACTGAAACCCTGACAAAATTAATAGAATAGAATAGAATAGAATAGAATAGAATAGAATGCTTTATTTAACCAGGAAAGTCCCATTGAGATAAAAATCTCTTCTTCCAGGGAGTTCAAGACAGAACAAAATAAATAAATAAAAATATAAAAGGCAAAAAAAAAAAAATCAATCAATAAATAAATAAAATAAAAATGACTATAACACACATTAAAAAATAAACAAAACACACAACTACTGAAATCAATAAAAACAGCCTTTTAAAAGCATTATTAAAATATATTTTTATTTTTTTTATACAAGTAGGGAAATGTTTCTAAATTAATATTTTTGCAGCTACTATAGAGAGAAACTATAATAAATAGCTTTTAATCAGAAAAAAAGTAAGGCCAGAGGGTCGCAACACCTGAAATACAAGATGGATTAGCCATTAACTGTATTTCCCAGTGACAGGCAACCTCAAAGCAGAGACAAGCTAGCGGCACAGACATCAGCTGATGAAACTAAAAAACAGAGAGGGTTTATTTAGTCTCTCTATTGCTCTGCATTTAACCCACATCATACAATATCGCAAAGTGCAAACAGTTTTTAATAACCAGAGGGTGTCAGGCTGCATCAGGAGGGCAGTCGACTGCTGCAGCATAACCAAATGTTACTGAGGAAAACAGCATGTCACAGTGCCGTTTGACATGGTGAAATGAGATTAGATGGAATTCATTTCTAAGTGGAGAAAATTACAGGCCTACTCGTGCTCCCTGCACTCTGGCCCACCCCCCTCGCCCCACAACAGAACCAGTCAGGCATGAAAGCTGACATGCTGGTGGAATGACCTGACCGTTACTGCCACAACCGTGACTACAGGAGTAAACTGTATTGTTTTAAGCTCTGGGAGATACGGTGAAGGCTCGCATGAATGCCCTGTTCCGGCATAAATGGGCTAAAGAATACTATGTAGTTTATAAATATCAAATACAGTTTCTTAAAATGCTATATAAATATTTAAATCTTATTATGAAGATTATAATATGTTCAATGGCAGCTAACTGGCTGGAGCATCATGAAAAAAAATGCAATTTAAGTACAGTATATTTTGTTAATTCAAATTTTTGGGCTATTCCCCGATATTTAAAATCTCTCAAGGAGACCTTCACCTCCTTGGAATTTAAATTCATGTCTCAGTAATGCTCAAGCATCAAAATGACACCTTATGAACGGGCCCCCAATCTTGTCCGCGCTTAGAAAAAAAGAAGTGTCAGTCTCCCACAGGGAAAGGTCTGCTTGAAGGTGAGAAGGTTAGCAAGTCTTCTTGGCCACACAGATCTTGGCCTTGGAGAGGCTGCCATAATGAATGCTAATTATATAGCCATCTGTGAGGTGGGCTGTGTTATGTAGACACCTGTTCATTAAGACGACGCAGAAGATTTTGGGGAAAACTTTCTTCTTTTTTTCTTTCCGAAAGAGCTTAAGAGAGAATGATGAATGTCATGAGCTATTGTGTACTTAAACGGATTTTAAAAATCCATCTTCTGGCTATATTAAAGATACTAAATCCTGGCGAACTGACAAAACGTCTCCTTTCGCAACTAGAATAAACATAAGACAAGTAGTCTGACTGATGTCCTCATTTAAACGATTCATCCTAAAACAGAACTCGCCTAGACAGCAGGTGATTGATTTTTTCTGTAATACCTTTACAACTTTTGGGCCTCATTGGGCTAACCACATTAGGTGGAGGAGTTGAAGAGGAAGCCAATAAAATCCTCATGGATGTTTGCGCACTAGGATTGGAGTCTGTCAATTGACTGCCCCTAAGAGGTGATTTGCCATTACTGAGCCATAGGAAACAAATGAGGCCATTTCCTCTGCCAGCTTCCCATCTGAGCTGTCAATACACACTCACACATGGCAAGATGCTGAGAGAAAACCTTTCCATCCCAGTCAGAGGTGGTATACAGTCGCTTTTCTTCAAAACAGAAACAAGAAAAATGAATGCTAAAAAGAAATGCTTCACTGAAGAACTGGACTTGATTATGATAATAATCTTTTTTAGTCTAAATAATTTCTTAGCAATATACAAACGCTTAAATATATATATATTTCCAGTCAAATAATTTTTAATAATTGGACATTGTTAAAACGTTCAATAAAATTCTATAAAACATTATTTTTATTTACAAAAACTAAGTCCTTCTTATACTGGTATTCCTAGCCAAACGTATCCTTCACTTATCGGGATAAGGTAGGCGGTATTAAGCTGTTAAATCTCTAAATCAGTAAGATATGCACAGCTAAAGCGATAACATCATCTTTAAAACTAAAGTGGTACAAATCTTGTTCGTATCAGCGTTAAAAACATCTCAAATACAGACAGCTCCAACTGGATAGAATGTGTTAAACTAAATGAACTGGAGGCATGAAAAATAAGCATTTAGCTTTAAATCCAGTTGATTTTTAGATGCATTTATCTGTCTTAATGCCTTCGTCTCAGATTTAAGAGGCTGAAGATGCCTAAATGTCACATAATTCAAGATGTTAGCTTATGACTGCTCGGTTTCAAATTACCCCAGCATGTGATTCAAAACAGAAAACATGTTAAAGCAGCCCAATTACAGCACTGATTTATTGATTTTACAGAGTGAGATGAGGTTAAGTTGATGACAGGCTCTTTGACATACCAGTGCCGCACTTCAAATTAAGTACTAAAGGACTATATTTCACAGCGATCACGTGTTGTGACGATTCCTGATAAGGACATATTTTTAAAAGGGTTTGGAAAACAGCAAATCGACTTAACTCTGACAAAATAACTGCCTCACAAAATATATTACCTGACCTGGTTACTCTGATACATTGAATTAAGTATTACCAACATGCAAACATCTGACCTTTACGATAATAACACAATGCAGCAAGAGCGACAAATGTAACCGGGGAAAAAAAAGAGTGAAATCATTCTGTCATACAATCCCACGGCAGATTACAAAAATAGGCCAAAATGTTATAACGTCTGCCACCACATGCAGAAAAAAGCCTCCGATTCTAACATATGCTCAGGTGAATTGAGTCCTCGGGCTCCAATCTGCCTTTTTCAGATCTCAAAGACAAATTGAAGGGGCCATCTCTCTCATTAAAAAGTCTAAATAACCGCCATATGCATTGCTATTATTAGAGGGGTAACAGAACACTTCCCATTTTCAAAGTTAAATTACCAAGTATAACCTTAATTGGTGAGAAGCGTTGTTTAGTGGATGGCATCAAGAGGACACAGAGAAGATAATTCAACAGATGGCTTAGTCTTATGACTTGTGTTAACACCTTCGATGTTTAATGAAGTGATAATTGCTTTTCTAATATATAATGGGACTACCAGAATACCAGCAGTAATGCAAACAGATTAACGCACTGAAGACAGATAAACACACATGGTATTCAATGTCACTGTTAAGTAGCATGAAAAACAAAACAAGGTGGGGGACACAAAGAGCGGTCACACTGAGAAGCACATAAACAATAAGGCTGAAGTTTCTATTCACTTCAAGAGGCATTCTGGCCTCAAACGCTCGGGAGATTAGACCGAACGCAAGATGACATGAGAGGAGGAAAAAAGAGAGAGGGGACTCCTTTATCCTCGTCTGTGAACATCCCAAAGGATCGGGGAAATCATGTTGGACCTCCCTGAGATCATTCAACTCTAAAAGCGAGCTGAAGCAGGATGGCGCATTAAGGTCGGTGAGCTACAGAGGAAGTTAAAAATGTAGCATGCTAATAGGTTTACTCTGAAGTTCTGCCTCAGTGACCATAATAATAAATTATATACTTAAATGTGTGTTCTTTACACTTATTAGATCTATTCCTGCGGTATTTCAGTACAAGACATTATCATGATGCCACACACATACACACACAAAAATAAAAATAAATAAATAATAATAATAATATTAATAATAATGTGGTGAGTATTTAACCTGGAACTAAAAAGTATTTCCATATTTAAATAAATACAATGTGGACACATTAAAAACAGTAAGAAGTATTATGGAGAATTAGTACTAGGCATGAAAATACAAATTTTAAGCCCCCAAATATTTTCATATCACTGG
This sequence comes from Spinibarbus caldwelli, assembly GCA_039654775.1. NCBI lineage: Eukaryota > Metazoa > Chordata > Actinopteri > Cypriniformes > Cyprinidae > Spinibarbus > Spinibarbus caldwelli. The sequence goes on along the minus strand of CM077243.1, from coordinate 13,661,476 downwards.
CAATTCTGTAAGTAAATGAATTAGGTTGACAAACTATTAAATTATTGCCTTACCTTTAGCATTAAGAAACAGCATTTACCTCTGAATGCCGTGTCAGGAAAAAGAAGAAAAGTCCATTGTTAACAGTCCAGCTAACTCATTCCAACAGATGTAGATAACATTGAAAGGTAAACTAAAGCTCTTAAGTCACCAACCCAAATTTTCTGATTTCACTAGTTACATTTAAAACATTTTGAAATAGACAAGGCTTAAACTAGTCCTAGACTAAAATGTAAGTCTTAGCTGTTTCAACTGAAATAAACTTGCACTGACCCATCTTAAAACATATCAGTGCCTTTGTTTTGTCTCAAGATGCACCCCAGTAATGTTTTTTTTTTTTTCTAAGCATGTTTATAAAAAATATTTAAATGTCCTAATTGAACTATGGCCTAATCCTGGTTTAAGTCTAAGCCCTGTCTGTGAAACCAGGCCTAAGAGTTTAAAGTGTGTGATAGGGTAGATTCATGATTAACATTACAGTAAACTCAGCTCTGAATAAAGTGTACAAATTATTTATACCTAACATACTACCTCTGTAAAATAGTGATATTTCTATCATTGTCTTTTCTTATGCCAGTCTCAGAGTAATGCCACCTGTGCAAACTGCGGTTTATTAAATTAAGTGCTTTTTAAGGTCAATATACTTTCCTAATAGCTTGTCACTTTTTATCACCATGGGTTTAGCTGTACCTTGATCCCCCCCATTCAGTAATTGTGCTCAACTCTGTCAGAGCTAATAGGCTCACCCTGTAATGTTTTTCAAATTTCAGCGTAGACCGAGCAAGTAATGCTTTGCATGCTTAAAATCCATTTCCATAAGTAAGTGCAATTTCCGTACAGTTTGTTGCTGTTTAATGAAGTGAAATCTTGTTTGTATTCATCCCCATTTCACAAGAAAAGCCACTGGAGCATAAGTGTCAGAATTAAAACAAATTAAAATTAAAGCTCCCGCTATCTTCAACCGAACACAACTCCACAATTCAACTGAAACACGAGCCTTTGCATTAAATGTATTAAGAAAATTTAAAGACCTGCTTTCCACTTTTTAAATGCAGCCGGTACTTTTATTATTATTCTATTATCGGAACTATTTAAGCAGCTTTAATGATGGAACATGCAAATGGCATGGAGTAGAGAAAATGGCTAACATTTATTTATCCTAGCTGTTCCCATGTCTTGTTGGTGCCATTAGAACAGCTCGCTGCATCCCATTCGCTCCCATTATCTCAGCTATCAGCGAAGCCCAACCAGATTCAAGCAGGGCCATAAATACTTCCCCTGGACCACATACGGCTTCCACATCATCTCCCAGGCACAGCTTAATGACAGGGAAAAAACACAATGGGTTTTTGCTCTCTTTTCCACCCTTCCTTCTTGTGCATTTCATATCGATGGCACAAAATATGTACAGAGGCAGCAACAAAGTTACATGTAGTTAAAAAGGTACATTAAACCATCATTTCCAAATTCTCTGACATGATTGATGGATGTAATCATGGTGCCCTAATGCACAATTCAGGCATCTATGTTTTACAGCACCAGGGTAACAGACCAGAAGGTACATAGGGATTGAAACAGCACTGGAGAAAAAAAAGAGAGAGAGAGGAGAGAGGGGAACTGCTGGCATCAACAAAGCAGAGCATGGGCATACATGATGCTTTAAATGGTGAATCTAGGAGTGTGGATTCCTTCATAGTTAATGAATCCAAGCAAACGATATTTGATGTGTTAAATGTCTGCTAGACAATTAGACATCACAATGAGCCTCATTAGAGCTCACTGGAAGATGGCATTACAAAAGCACTCAGGTACAGCTCTCTACTGGAGGTCAAATAAACGGTCAATCAAAGGGCATTGTTTAACAGGTCATTAATGGAATGTGGTTGCTGTTTACCAGTGTTGGGTAACCAAAGGTAGCGACACTACTAACTTAACAATACTTTCAGTATATTGTGAATGAAATTCATCTGTTTTTAAGAAGCCTGGTGTAGCTCACTCAGTTAACAAATTATTTTAACAAGCTATGTCCCTTACTAAAATCATTGTCCAATGGCGGAGATTATATTATACCAACCTGATAAGCATTTCTATTGATAATAAATCAGCAATCATGTAAAGTGTTATTCTATCAGCTGTTTAAGAATCAAAACTAGTGATTCGCGCATGAATCACTAATAAGGCTTTGCAAAAAAAAAGGGTGCGATTCGGTTTGATTCATTCGGACAGTTCACTCGCGCACGGAATCGTCTGCATCGGTTTCAGCGCCGATACTCGCAAATGTCTTCAGTTATTCGCATGTCAGCAAAGAAGCAGTTCTACCAAGCTTGTAGCTTGTGAACAAACACGACCTGGTTTGAAGGTATGTCCATATATCCAAAATGGTATTAAGAGTATCAAAAATATATAGGGTGAATTCGGGTAAATTGGGACGCTTTTTTCGTCAGCGATGTGCATTCAGTGCACTACAAAAGATATAAACTCATATTCCATATCAATATATGACTCATATAATGTCATCGTGTTCATTGTACCTACTTCAGGAACTTTTTCATTTATTATAATCAGCTATACCGCGTGCTCGCGTTTACATCAAGAAATTGGCAACTAACGTTACCATATATTGTAATATTGTTGCTCCCAGTAGAAAAAGAAACCGTAACTATGCCAACTTGCCTGGATCGGCACCGTTTCCTAACGAGAACCGCTCTTCGCCATGGTCTGGTGGAAAAGAGGTTGTTGACCTAATGTCTTAGATGGGGAAAAAATCAAACGCGTTCAGCTCAACGGCCCTAGAAAGTCCGATTCACTGAATCAATTAAATGAAGCACTGGAATTTCCGATTCATTCCCATTGACTTGTGATTCATTCTAGTGAATCGGTTCATCAAAACATCTGAATCGTTCGTTGAATTGGTTCATGCTAAACGGTTCTCTCTCTTATGCAGCGTTTGGTTTCATTAATTCGAACTTTGAATTCAATTTATGCGATTCATGTAAATGAACAGTTAATAAATTATTTACCGTTCGACTCCCTGTGCAAATACTGCGTTTTCGGTTCTGCAAGTTCTGCTTTGTTTTGTTTGGATCAAGTGTTGCTATCACTTTAACTTACATATCTACTTAATTCAAAACTGCCTATTGTTTTTGTGCCTGCAAAAGTACATGTCTGATTAGATTTATGAAAACATCACCCCCTTAATAACTTAAAGATACTTTTTTGTTTGTGGTCTGTATCTAAAAAAAAAATACTTGGCAAGCTACAGTTTCAGCTTCCCCATCATTTTTGGTTTACCAAGCTCACTAAGAAAAACATTTTATTGTTACTAATGGATTATGAGAGAAGGTTCAGGATACACTTATGCTTTGTAATGACATGATTTGGGGGATTGGCTAAGATAGATGTTGTACAAAAACAGAGTGCAGGAAACACTTTCATTAGATGGGGTGAAGAAGTAGGGAAGGAGACGTGCACCTTGACCCTTTTGCAGATTATTTGGCCCCTTGTGCACTGCAGGGGAAAATACACGGTAAACACACTGGGGTCCTGCATTAATTTGCCTCCCGTGGCAGGCGACATTCCTAGATGTGTTCAAAAACATACCAGTAGAACAAAACAAAGCAGTCATTGGTGCATCTCAAAGCTTTCCATCAATCCACATTTGTTTTTTGCAGGGAAAAGCATGCACTATGACTCCCATGTGCGTGAGTGTCACAGGCCTGAAAGATACTCAATGACAAGTCTGAGCTTGTCACTCAAGCAACACTGTGGCACAATGTCATGTGTTTGTTTGGGTAATGCTTGAGAGGCGTATCTAACGCCACCCTCTAAAATGCGCTCAGGTGTTGAGGACTGTACACATTAAGACTATGAGCCTTCCTCTTCCTCAACCCAAAGACCCTGACACAGAGGACAAAGTGTGTGCCTCATTTCCTACTCCTAATCAATGTTTACACCCATTGGCGTGGCGACAAGCGCATAGGGTGCATATAAATCACCAGCTGACGGCGCTGTGCAAAGCATCAAGAGATCTGGCACTTCTCTTTTCCTCTCTCTCACCCCTTTTTACTGCTTATCTGTTTCTGTGGTGACTCTCTCTCTCTCTCTCTCTCTCTCTAATGGGTGCAGTGGAATTACAGCTAATTACGGATGTAAATGGACCCGAAGAGTGACAAAGAGCCTGCTTGTAATTCCACTCTAAATTGTCTCTTACCTCAGCAGAAAATTTATCACAGGAGACAATGTCAACTTTTACAGGGAAGGGCTATTTGCATTTGCGCATTCATTAGCGGGGCATGATCACAGGGCTGGCAGTAATGGCAGGAGAAATGCTGCCCACCCGCTCCCCACCAATGCACCTGATAGGGGATAATCTGATACGTTCCCCCTCAACAGACTCAAAGGGAGCAGGAGGATATTATGGGATGGGCGGAGAGGGATCTGACACAAATGCCTGATGTTCTGACAGGCTCTGAAAGCCAAAGCGAAGCACTGTGTAATCACATTCCATTTTACATGGTAAAAGACCAGTGAGCACAGCGCCACACAGACAGACACCGAGCACAGTCAAACCCGGATCCGAGATCCGCACGGAAAAAAGATGCTCCCTACCGCGTTGACTGGTGCGACAGGGAACCTTGTTGTGATTTATGTTGCTTTAGATATGACTGCTACTTATGCAGTAGCAAGACATCGATCTGACAAAGCAAAGCAAACAATAAAGAGGGAAGGAAGATGATGTGCTTAGTGAAGTGAAGAAATGGAAAGCGTACCTATAAGAGCTAATTATCTGCACACATAATTCTTCAGGTTAAGACAGGGGGCTTGAATGCAGGCCAGCAGGCTTGGGTTCTGGGAGATGACTGTGTCAAAGGGCAGGAATGAAAGAGGGGGGAACCAAGCAGACAAAAATGCATTACGGCAGAAAGATACATTTATACCACCCCACAGACACTGTCATTTAAATCACAGTCGTCTGAAAACATATACATGGCTCTCAGATTTTCTTGTGATCTTATGAGGCCTACTGTTTTCGATAGAGACTTGCTTTGCATTCAAGTTCTACGTTTTATCAGTTCACGCATTCCCCAGGAAGCAAACCCGTGACCTTGGCATTGTTAGCGCTATGCTAATTGTTTGGTAGACAGATGTGGACTACAGTTGCAAAGTTTAGTTGTAGGAGGTTACAATAAGTTAACCTTAATCCCAAATAAACAATCAGTAATAAATTAAAAGAGGCTTTGAAATAAGAGCGCCGGTAGTAATAAAAGCTGCCCCAGGAACTCGCAACTTTTACAGCGCTCTATAACAATCATTGAATGGGTTCACAACCCACAGTATGAATACAGATAACCCATTACAATACAGCCTCCAAAGGCAGTGGAGGAAAAAAAAAAACACATTATTTGCTATGATTATATCATATCTTTTGGATTCATTCCTTGCTATAACTGTTGGCGGTTTTAATTAGATGTACACTCTGGGCGGTTAGCATTGTGTCGTTAATAACAGCATATAAAAGCAATAGAAGACAACCACTGACACTTTTAATAGTTGGAGAAACAAGATGCAGTATGCCAGTGGTGCCAGGAACAGCTCTATACTTCATCAGAGCAAGATTACATCAAAAGTTTAGCCATTAGCACTGAGTTACACAGCACAGCATAGAGGAGTTACAAGGTCAATGGATGATTATTCTGTCAGGATGTTCCATAACAGGTGCTTCACATAATGACATCACCTTAGAACCATGAAAGAGTCACTTAAATTCTTAAACATAGTTAAGCATAATTCTGACATCATCATTTTTAAATAAATGCTCTAAATCAAGTGTAACTGTTAGCTAGCCTATTACATGGAATGTTTGCAATTTGTTCATTCACTTCTTTGTTTTTGCACTTGTATGAATTCATGATTTGCATAAATCATACATTCTGAGAACTCTGTATGCCCACATTAACAAGGACTTGCATTCTGGGAAAATATCCAGTTGAACACTGGCAGCAAGTTTACTGGGACATGTCCTGGCACTACAGAAGAGTGCTAAACAGTGTATATTTTCTCATCTCACAATTGCACCATGATAATTGTTTTTATACAAATTATTTTAAAATGATTATCAAAAATCAAAAAGTCCATTAAAAAGGTTTTAGAATCTATATACACAATAATTATAATTTAATTACCTTTTAGTAATTTATTTATAATTACTACTTTTTATACAATGTACATTATAAAATGTTCAATCAAATGCTTATTTATATATGTGTAGGTATGATTGGTGATGTTTTTAAAGCAGCCTCTTATACTCATCAAGGCAGCATTTATTTAATTAAAAATACAGTGAAGAAAGTAATTTTGTCAAGCATTTTTACAATTTAATATAACTCTTTTTTGCATTAATATATTTTAAATGCAATTGGCAAAACTGAATTTTTAGCAGCTCTTACTCCAGTCTTCAGTGTCACATGATACTTCAGAAATCATTCTAATATGCTAATTTGGTGCCCTTTCTTATTAACAATGTTGAAAACAATTGAGCTGCTTAATAATTTGTTTTGGAAACCATGATCCCTTTTTTCAGAATTCTTTGATGAATAAAAAAATACAAAAGGGTAGCATTTATTTGAATCTATTATACATTTCTAAATGTCTTTACCGACTTGATCAATATGATATGGCCTTGATGAATAAAAGTATATATTTTATATATATTATCTTATAATATATATATATTGAAATATATATTCTATAAGCTATTTCAAAAGCTTATAGAAATGTTTATATATGCTATACGTGATTTATGCTACATGCTTTTATATTTTAAGATGTGTCAGTGTACCTCAAATGAATGAATAAAAGACACCTTGATTACCAAAGAAAAACAGGCAAACTAATTTTGCTACTGTATGTTTCGCAGTGCTACATCGGGGAGGTTGCATTGGGGCTGATCTGCTCTAGTTAGTCATTAGACAGAAGCAGAGCATTCCACTTCCTCAGCCTTTTGGCAGACATGCAACTGTGCACTTGCTGGCGTTCCTTCTCTGCCGCATCTGAAGCTTGGGCTCACACAGCTGTACAAACAGCGCACAGCTCCGAGCGGCCATCTTGACTAAAGCGTTTATGGGACGCCAGCAGTCGTAATTACGCTTTGATTTGTAGATGCTCGTTCTGCGCCGTTATCTACCCGTGTCAAGAGTCACTGATAGAGGGGAAGTAGTTTGCCCGGCCCACTCCGTCGGAATTCAAAGTGCTCACTAATTTCAAAGGGCGATTCATCTCCCTCCTCTTTGCATTAATTCATGGGTGCCGCTCATCGCAAGTGCTACAAGAGAGCGGTCCAGGCTGGGTGGCTCTCTGAGCAGATACGGTAATCTCAGGTCTCCTCTGGCTTTGGGTGACCCCGGTCGCCCCGGAAAGTGTCTAGGGCCGCTCTCCCCTCACACTTTCATCAGAATCCTATTTCCTCCCCTGTAAGGCGACCCGGGCTGAAACTCTACCTCTCATACTACTGATTTTCAGTGCGCATGATGGATGAGTCCCACTCCGACTCCCTTAGCCTGTCTATCAGACTCCCGCGATTAAAACGTACAAATGGCCAGTGCCTCCCCACTTTCCCAGTCACCTCCACTGCCCCTTCATCCCCTTCCCGCATCACACACTCTCTCCTCTCCCACTCTAAAGCCCCAAACACCGCTATTCATCTTGCTGAAAAAAACATCATTTATTTTGCACTTCCCTGATAATTTACTTTTTTCTTTCTTTTCCTTTCTACAGGAATTCTCCATTTCCCTATAAAATGAAAATTCATCTAGAATTACATCTTATGTCATCATTATGTTTATTAAGCGTGGATGATGTATATGAACAGCGCTGGCTTGCCGCTGAGTGCTTAATGATGCATAAGATTAAGCCGAGGCTCTCAGCTGTGCTGTGACTCCCCTCTGGTTCCCATGCTGCAGTAGCATGCTGGGAGAACAAGCTCCAAACGGCCATCAGGTGAATGGAAATAGCACTTTGTGTGTGTGCGCGTGTGCATGTGTGCCCATCCATCCTGCATTTTTTATTTATTTATTTATTTTAATTTTTTATTTTTTTGCATGTGAGCGCATGACAGAGAGAATAGAACAAAAGAGGAAATCGATCGCATTTGGAAATCTCCAACTCGCACCTTTGAGTTTGTCCAGTTGCATTACAAAAAACAATGTTGTCTCGGTTCCACTTTGTCTCCGTGTCCCTCTATCTATAAACCACCCACATAAGAGAGAAGCTCTTTTCTGTCTCCCCATATCTGGCTCTCACTCTGTCTTTTTTTGGTCTCTTCATCTTTCTTCTCTCCATAGCCAGACTAGCGCGCTCCGGCATTCTCTGACAAAAACATTATCCTTCTGCTGCTAAACAATCCAATAAAGCTCTCTACGGGGAAGAACTTAACCTCTTGTCTCGTCTGCTGATGCTTTTCCAACCACGTGACGCCTGCTACAGTAAATTCAAATCATTAGTCTTCTCACCCCCATCAAAAAAAGGGAAAAAACTTCTATTAGTAATGGAGACCTCGTAAGAGACCTTCCTCTGAGAGGACTGCCTTCCCAATTCCCAGTGGAAAAATCCAGCGCAAAAAACTAATTCTACTTTTAATAATCTGTCATGAGGACCAGAGGCAGTCATAAATTATGTGGGGAGCATGTGCAAGAGCGAGCCACAAGAGGGAAATCGGAGGAGGGAGGAGAAAAAAAAAAAAAATCAAAGCCCAAGTTTGACAAAGTTTGCTGAAGATAAATAATAACTTACAAACAGGATTAGTTGTAAAGTCACAGGCGAGCGCACAGCCGAGCGCTTCCCATCAGCCCATGCAGAATGAAGAATTTACAGCTACACCTGTCATTAGCTCCCCCCCCCCATCTCATTCCTCTTTCCAATGCAGCCCCCCTTTTTCATATTCATTATCCCTCTGCGTTCTTTCCCTCACGTGCTGTCTTTTATCATTAACCCTTTGTGAGAAGCCCACGATAAAGGTCCCAAGGACGTGTCGGAGATTTGTGTGGGAGGATGCACTGAGAAAACGGCCAGGGTAAATAAAGACGAGAACCGCCGCGGCGTTAATCGCCAGCTGAATGAGTTTACGGGGGTCTTAACGAACGCCTCCAGTCACCCGGGCGCTTGGGCCGATTCATCAATGGGATATCAATGGGAATCATCCACGGGGGATACTTCCACGATGACTGTGTGTGTATGTCGCCGGGCTAGCGGCTGCAGGCTGTGCTCTTTGTCCCTGTGTCAATATCTCGGCAAACTATCGACATGCATCATAATCCCGCCTCTCGATCAAGCGCAGACTAAAGAACAATCTCCATTAGATGACGGCGCCGGGGTTGGGTGATAAATGCCCCCTGACGTTGGGGACGGAACTGCGTAAAATAAAGAGGCATGTTCCTACATGTCATGTCAAAATTGTATTGATTTAATCATTTACAGAACCACACATTCTTAGCCACTGTAGCGTGCAGTAACCTGGGCGCAGTTTGCAGTCGCCAGGCACAAGGCGCTCTCCCTCATTGGGTTTGCAGGTGATGAAATACACAGCGAGCGGATCTCTAATTTTTTTCCCTCCGATGTTGGCCCAACAAAAACACTGGCAATCCCATTTCATTTCTATTTAGAGGCTGAGGAAGTCTATATATAACACTCAAGCCTAAGCACCTCGCTGGTGACACATCCAACGGATGGGGGGGTGGATAAATAGCACTAGTCCTTCATCACGGAGACAAAGCCAGTGTATTCCCCTGGCCAGAGAGCGCCGGCCAGAGGTCTGCCCCGCTTATTTAACAGCAGGTGTTTGGAAAAACGCTCACCTTGGGAAACAGCTAGATGCTCTTCTCCCTCAGCTCCCAAGTAAACAATCAATCTGAGGGGTCTGGAAGTCGCTTCCCTCCGTGGGACAAAGTCATTGAAGCAGGAACTTCTTCGTCAGTCGAATTATCACGCTGCGATCGTCCCCCACTACAAGACTCAGACTGCCAGAATTGGCTCTGTTTGGGAATAAACAAACAAAACATAGGTTCTTGATCAGTACTAAACTACTGTGTCTTAACTATGTTTTAAATATCCTCAGTGCGTAAGACTTCTTAAATTACAACAACAAAAACAATAATGAAGCTGTTGTAATAAAATGAGATCCTAATGGTTTCGTGCTCACAGCAGATGAGACTATATACATTCAGAAAGCTAATCTTGTTCGTAATGTCAGCTTAAAGTCCTCCATAAAGTTTTTATGAAACACTTCACTACTCATAATATAAAAAACGGGGAAAATGACCTAGATGGAAATGAAATTACTGATTCCTACTGAAACACGCGGCTCAGAAAGTCAAGTCCTCAATTTTCATCCTTTCTTCAATTCCAGCAAAGGAACTCAATCATATTGGGACAGTAATACAAGCCAAGGACAGCTCACTCATTCTCAATCCTGTACTGGTTAGAGGAACGCTTGCAGAGCACTAAAACACTGTGTGTTCAATTCAAATGGGAGAAGGCAGAGGCCAGCTAGATTCACCATGATGTCTGTGGTCTGATAGATCACCTTCCTCAGTAAGGACAAAGAGAATGAAGATGACTGTGCTGCCAGCCACAATACAGATGAGACCAACACCTCTGAGTAAGTGGAACACTAGCTGTCTGACTGTCCATTTGTTAAACCTCCGACAACAAAGACAGCGTGGCTAGAACATTGCTTACATGGTGACACAATCATCGGTGACAAAAGAAACTGTGCTTACATTCAGTAACCAATTTACGGATGGGAATATTTTAGTCCTGGCAGAGTTTTATTTATTTAATTTTTTGTCTGTTTCATAGCACAGGAGACTTAACAGATCAGTTCATTTTAGTATGGCATTAGCTTTGTTTCTCTAAAGGAAAAAATTAAACACTACCAATTGTTGATATACAGTTAGAGTATAGAGCTAAAATTAATGTGGATGGCATAGCTCAGATTATTCAGTTTTGAAAGATTTAGATTCTCATGGTATTGCAATATCAGACTTATGACAACATATGAGATTATTTCTGCAGTCTGTTTCTTATATACAAATGTTATACACAAAAGTATACATTCCCTATCCATTTCATCTATATGACTGGACTTGAGTAATGATTTCAGAAAATTCAGCTTTGAATCATCACAGGAAAAAAATTAAAATATATAAAAATAGAAAACAGTTCTTTTCAACTAACAATATTTCACAATATTGTTTTTACTCTTTAATCAGATAAATGCCTTGGTTAGCATGATAGACTTTCAACAACATTAAAACATTAAAGCACTTTTAATTTATTTTTAATTAATTTTATTAATGTGTATTTTTATTGCTTTTATTTTACTGAATACATATTAATGTTTTTTAAACATTTTATATTTAGAATCTATATTTATAATGTTCTTAATTTGATAGTATGCAATGTACATTCATTTATAGCGTCATAATGTCAAAAGACCTTAACAAGAGCATATAAAAACTTTCTATGGGTCTTTAGGCAAAATTGAAAGAATATCACCTTTAAGTTCTGCCAAGTTTCTTTATCCAGGCACAGCAAAACGAGATGTAGCAGAGTGGGGTGGGGGGTGAGCTTTCACTCTGTGTGTGAACAGTAGTCATATATTACAGTGCTGCTGGATCAGCCAGGGCAGTAACTCATTCTGTTCCTGCTGCCTGTTCTGTCCTACCTTACTGCCAAGGAGTCACATCAGAAGGTCATCCCTTTCATCAAGTATTCTATTTGCATCCAAAATTGTATGTACATGAAAAATGTGCCGGAGTGTTTGCCGAGGCCCAGAGAGGCAGATGAAATTTCTGTAGCCTGATGCATGCTAACCTTTGCAGATGGCACCGCTATTGCTGAAAAATGGATTGCTTAATAAAGCATATCATCCGACATATTTGCTGCTTGGCTGACCAAATAGAGGTTGTTTTTTGCACAAATTTCTTTGTCAAATTTGTCAATGTTCATGTCATTTTTGTTTTAGGTCATGGAATGCGGCGGAAATTCCAAGCGTGTCACGCAGGACCAATTTGTAGCCGCTTCTGGGGATGAACCGATATTTTCCACAAGGTTTATTCCATAATAAGACAAAGCTGGGTCCTGGCTGGACTAGAATTTCTTTATGTATTTCCGATTATTGCCTGGCCAGCGGTGGGCCGGGCGGACTGTGATAAAAACCAGCCAAGCTGATTAATAGGAACATCATAAGAATATTACCGATAGCACGTCATCTTATATCTGTGTGTAATTTAGTCTGTCTTTCTGGACATGCCCATGTAATTATGAGCACCAGCTCGAGCGAGGTGGAACGTGCTAAGGCACTGAAACAGACTTAAGGAAGCATCTTAATTTCCAACCTAGTGAAAGCCGCCGTTGAACGTTGTATTCGAAGCACCCCATAAAAGTGAAAAGCAAGTGATGAATAGCTCGTGCCAGCGTGTGCTGGTTTCATACTTTCGTCTGCTCTAAAGTGTACGCCACTTCGAGACATCTGATACAGAAGAAGCTCCCCAGACTCTGTTTGTGAATGTCTTTCATCAAACTTGCATATGAGAGCAGCCACGTGCTACATAGGCTCTTAGCCACACGCTTTGCCTCCTCTGATGGTCCGGCCAACCAATCCATCTTCCTGAGTGCTCCCACAGATGAGAAGTGGGCACTAGGCGCTTTCGTCGCTGAGCTACAGCAGGAGATGAATTGGAGTGCCATAGCCCACCTCCAGACTGTCCCAGTATAGCAATCTGGACCCCAGCGCTGTGCAGCGAGGGACGGTCTTATCCTCCCATCCACCCAGAGAGGAGGCAGACTCACCCGACCCCAGGAGGCCCAGGAAGCGTGGAGGCGGCCAGAACGCTGCCTGCTGGGGCCTTCCACCCATTCACACGGGCAGACCACGGGAAGCGGACACATGGATCTCGAGGCTACTGCAAGATGCTTTGATTGTTGTCCTGCTGACGATATCTGACTATGTACTAAAGTAAAAGATGACAGAAGTTGCGTCGACAACATCGATCTGAAAGTCAAAGCGATTCGTCTGTCGTCCCACTGTGAACATCAAAAAAATATTTGAAAAGTGTGTGGCATAGACTGTAGAGCCTGTAAACCATACATCCTGTCTATTGCAGAATACTGTGCCCTTTAAATGCAACCAATAAGCCATATTAACATCGTCACTGTTAACGTACATATTATATATACTGTATATGAAAAGAATTCTATAATATAGTAATTTTTTTTTTTAAATGGAACAGTATATTGAACCTTTAGACAAAAACTAAATAAATAAACTAAAAGAACAAAAAAAAATAATAAGTGCATAATTTTTTTTTAATCATGTTTTATACATCATGCTTTTATGGCACATATAGTATGATATAGGAGAATATAGGAAAATAAATCTCAATTTGATGCCCAAACTGTGCAGTTGCCAGTATTTTATTGCCAAAAGGTAAGAATACATTTTCATGGCTTGCCATGTAAATAAATGAGATCTTTATTGCATTATAGCACACTACTTACATTAAATGCGTAAAAACAACAGTTGTCACTGTATGTCTCCCAGTGATTATGATCTGTTTGTATGGGGGCAAAACAAAAACTGCAGTGCAATTCAAACATGATTGAGAGATGTACAAATAAATGTTACTGAAAAGCCTGATGTATCATTTTTGGATACTCACATTTGACAACTCAAGATTGTAAATATAATGTCAGTTGCTTCAGTCCGTTAAGTGTTCATCTTGAAATCTTACTAACAAAATAAAATTTATTCTTATATTTACTTCATATAAAGCAGTACAAATTCAGTTTTAAAAAAAATCATAGCAAAAAGCCATACACCTCGAGTTGATTTTTTAAAAATTTTCTTTTGCTTTTTTTTTTTAAAATTGTGCATGAAATATGATACAGTGTGTTTTATAGGGTTAATAATTATTTACAATGACATAATTTGACCACAAAAAAAAAAAAAAAAAAAATTACTTTAGGTTTCTATATAGGAAGCCCACCTTCTTTTCTTTTCTTGTGTCCAAACACATAAAAAGTGAAATGAGGGACTCATTTTATTAGCCCCAAAAAATAAAAAAAAATAAAATAAGTCAAGGATATAGGCCCAATTGCCATCAAATGTAGCAAAGTAATAATTCATGCTATGCTAAACATTTCTTGTAAAATATCACTTCACATTTGCAATTAATTTCAGAATTAATAAGCTATATATCTAGGCTAAGGAATCAAACTAATGAAACTCTTGATAACCAAACAATGAATCATGGTGCTACCTGGAATGATGGGAAGGTAATTGAAGTAACTCATTGGCGAAATGCTTGCACTTTGACCACGTAATGCTTCATTTATGTGAAGAGAGATAACTTGGGTAACAGATAGACATGTTAAGGAAAGGAAAACAAACAAACCCGATCAGCCAGACACATGGAGACATACAGCACACACAGATGTTTAGATGGACGAACACGCACAAGCGCAAGCCAAATGACATGTGTGTGTAGGCTATCGAATTTATATTACGCCCTCGCTGGGAAATTCTCAAGGGAAAAAATGCACAGCAACTAAACACCTGACCCCTGTCAAGCTTTGTAAAAGCCTATGTCCTATCCTTTGGCACCAGGCTACTGTCAGTCTTTCGCTCTTGCTGATAGCATCAGGCAGCAGGGTGGCCAGACACGCAAGACAGGGAGCAAAAGTTCTAGAGGAGGACGTTGTGTTATATTACCTCCTCTGTCTGGTATCAAGTGTCCTCCATCTGATGTTAGGCATGGCCCTCTGATCAAAAGGCCTCCTGAAGCAAGGGATCACTGTCTAAAGAGAGCTGCTACAGGTAAGAGTCCAGACACAAAACATTGCCATGCCTCTTTGAGTGCTGCTCCAAAATCCTGTTAAGTCCTTGGGAAAATGCATTTTCAGCAGAGTCTACATGCAGTAGATCTTGTGATAAATTGTCTCTGAGAGTCAAAGAAAATGTGTTTCAGACACTCATTTTTTAACGGGACAGTTCACACAAAAATGAAAATTCTGTCATCATCTTTATCAGTTCTATCTTATGTTATTCTAAACCTGTTTGACTTACTTTCTGTGAAACACAAAAGGAAAAATTTTCTTTTTTTGTTATGTTAATGTATCAATGACAGTTTAATATATCAATGACAATTAAATAATATTAAACAAAAGTTTAGACATTTTTCAAAAAAGTATGTTGTCTCAAAAATATATTATAAAATGAAGATAAAAATAGAACATTTAAAATTAAAAAATACAATAAAAATAAATCAAATATTGACACACTCATCTCATTTTCATTTGCTTTAATCTGCTGTACTAAAATAACTAAAACTGAAATAAACTACATAGATATAGATAACAATATTATATTTAAATATCATATTAATATAATATTTAAAATATAAATATAAAAATGTCATATTAAGTAAAACAAAACTAATTCAAAAAACATAAAACATAAAAACTAACTCTCTTTATTTATTTACTATAATAATATCTCAATTATACTAAAATAACACTAGTCCATACTCGTTGCATACTGTATTGTAACAACAAAAAACTTGCCCCTTTTTAGACTTGCACTCTTTTCATTTACTAACTGCTTGTTTTCACAAAAAAAAAACAACTAAAAACTAACACTAGCTTTTCTAATTTTTTTGTATTCTATCTATCTATCTGTTTTTAATTATTATATAATTTAAAAAAGAAAAACATTGCTACGTATACTGCTTTAAGCTAGCTAAAAGCATCTGGTAAATGACTAAATGTAAAGGTAATGTAAATGTATTCTATATATAGTCGTACGGAGCTATAATATTGCTTTGTGAACCAATTCAACTGATTCATGAACCTGACTCAAATGAACGTTTTGTTCACGAATTAGACATTCGTACTTTTCAATAAAAAGAACTAGGGCAGATTTTCAGTGAATAACATATAAATTATCATATTTGTTATGTAATGTAAATTCAAGTTTGTTGGTCTATCAAAATCTCATGCACAAGTTGTATAATACTACTTTTATGATATTTAATGATACTTTAATGACCTTTAGCATGGAAAAGAGTGGAAGAAAGCAAGTCATATGGGTTGAGAGTGTCATGAGTTTGTAAATGATGACAGTTTTGGGCGAATTTTCCCTTTAAGACTACAAAAAAAAAAAAAAAAAAAAACTAATATATCCCAAAAGCTTCAACCAAGTTCTGTCTAGCGCCTGACACCATGGCACCAGTGTCCATACATTTGTCCCCGCATACATTCATCACCCATCTCCAATCATCTGTGGCTCACGGTGGTGCCGTGAACCCAACATGTAATCGATAGACAGATACACAGTCTTCATATGTTATGGTGTGGGGACAATATCTGTGCACTTCCTGTGCCATTTCACAGTTCAGCCTTCCAATTAACCTGCCCATGTTACCACGCCAATCATGGGGGGGTGGCTTTATCGACAAACAGCATACAAAGAAGAATGCTGTTAGGATGATGTAGCTCACTGCAGGGGGGCTCCTCTCCGGCTGGCGACAGGGAAGTTAGCTCCAGTCATTTATCAAGTCCTGGCTGGCCACCGAAGGGCTGCCCTGTCCCCTCGGTCCGCTTGCCACTCCTGGGGGAGGGGCAGCACGCAATATGTGCACTTCAGCGGTGAAGAGAAAGTGCTGATATGCCCAGCGCCGCTAAGTTTGATGGATCTGTTGTTGTCATTTGCCCGTGCGCCGTCCCCCCCTCCACAAAACAAAAGGAATCATTAACTCTTTTGTGCCGCTCAGGAGTTTTATAGGTTCCAGATAATGCAGAAGGAGATGGGCTACAGATGGGGTCGGCTAAGGGAGGAGGGGACTTGCGTTCACAGGCAGGCCACACTAAGACTCCGCTCTCAACATGCATGGATGGATCCGCACAGAGAGCTGATTACAGGATGATTTAGTGACTGCTGATATTGGTTCTCTCATCCTCACACACACACCCACACACACAAAAACATACATATGTAATTCTCTTAAAACTCAGATGTTACCTTATATCTATTGTATTCACAAAGGACTACCTCAAAAACAAAATTCTTTCATCATTTATTCACCATGTCGTTCCAAGTCGTATGACTGACTTTCTTCTGTGAAGCACAAAAGAAGATACTTTGAAAAATGTTTCAGCTGCTTTTGTCCATACAATGAAAGTAAATAGAGCAGTTGTTAACTAAAAGTGAAACAATTACAAAATAGTACATTTTGGTAATAAACCTTAGGAAATTAAGTGAATCCTCGAAATAAACCTGAAATACAAGAAAATATAAATATTAGATTAACTTTAAAAATAAGAACAGTTTCTTAATTTAAGATTTTCATCTAAAATGTACATTTTGGATATAAATATATTCATATTTTGGGCCTTGGCAGTACCTGAAATACTAAACTTACTTAAACTAAAGCAAAAAATTATTAAAGCTATATTATATTTTTTTTATATATATATATATATATATATATATATATATATATATATATATATACAGGTGCATCTCAATAAATTAGAATGTCATGGAAAAGTTCATTTATTTCAGTAATTCAACTCAAATTGTGAAACTCGTGTATTAAATAAATTCAATGCACACAGACTGAAGTAGTTTAAGTCTTTGGTTCTTTTAATTGTGATGATTTTGGCTCACATTTAACAAAAACCCACCAGTTCACTATCTCAACAAATTAGAATACTTCATAAGACCAATAAAAAAAACAAACATTTTTAGTGAATTGTTGGCCTTCTGGAAAGTATGTTCATTTACTGTATATGTACTCAATACTTGGTAGGGGCTCCTTTTGCTTTAATTACTGCCTCAATTCAGCGTGGCATGGAGGTGATCAGTTTGTGGCACTGCTGAGGTGGTATGGAAGCCCAGGTTTCTTTGACAGTGGCCTTCAGCTCATCTGCATTTTTTGGTCTCTTGTTTCTCATTTTCCTCTTGACAATACCCCATAGATTCTCTATGGGGTTCAAGTCTGGTGAGTTTTCTGGCCAGTAAAGCACACCAACACCATGGTCATTTAACCAACTTTTGGTGCTTTTGGCAGTGTGGGCAGGTGCCAAATCCTGCTGGAAAATGAAATCAGCATCTTTAAAAAGCTGGTTAGCAGAAGGAAACATGAAGTGCTCCAAAATTTCTTGGTAAACGGGTGCAGTGACTTTGGTTTTCAAAAAACACAATGGACCAACACCAGCAGATGACATTGCACCCCAAATCATCACAGACTGTGGAAACTTAACACTGGACTTCAAGCAACTTGGGCTATGAGCTTCTCCACCCTTCCTCCAGACTCTAGGACCTTGGTTTCCAAATGAAATACAAAACTTGCTCTCATCTGAAAAGAGGACTTTGGACCACTGGGCAACAGTCCAGTTCTTCTTCTCCTTAGCCCAGGTAAGACGCCTCTGATGTTGTCTGTGGTTTAAGAGTGGCTTAACAAATTCCTTGACACGTCTGTGTGTGGTGGCTCTTGATGCCTTGACCCCAGCCTCAGTCCATTCCTTGTGAAGTTCACCCAAATTCTTGAATCGAATTTGCTTGACAATCCTCATAAGGCTGCGGTTCTCTCGGTTGGTTGTGCATCTTTTTCTTCCACACTTTTTCCTTCCACTCAACTTTCTGTTAACATGTTTGGATACAGCACTCTGTGAACAGCCAGCTTCTTTGTCAATGAATGTTTGTGGCTTACCCTCCTTGTGAAGGGTGTCAATGATTATCTTCTGGACAACTGTCAGATCAGCAGTCTTCCCCATGATTGTGTAGCCTAGTGAACCAAACTGAGAGACCATTTTGAAGGCTCAGGAAACCTTTGCAGGTGTTTTGAGATGATTAGCTGATTGGCTATATTCACCATATTGTCACCATATTCTAATTTGTTGAGATAGTGAATTGGTGGGTTTTTGTTAAATGTGAGCCAAAATCATCACAATTAAAAGAACCAAAGACTTAAACTACTTCAGTTTGTGTGCACTGAATTTATTTAATACACGAGTTTCACAATTTGTGTTGAATTACTGAAATAAATGAACTTTTCCACAACATTCTAATTTATTGAGATGCACCTGTATATTTATATATATATATATATATATATATATACACACACACACTTGTGTGACCCTGGACCACAAAACCAGTCTTAAGCAGCACGGGTATATTTGTAGCAAAAGCCAAAAATATGTTGTATGGGTCAAAATTACTGATTTTTCTTTTATGCCAAAAATCATCAGGATACCGTGAAGATATTTTGTAAATTTCCTACCGTAAATATATTTTCGGAAGTATTGAAGTATTCTAATTTTACAGATTTTCAAATAGTTGTATCTCGGCCAAATATTGTCCTGTCCTAACAATTTCGAAAAATTGACACTTATGACTGGTTTTGTCATCCAGGGTCCAGGGTATATATATATATATATATATATATAAACTAATAAAAATAAAAGCATGTAACAAACTTACTAAAACTTCAAATTAAAATCGCCTCAAAATAATCTATAATATATATACTATAGTAGTATATAAATAATACTAAAATAAATGAGGTCAAAAACTTTCAAGCTCTCGAAAAGGACAAAGTTAGTGTGAAATTAATTGACATTCAGTCTTCTGAAGTGACATGTTCACTTTGTTTTTCATATAAGCTATAAATCACTTTCAAATCAAACCAAAACCAATTATCAACTCATTCTGACTACATCAAATATGGCAACAAGAACTGTCAATCAATGTGAAACATCACTGGTTTTTGTGTATAATGTGACCAAACATCATGACGTTTGAGCATTTGTATCACCATATTTGGTGCATGCATTGATCAATGTTTTGATTTAATTTGAAAGTCTTGAATTAGAAAAAAAAAAAAAAAAACCTTTACGTAAAGCAGTCAGGTCACATGGATTATTTTTTGGAGCTTGAAAGTTTTGGACCCCATTGACTTTTCCAGAATGAACAAAAAACTACTGAAACATTCTTTAAACTGTCCAAATAAGGGTGAGTAAATGATACCAAAATGATAATTTTTTGGATGAATTCTCTCTTCAAACATTCAAATGGGTGTATTTGACCAGAGGATTATGAATAGTAATGCTGCACTATTATGAGCTACCCAATGTTGACCCATCACACTGAGCTACAAACCAGCCCTCACAATGAAGCCCCTTTTGACTTTGTGTAAAGGCTGAATGTATTCATTCTGTAAATCCTGGCATGAAGTCTAGCAGACTGCTGGGCTCTCTATTGCAATCTAATTGTGAGCACGCCTCCTTTTCTGCAGTAAACATAAGTGTAATTCTCCACTCCCTATGGGAGACTGCAGGAAGATGGGTAGCACACAGCACCCACTCTGTGCCGGGCATTTTAAAAACATGCAAAGTAATTTACGGCGGCATTCCGAATATGTGAGCTCATTAACAGATGTAACGCAGTCAAGAGTTAAGACAGTGTTTCGGCAGAGACTATATGGTTTGTAGAGCTGCTGCGGAATAAAAACAAAATTACACAAATGAGCCGGGGCTAGCAATGTGAAAAACATACAAAATACATCAATGTAAATTCAATTTATGCAAATCGAGCAAATAGAGCAAAACTGAATAATAATCTACTGTACTGAGCACGAGTCTAACTAAATTATTCAAAAACAAGAAAATAATTTGCCTGTTAGGATAAGAGGATTAAAAAAGCAATATCTGATACTACAGACCAATAATAAAAGTATCATCATCCTCATTCAAGCCGTTCCTTAAAGCATTCTGGGTAATTAGTTTAACCCACGACAAAGTTGGGCTTAAAGACGTCTTGCGATGTTTTGTGCTGTTTCGTTCCAATTATTTATTCTTCACACAAGTCTCAAAAACAAGTTATCCCGCCTCAAGGAAGGAGATATTCTCAAACGAAAGATCAATCCATTCATTTTACCATGTCAAGTCGTAACAGCCCGAGACAACATACAAATTGAGATCATAGCGAAGGGCTACTACTGCAGCCAAGTGTGGACTGCTGGGTTCCAGGGGTGATTGAGAGCGTGTTTGAATGCTCAGGGCCAAACTCAAACAGCACTGTTACACTGACAAGGTCAATTCAGTGGAAGAATTCCCTCACCTCCCCTTTCTTCATACAGCTGTGCTCTTCTGGTCGCTTTGGCCAATGGCGACTTCAGTATTGATTATTGTTAAGAAAACTGCTACTCAAGGAATACAATCATAAAGATAAATGATATTGTGCTCAATGTCAAGTGCAAAGACTTTGGGGGGGAAAAAACAACGTCCAAAAACCATGAAAAAGAAACATTAAAGCAGCGAGACTTCCCGAATCACACAAGATTATTGTAAAACTCGCAGACCAAATTGTACGCGCGTCCCTGTATCCCAAAGTAGGCTAAATTGCAAAGGTACTTATCACGTCCCATCAGCTAACCAAACATGACTCTCCCCTTGTTTGTGAATTTCCATTTTCGAACCAAACCTACACAATAAAAATCCTCACTCATCCATAAACCTAATCTTTCCTTTCCTTATTGCATTTTAATGAAACAGTGGTGCTTCTAAGCCTTTAATTCTTTTCATTTGTTATGTTTGGACAACTCATTAGCTGTCATTTGTTATCATTAGCCTGAAGTTTTAAGCCTTCTCGCCCTAGAATTAATGCAGTTTTTTTACTGAGCAACAGCTTCTCTATTCTATAAGCTGACAAATGAAGAGTATCTGTAAAACAAAAAACAGGGACCATATTGTAAAAAGTGTGCTATAGTGTTTAATTTAGTACGATACCATCAATTTCTCCAACATCTGTGTTTTAAAACTTGGTATTCATAATAACTTCTAAACATTCACCCGAAAGCATTACCTTGTTGGATCATAACTGGGGTCATCCTTCTCTGAACAGACAGTCCTCTGTCCACATCTCCAATTTTAAGGTAAGCGGTGTGTCTGATTCATTGTGTCCGACAAGAGACGTGATTGATAGTTTCCTTAATCTATTCACAATGGTAATCGAGCCCCTGTGTGTAACCTTGCATAAAAATGCAAATGAACACAAGAGAAACTGCATAAAATACAGTGGGCTGCCCAATGCAAAGATCCTTGGGTTGAGGGTGTGCATACATAGATATATAGATATATATTGGTCTGGAGTACACGCATTACAATGAAAGGTGAAGCCATTTAAGGGTCTAATGAATTTAAGTGACAGTCAATTTATAAAAAACTTTTTAAGAAGTCTATGGAGTAAATTTGTGCTAGGCCATGAAGTTCTTCCCATTTGCAAGTCTTACCCAAAGCTGAGAAATCAAGCCTGGTCAGTGATCATTGGAAGTTTTGAAGTTCTCCTATACACCAAATACACACAAAAACAATAAAAGAAAACATTTATCAATAAAAAAAAAAATTACATTACAAGCCAAAGGAGGGAAACTGGATGGATTACAGTAGTCAGAAAAGAGAAAGGTGCCAAGTTTACTGTCATTCTTTAATCAGCTGTATTTGAAACTTTATGTAAAGGTGTTAGAGTTGAAAGGTACAGTATGTTACTATATATATCATGCAGATTCATGTCAACACCAATTAATTGTTACAATTACTATATTGCATTTCAAATATTCAAATAAGACTATTAATTCGTTTATTCAGTAAACTAACTAGCTAGCTAAGAAGACACAGTCACACTCATCCTCATATATGAAGAGATATTCATCATAAAATACATTCCTTTTTTGGCAAATGTTACCAATAATTCAAGAGTTGTTGCTAAAGCCTATTCAAAGACAGTTGCAGTGGTTTTGTCTAGTTGTCTAGCTAGATATTGTTAATTCCAGGGTAAATATAACAAAGTGCGGTGACATAAATAAACAAAGCAATGCAAATGTAAATGTATACATTAAGAGGGAGAAAAAAAGTTTGGAAAGTACAAATTTACATTGCTAAATTAAACAGAAATACGTTTTCAAAAAGAGTCCTAAGACACAAACTGCTCTGTCAAGTAGTGCATGGACAGTTTCATTCAACACTCCTGCTAGATAATCACTAAATAAAAGACTATTTTTTATGGAAGCAGTCATCTTAAAGAAAAGCTGGTCAAAGTCTTTCAAGTATATGTTATTCTTCTTCTTGTTCTCCACAACGCCTACACTGTTTTTAAAAATGGTTAATTATCCTATGTAAAAGTATGTACATATTTAGCATATTTCTAAAAGTTTATATGATTGAGCGCGTCTGGATTGCTGAGGCATTTTGCTCATTAGGATTTTTTTTTCCTTGCCGCATAAATAAAGTTGATTAATTAGCAAGTCAAAATTACAGAGGATGATCAATGTAGAATACATCACTGTCACGGGAGTCACTGAATTTTTCATTTACAACTCAAGCATTCTAATTGCCGTGCTAGTTACTTCATAACATTTCCAGCAAGACTACAAAGGCATAGTTTAGTGTGCTGATCAGCTTTGACTTGTCATGTCAATTCTTCAACAGTTTGTGCTACAGTATGTGATGAGATCAAAAGCAGTTTCTCAAAAAAAGTACCTTGACTTTTAAACTATAAAGCTGGCAGATCAGAGTCTCATCAATAGACCATTGCACTCTTGTGTTAATTGACCAAACATTCATCTCTGTTGGAAAATAAAGTCAGGCATTACACTCAATGATAATTCCACAGGTCGTGATGAAAAGACTCTAAAGATCACCTTTCATAATAACCACAAATATATAATTTAACTCTACATTTAAGTTTCTTTATAGAACAAAAATGGAAATGTATGTGCATAGGCTGATGTCACTGATTTCTCTTTCTTCTTAAAGTGGCTTTACTTGCCATCTGGGCTCCATTAGCAGCTCCCGTGGGAACAGTAATGAAAGACAGTAATCACTCATAAGCAATTTACTTTCTGAATGTTTGTACTTGCAGGAAACAATATGTCGCGAAGTTTAAAAACTAATGAGTGAGATGCTCAGAGACTGATGTTCCCTGTAGACATATTAAACAATGATCACAATAATAGGAGAAGATAATTTACTTGCTCAATTTTGACTCCTAAATGTCAAGTTGTTGTTGTTCTGCTAGCAACACGTGTTTCACATGCAACCACTCGACTGAGTTTAAAACAGAGCGTCAAACCCTGCTACATGGAAACTGGATTTGTGTAACAAGTATCAAATTGGAAAATTAATTATATTTTTGGGAGTTACCATATTAATGTATTACAGTTTAAAACAGTGACTATGGATTTAGATGGGGTTTTTGGGGGATGACCAAAGGTTGCATATTTTCAACAGTTTCTTATCAAGCTGCCATGGTTGGTAAACCTGTTTCTAAGTTTAAATCGATCTTCCTGAGTGATTTCTACTCAAACATGAATATGAGCATTATTTGGCAACACCATTAATTATATTTTGTCATTATGTACAGTGCTGTTCAAAAGTTTGGGGACAGTAAGATTTTTTTATTTTTATTATTTTTTTTTTAAAGAAATATGCACTGATTCTTTATTGAGCAAAGGTTCATTAAATTGATCAAATGTGTCAGCAAAGACATTTATAATGTCACAAAAGATTTCTATTTCATATAAATTCTGTTCTTTTTCTTAAATAAAGGTATCACAGTTCCCACAAAAATATTAAGCAGCTCAACTGTTTTCAACATTGATATTCATAAGAAATATTTATTAAGCACCAAATCAGCATATTAGAATGATTTCTAAAGGATCACGTGAAACTGAAGCCTGGAGTAATGGCTGCTAAAATTCAGCTTTGCATCACAGGAATAAATTACATTTTAAAATATTTTAACGTAGAAAATGATGATTAAAAATTGTAATAATATTTCACAGTAATATTGTTTTACTCTACTTATTGAGCAAAATAGACTTCTTTTTTTAAATACACTAAGAAACAATGGTGTAGAAACCATTTTCTTTCAGAAATTGCTAGTAAATTTCACAAACAATTACACAAAAAAGTAACACATTGCATTAAACATGAATTTATGAAGTAGAAAAAAACTAAAATAGTACTTTTTGTAAAATATACTCCAATAATCTTTTTATACGCATACAGTTTTGAACAGCACATCAGTAGTTCTGCTTAACTGAGACCAGATGAAAACTGAGACCCATCAAAAACTTTAAAAATATTTAGACTGATATCTTGTGATCTCATAAAAATTTACCTCATAAAGGTGTGTAGGGAATGAAGATGTGGGGGATGTGTTGTGGTGCTGTCATTGCATTGAGGTGGAGGTAAAGTGGTCTGTGGCAGCTCAGTGTGACCAGTTCCTAGTGGTCAGTGGTCCAAATCCAAGAGACTAGATTGAATTTATTGCTACTGGGCTAAAGGTAACAAATACATGCAATATAAAGAGGTAGATTGTGCTATTATTCCTAGATGGATTTTGAGCCCATTTCAAAAAAGCAATCAAATGGAATAGATTGATACTGTGAGTAATATCATTATATCATCATATTTTAAGTGAACATCAGCACCATAGTGGAATACGACTGGGTGCACTTTAATTCTGTGGGAAAAAAAATGTACGATGTACAGGATTTAAGGCCTACGAACGAATTATTCTACCCATATATTACAAATTGGGCCAGTGCATTGCACCTTCAGCAGTCTTATTTGTTCTTTATAAGATTTTAACATGTCTGTGCATTAATCTGCTTCACCTATTTGATGTTCTGCATGTGAATGTGAAAATATCTTCATCAGTCAAGGCAGTCAATAGGGATGTTGGGATGCCACGAAGGCCAGAGGAAAGGTTACAGGAGGTCATGTAGAACGACTTTCTGTGACAGCGGCCTCAGATCCCCCTCCTCTCTAGACACGGCAACGCTAAACAATAGCCAGCGAGGAAATTAAACAAAAACAAAGTTCCCGTGGCAACTCCAGCGTCACCACAGCACATCCTCTCATCACCATGGATACTGAAACATCAAAGAAGATGACCTCACACTCAGACATCAACACAGCCTTGTTATACAGTTACAATGGACCACAGGAGAACAATCACTTTTAATGTGTTCAATGAGTTGTAAAGGCAGACGGAAAAGAGGTAATTAATAAAGTAAAAATTAGAATACATAAAATATACTGCAGGATCTGGGAATAAGCAACTTACAAAAATCTTTCACTAATTAAATTTTTAAAAAGTAAATAAATGCAAATATTTATTTATAGATGTTAATATTTCTCTGAATTATAATGTACTGAATATGTTGTAAAGGTGCTTGAAAAGAATGTAATTTCTAAAGTAAATTTATATACATACATATACTGCAGATTCTGGTAATAAGCAACTTACGAAAATCTTCTGGCTAATTCAAATAAATATGTAAATAAACCCAAATATTTATTTATAGTTGATAGCATTTTTCTTAGGATTATAATGTACTTAATATGTTGTAAAGGTGGTTGAAAAGAATGTAATTAATAAAGTAAATTAATATGTATACATACACATATACTGAAAGTTCTGGGAACCAGCAAGACTTTTGAAAATAGACTAACCAGCTAGCTAAGTAACTAATTTATATATTTATATAACAATTTTCACTGTATTTTAATTGTAAAGGTGGTTGGGAAGCATATTATTAATAGAGTAAATAAATAAATACACAAAACAGACTGTACAGTTCAAAGCAACGTTTATTTTAAGTTCTAGAAAGACTTACGGACATAGACATTACAAGAGCCGGCTTTTATAATAACTCTATACAATAATAGATATGCTTTTATCTTAAATCTCTATAGTAAAAAAAATTACATGCAAAAAAATAAATATTTGCAAATATTTAAATATTTATAGGTGTTAATAGATTTCTCATGTTCATTTGTCTATGGCCTGGAGGCATGAATCAGTGACATTTCAAATAACTGTTGTTACAGGCGTAATCTCCCAGGGAAAATGGTGCAAAAGCAGAGAGAAGATTTAAGTAAATGACTGTGTCAGCCTCTATTTATTTGTGACATGACTGCTGGAGGCAGAGCCTGAGGGTAACCATTAGGACTTGGACCATAAAGGAGTCAAATGCAGAGCTATTGCTGAAAAGTTAGTATGTAATGCAGCAACTTATCAGCAAAGTGTTCCCTGTGGAGAAATAGAGAGAAAGCGGGAGAGTGAGGGAGGCATTATGGGAAATGAATGCCATGCACTAGCACCTTAGGCCAAATGCATCCACTCTATTAGAGTTATTATCCAAAGCCAAGAGGATCATACAGAAATGGTCGGTCAGTGTCACCACAAGACAAATAATCTTAACCGTAATAGGTTATAGATTATAACTTTAAATTTGAAATGTTAAACATCTGCATAAAATAATGAAGTCTCCATTTATACCCCAAGAGTTCATATCGGTCCGAGAAGACGCTCAATACAATTTATCGCAGCAATTTAATTATAACAACACTGCACTTATAATTACATTTATTTACAAGAACATGCAGAGCACAGCGTTTCCTTTGGAAAATAATCTGCATTCCATATATTTATATCTATTCAAATTTTGTGTGTTTTACCGTGACACCGCCAGGGAGATGTAAGTGAAGATGAAACGCGAGCCCGAATTAATTAAATGACACTAATGCGGCACGGAATAGAGGACGCGGGGTCGAAACAGTTTGTAAGGTCTGCTAGACAACTGGCGCAAGTCCCTGCAGGGAGGAGATTATGATGGGTTCGGTGTCACTCAAACTGGGGGAACACAATAACTTCTCTAAACAGAGGAGAATGCAGCCTGAGGCAGGACAGCCTCTGCCACTGCCTCTTCCTCAGAGGGGACCGCAGCAACTCTGGCCCTCACAAAGAATGCCTGTAATCTGCAGGTTGGCTGGGGGTGATGCCAGGCCCAAGCTCTGCTCTGCAGCAGGCCTGCCGCTATTGTCGGCGAGCCTCAAAGATGCAGGCTGGGAGGGATTCGGGGAGTACGGGGCTTCAGGGGGAAGGGGAAGATGTCGGGAGGACCTTGTGAAAGCATTGTTTGGGCATTACAATTGCACTTTTTCTAATCCTTTGTGCTCTCCTGTTGACAGTGGATATTAAGTAAGCAGTCGGACATGGAAAGGATATGACTCCCTCTTCTGTCTTGAGGCCAAGAGAGGAAGAAGGCTGCCCGGTTTACTCACTGCAGATAGAGTGAGGGCGCAAAAAGGCGTTTGAGGAGATTATGCTAAAAGAGCGACCGGGTGAAAGGGGTGGAGCAGAGACCCAAACAAAGACTGAAGAGAAATCTATGGTTGGCATGTAAATGAGCAAGAGAGAGAGAGAGAGATACTGCACTCGAAACAAGAGAAAGAAAGAGCCGAGACTTTTTCCATCATGGCAGACACTTTTTCTAGCTCCTCAAACAGATGCTGAGGCAGATGGTAGCGAATTAACAGAAAATGAGAGAAGAAGAAATGAGAAAGCTCATGACTGGTCCAGGGAGGCAAAACATTAAAAAATAAAGATTAAAGTGTGTGTATGTGCTTCAGAGATAAAGAGAGCGAGTCAGTGAATACAGTAGGTGATCATGCCCATATTTGTGTGTGTGTGTGTGTGTGTGTGTGTGGGAACAGAGCAGGAGGTGGGCTTGTCCTGTTAAAACAGCAGCTCAGCTGGGGAAGAAAAGAGAATGGGTGGAGGAGCAGTGCTCGGAGCTACAGTGTGCAATAATAATCAGAGGCATGAAATTACAAGGGTGATATTTGTGGTACCCTAGGGTGTGGAGTACGGACTCTCCTGGAGCTCACCTGGGTCTCTCATCACATACTCCATACTGGCCCGCCATCATTAATAATCACAGGAGCAATGCACCCACGTTGCAAGAACTCTGGCCGTATTTACATCAGCGACCCCGTTTTTGTCAGCGACGTTGCTGTTACAGGTTGAGAGAATGCACACTTTGGTGCTTTTAGTGGGCCGATACTGGCAAGTCGTGAGCTCATATGACAGTGGGAGGTATGTGATATTTATTTTTTAATCAACATTTATATGGCATGGACCAATAGAAGCAGCAGCAAAGCATGAAAATCAATCATCAACTAGCTCAATTAAAGAGTTTATGGCAGAGACTAGCTCCCAATACCTGTCCCAGTGTGTTTTTACTCTAAAAGATGAAAAGAGAATTAAAGTCACAAAACAATGTGATATGCTGGAATTTTAATGAACATTATAATTCAATACATATACTATTCATACAAACTTGCATTGATGACAATTTACCTGTGAAAGCTGAAGTGTGTAATCTCTGTGCCATCACCAAAATGACCTGCAAAAAACAGAATTGTTTTCAAACAGGTTTCCCCAAACACATCCCTCATCTGCCATTGGTCAAACAAACACATAGCTCCGCCCCAAACTAACACCATTGGCTGAGCCACTGTTGCTATGTCAGGCTGGTTGGAATTTTTAAATAAAAAAACAATCATTGTTTTGTCATCAGCACTTTTGAGGGGAATTAACTCATACATGTCTTACTTGTAGTTGCATATTACACTGGGATATGAGAAAGTAAAAATGTATGACATCTTTAAAACAATACCTGTATTAACTACTTAAAAGAGAATCACTTCGATTGCAGCACTGACGACATTCAGATGAAATTGCCCTTCAGTCAATGGTTCCTTTCTCAACAGGGACCTCCATCTTTCCATCTCTCTGGTCAAAGTTACAGACCAGAGTGTTGTCAGGGTAAAACTGATAATAACAGGCAGAGAGTGCTCTCCTCCTGCTCAGAACAGCCCCATATTTTCACCCCTAAATGGCCTAATGACAGAGTGAAAGGGGCACTGTCGGCTCTGCTCTGACAATGTGCTGAGTGGACATAATCAGCTATTGGCCAACATAGACCTTTCTCTTTGGCACAGAACATCAGTTTTGGTTTATTGCAGGAACTCTGCCTTTCGTCTCATGCTACCCATTCACTCTACAATGAGATGAATTTCATTTAGCATGTTGAATGCTCTTATATACTGATGTTATATGTATTTTAGTTCAATGTTTAAATAGCCAAGTAAAAGGGATAATTAACAATTTTTTAACTCATAGTCATATTGTTCTACACCTGTATGACTTTCTTTCTGTTGTACACTGAATATATATATATATATATATATATATATATATGGTGCAGAAACAGTGTTCACTAATACAAAACAGCAACTAATACATTGAATTAAATGTGAAATTTGAAGTAGAAAGACTGAAACAGTATTCTCTTCTATTCTTGGAATGTATTTTAATAAATGGATTTTGAGTCAGATCTTTTTAACCAATAATTACTCACGAATCTGGTTCAGTTCTCACTGACTCAATGATCCAGTCGCAGCAGTTGACAGCTCACAGAAGACTATCAGTGAATAATGACATAATATTGGTCTGGCTGACTTCAAAAAACTTGGAATATAGTACATGAGTCATATGGACTGCTTATATGATAATGGTTCTTTTGCATACTTTTTGAAGCCTGAAATATCCAGTCCCATTCATTGTAATTGCATGAAAAATCAACCAGTACCACAAAAGTCCTTCATTTTAGAAACAACATGACGAATTCTCCCTTTAAATGCTTCTATACAAGTCTGAGATTTTATAGTTTTGCACAGATGAGGTGTAGTATGATATAGCCACGTTTTACATTAGAATATAATACAACCTTACCATTTTGCCCCTGATCTTGCAGGCCTCACAACAATTGCTCCCTCCAGTTTGGAAATACAAGCAGGCTCATTGGAGACCTGCAGATTAAGTGCATATTATAGCGACCATCTTATCAGGCCCACAATGCATTCCTGGAGGCCAGCGATTTTCCCGGGATTAATGCCAGTCGGGCACTTTCCCTCTGAATGTGCTGTCATCTCGGGGGTCTGAATGACTGCCACCCGTTCTCGTAATCACTTCACGAGCTCATTCCCCTCTGACTGTCACCACCATTCTGCTGACAGAGGCATCTTTCACAGAGACGCAGCATGGCACAGCAAAGCGAGAGATGCTAAATGAAGGGCAATAGGCGACGGACATTGGTCAGCGTGACCCAGCTAGGCCTCAGGTTCTTGTTTATATGCAGGCGATGCTAAGATACTGTAACGCTGACATTTGCAAAACAGCCAACCACTGTAAGAAAGGGCTTTAAGAGAAAAGGATGAAATTCTAGGAGGCTGAAGGGGGTGATGTGTGTGAAGGGGTAGCCCCATTAAAAAACATGATTATGGCCTGCTGAATAAAGTTATAGCAAATATAGCACAAGCTAGCTGATTGGCAAGAATGCACTTTGTCTTTAGACATGAAAACAGCAGCAGCAGCAGCTGTGTTACAATTCCGTCAGGGGCCAGGGCGAAATTGCTGTTTTTACATTTCTGTATCATTTTTGCCCATAAGGAATATGGATAACAAATAAAATATTCAGGCCTATTGTCTGATTTATTTCTTTTATTATCCACAAATATCAGGCAGGCAGTTTAAAGGATAGCTCGCCTCATTCTGGGCCCTCTCGCTGGGGGCCTGACAACCTATCAACTCTGTTTGCATAAACAGGTCAGGATTGTCTGAACATTCCAATATGTTCTACTTTAAGCTTTCAGCATGCAGAATCTCTAAGTAGAGACTGAGGAGGGGGGAAAAAAAGAGGGAAAATATCCTTGGGGGAACAATGGAGGCTGCTATCTCTCAGATGACAAATGTACGCAGAACGTCCTGAAATTGAGAAACAAAATGGTATTAATTTTCAAATAACAGGGGACCAGGAACTCGCAGGTTTTCCGGCATCGTCTGGTTAAGAGGCTGTGATTCTAGCCTTTGCGCACTGAAAGGTTTTCTATTATTTGTTTAGGAGGCAGCAGGGATTGGTTAGGCTTGAAAGAGGGTTGGCTAGTGACGCTGTTGATGGCACAGTGGGGCCCATGAGCTCTAAGTAATTGACCATTAATGAACTACAAAAGAGTGCCCACTGAGGAATATCCACAAGGGCTCATGGGATATCATAATAGAGGCAATAAAGAGGTGTGGCTTCTACCCATTAACATTACTCCCAGGACTACAATGGGATTTT
Organism: Spinibarbus caldwelli; assembly: GCA_039654775.1. Taxonomy (NCBI): domain Eukaryota; kingdom Metazoa; phylum Chordata; class Actinopteri; order Cypriniformes; family Cyprinidae; genus Spinibarbus; species Spinibarbus caldwelli. The sequence goes on along the minus strand of CM077243.1, from coordinate 13,629,344 downwards.
AAATAGCCAATCAATAAAAGACATCATGATGTTATGCTAATTACATGACCTTTAGATTACAGAAATCTGTGGATTTCTGGAGGGACTGAAAAGAAATAAAAATAAGTTGATGATGTTGTTAAGCCACATTTCCGGTCTACGGAAATAAGTCCAGAAGCCTAATACAAAAATATGACAGATTAATTAATAAATCTTTTTTTAAATTAATTATTTTGCATTAGCATTTTTGCTTTTAGAAAACAACTATTTAAGATCCTGGAAGAGCACGCAAGCATTTAAGTTGCAATTATGAAACATGGACAAGGGCGTCACAAATTGTGCCTGACATTTACTATTTATTTCAATAGCTCCAGCTGAATATGAATAGCGTGCACCCCAGTCAGTTTTACTTTTAATTTTTCCACCGGGTTATATGACACTATAAAATGGTTATCATTACATATAACACTGCTTCCATACAAATACCAAGTAACGTCCTTGAAGGCTAAATAAAAAATGGTTCATCATTGGCGAACAAATGGCAAGAGAAATTTATGTCCGCTGATGTCCCTCATCATTACTGCAAAGTAGTCAGTAAAATTTCATCGTAACTTTGAGGGAAATAAATAAATTTGGCCCCCTGACCTTGAGGAAAAAAAAGCCAGAGCGGTGATGATGGCCCCTCTCTCTTTCTATCACCATCTCTCATTCGCACGGTGTTTCCAAACGTACAGGCGGGCTAAAGATATTCCACCTTGAATCGCTCTACAATCGGCCCCCGGAGAGAGAGCGAGTCCCTGTGCTGAGGTGCCCTGTGCTGCCCAATCTCAGGCTCTGGCAGAGGAAAGGAAATGACAGCACAGGAATATGCAGTGAGCCTCACTTTAAATCAAGATAAAAGACAGAAATGGAAAATAATGGGACGAACAAACCCACGGACGGCTCAGTCACCTAATGGAAACACATGGCTGAAGGCTGAGGTGTTGTCAGCAGCCCGCGCCATGACATTCCTTTTTGATAATCTGGCCTGCCATAAAATTAGAATAGCAAATACCTCCTGACAAAGATGCATGTTCCCCCTCTATTGTGCCATCATAAAAAAAACTCTGCCGGTGACTCTGAACGCCACAAACTTCAATTTAAATTTACAGCGCCGCGAAAGAAGAAGTGATATGCGCTCAAAAATTTTAATAACCTATTAAGTTACGACTTCAATTTCATTTTATGAATATTTTCCTTGGGGAGCGCAGCTATCACCAGAGAAAGATAGAAATTTAAAAAAGATAAATAGTGCCATTAATCTACAACATTTCTCTTCCATTATCCTTGAGATGAGGAGTTATTTTTGCTCAGATCCTCACATAATTAGCTCCTTACACTTGATTCACAAGCCAGAAAATGACCGTGTTCAGAAAATTAAAAATTTGTCATTAAGTGGAATTTAACATAATACCATTTATCTTTATATATTCCCCAGCTGACAAGCGTCTGCAATGGAAGTTGATCAGGCTTCAGTGGCAAAGGCTTCAATGAAACAAATACATCTCAAAACAAAAGGAGACGGACCCTTTAAGCTCTCCCTCTTGCGCTCTTTGAAATAGGTGTCTTAGGGATATGAGTAGCCTCCAAAACATCGGGAAATATTAAAAATGAGGAACGTGTGAAAACATGGTAACTGTTTAAAATGTAAAATCTAAATTATACATAATTATATTCAAAATTCTAAATATAAATACAATGTTAAAAAAACATACAATATAAAATAAATATGAATATTTATTATTTAAATTAAAATACCAAAACATGCACCAAATTAAGATTTTTTTTTTTTTTTTTGATAAAAAAAAAAAAAAAAAAAATTAAGTATTGGGCTCCCACATACTTAGACTTTTTTCCCCCCACTGTTTCCTTGTGGGTGTTTTTCCCCAGTAGCTACAACAAAATCACTAATATCTAAAAATTAAGTGTCACTCACAACAAAACTTGTTAGACTTTCAGATGAGAGATAATGTCAGGAAGTTTTTAAAATCTAGTTATTGTTTGTCTCTTGGGCATTAAACACAAATTTGGTAAGATCATGACTATGGAGCTCACAGCAGGCTGCCCCATAATATCTAATGGGTCATCAAAGGGAATTGTTTGTGGAGAGCGAACATTTACTCAAATAGTTATGGAAAACCCCATGAGGTGTCACATGACTCATTACCGCCAAGCTCTTTGCTTAGTTATCAGACTCATATGGCTATTAGAAAGGCAGGTTAAAATAGACAGGCATTTGGCACTCTTCTTATTCTATTAAAAAGCTCAAGCTAATGCTGATTGTAATGAACTGGTGTAATGCACATGATCATAACCATAAAATATACTGCCAGCGTAGCTATAAATACAAAGACCTTATTATCCGCAAGTAAATTGGTGCCTCTATAGTCTTTGCAATTATGATTTATGACTGCCAAGCCAAATCATGGCAATGAAGATTACAACATAAATATGGCAAAAAAAATAAATAAATAAAAAGCAGAAGAATTGGGAATTGGCTTAGTGGTCTCCGATTGACCCGCCTGTTTATCTGAGGGAATAAGTAGCCTTGACTGGTGCTCAGTGAGAGTCCCAAGCGTTCAGTCTAAATACAAATCACAGGCAGAAAGCTCCTGGAGTTCAGGACTATTTTATCACCACTGAAACAAGAGCTCTTGCCAGATTAACCAGGTGAGAGTTTCAAAATGACATCGTCAAGACTTCATGACTCTTCAATCCATGCTTGCCTCGCTGAAAATAGCACAAACCCCTAAAAACAGCGGTGCATAACCAGCAGATTCAAAGCTAATAAACCCATTTCATAATAATATGTGTGACTATGCTGGCAATCAATCATGATGGGGAGTTTGCGCTCCCCTGATGTTGAATTGAGCCGTTGACCCCAATCAGTCCATGTGGCAAATATTTGGAATTACAGTGGGGAGTTGATTAATTTTACATGAATTCGGTTGCAAAGGAGTGAAATATATTCTGGCCACACATGAGGTCTAACTGCGCCATAGTGAATTGCTCAGCCAGATTTTGTGTGGGTGGGCTTTCTGAAGATTGAAGAGGGGCTCTCAGTCATAATCCTGGAGCAATTTTCATGTGATGTTTCTCAGTATGCGAAGCAAACCCTATTTTGTCCACAAATAGGAACAATTTCAAGGGAACAACGGCCCATTCCTGAAGCCAGAATAGAGTTTATTTTGTGATGCCTGATTAGATGGACCTCTAACCAGGACGATTTATCTTAGACGCACATAGATTGATGTGGTGATTTAATAAAAATAAATATATAAACTAACTATATATCCAATAAAAACACTAGTAAAAATGCCATGCATGTACATGGAGCATCATGGGGTTGCTCATAAGACTCCCCGCAGCTTTCACACCTGCCTTCACAAGCCTGCTGCCTGTGGCCTAAGAGTGCTCAGACAGGCCGGAGAGATGAATGGAACATCCACCATTTGGTCCTCATTACATTTGGCCACAGAAAATGGATTTTGATTTTTGTCACAGCTGCTAACCTCCTTGGGCCCATTTCAGGAGGAAACCTGGAGCTCAGAAAAACATCAGAATCAGGGATATAATCTAAAAAAAAAGATTTTAAAATATGTTATATTCCACAAATTTAATATTACATATAATTGTATTGCCACACAGCGTAATTGTGTATTTATGATTTTAATGTGAAAAATGGGTTACTAACATCTTCTGTGTAATTGTACAATTTCATTGACACGACAATGTAACAGCTAAGAACCTAAAATGACCATAAAATGAATCATTTCACAGCTCAAATAATACACAAATTTCAAAAGAGGAATTAGTTTTTTTTTTTTTTAGTTAAGCTTCACATTTTTGCTTTTAAATTAAAAAATTATCCCCTTTACTTTCACTGTAATGCTTTAACATAACCTTAATTGTTTTATTATATTATATATTATAATTAATATTATATATTATATTTTAATAAAATATCTTCACTTGTTTTCTGTTGTTTTATGTTTCATCGACCAAACACAAGAGGAATGTTTGATGGACGTCAGGTAACACTTTTACAACAATGGAGTAATAGAGTAATAAGACAGTCAGTGTTTTATACATATATATAAATTTTATTTTTTTTTAACAAAAAGAGGGACAAGTGGAAATTAATTTTTATGGTAATCAACATTATGTCACTAAAGTGGGAATTAATTTCTACTGTTATCACAAATGCTATTGATTGAAATTAACTTGCAGTAAGCCCAAAATATTGCTTTAATCCAGTGTTATCCTACAGAAGATTTGTATATGTTTATTAAAAAAAATATGTCATAGCCTTACATCTCTCTCTCTCATTCTACACACACAAAACAACAGTGCACTGCTTACATGCTACTCACATCGATTCAGCTCCCGGGGGCCCAAACCAATTTCTCTTGTTTTCTGCCCGTCTCCCTGCCTGAACCTGCAACAGCCATCAGACCCATTAATCCTTCCACCCAAGATGACTATGACTGATTTGGCCGCCAAACAATCAATTTGTATCTCTCTCACTCCTTCACTCATTCCTTCTCTTTTGTGGATGTAAAGAATATCATGAAAAAGTGTCAGAGGTAACAGTTTCACAACAGTGGAGTAATAGAGTAATAAGGCAATCAGCATTTGACCTTGGAAGACAACTAATTCATCTGCCCATCTATCTTAATTATTTCACTTTTCAAAGCACAGTGAAAGAGAAACTGTATCAGTCATTCATCCCTCTGAGGCAGCCGCATCTCTTCACCCATGTTGATTTTTCTTTTCTATTGTTTTAAGTTTCTCAAGAGAAATGTTTGATGGATGTCAGGTAGCAGGAGATCTAGAAAGTAGTAAAGAAAGATCATAAACACACCATATCAAGCAGTTCATAATTAATGCATCGAAAGGCTATTATGAATACTTCATTTTGAGTCTCTCCGTCAGATGTGGCTTTTTTTATGTTCTCTTTCAACATCACTCTTGATACCCAATACAACATCGCAACATTACGCATTTAAGTAACAGTCTGAATGGCTACCACTGCAGATTACCATGCTCATCTTATGAGAGGAACATGAGGCCAGAACCCCCCTCTGAATGGCGAGGAGCAGAAGGTAGGGTCGGCCATGTCTGGGAAAAGCTGCAGTGGAACATTTGTCAGGAGACAGTGACAAAAAGGGGGTGGAAGGGTGGGGAGGCAGAGCTCCACACTATTCAGAGACAATTTGTAAGCGCGGCTGTTGAAGTCAGGCCAAAGACTGGCGAACAGCTGGAGCCCCACCATGATTGATAAACGTGGGCCCCTAGAACTTCATTTCGATGTGAATGAAGACAAAAGCCCGACAATGTTCAGCGAGTGTGTAATGTTAGCGTCATTAAGTGTCAGTTCTGGACATGCCCTGGCTCTCAGATGGGCGACTGAGAGATGCCATGAGGGAGGTCAAGACCCATGCTAATTACCATTTTAGGACAAAACACTCTTTTGTAGCTTTGCAATTATTGATTTACCTCTGAGGGGAAATCATTATGGAATAGTTTTTGTTATGCATTACGAGGATTGTAACATGCGTGCATGTAGAGATTGCATTCAGGGAAATTTCCATCATAGAAAATATATGCAACTGTGTTCATTTATTAGTACATTTCATAGTGACTGGCATTTCCACATGAAAATTTACCTGGAATTTGAAATTTGGTGGTTTACCTGGAGTTCGTCTGATGAACTCATTTTGTGGCCTTTGTGGTTCAGTCTGTAACAATAAAGAGATTTATTTAATAACAAAAATCACACAACATTATCCTTTTGCAGGATACTCTTATATTACAGTAGTCCTGTTTCCCAGCTAACAGTGAACAATCTCAGAATCTTGGCCAATGTTCTAGCAAGATTCTCTCAAAGTTTTGAACAAATGTGAACCTGGACCACAAACAGTAATAAGGATCAATGTTTTTGAAATAGAGATTTATACATCATCTGAGCTGAATAAATAAGCTTTCCATTGATGTATGGTTTGTTAGGATAGGACACTATTTGACACTATTTTGAAAATCTGGAATCTGAGGGTGCAAAAAAAAAAAAAAAAAAAAAATCTAAATACTGAGAAAATCGCCTTTAAAGTTGTCCAAATGAAGTTCTTAGAAATGCATATTAATAATCAAAAATTAAGTTTTGATATATTTACAGTAGGAAATTTGCAAAATATCTTCATGGAACATGATCTTTACTTAATATCCTAATGATTTTTGGCATAAAAGAAAAAAAATCAATAATTTTGACAATATATTTTTAGCTATTGCTACAAATATACCCATGCTACTTATGACTGGTTTTGTGGTCCAGGGTCACAAATGGGTCCAAGTAAAATGAATAGAATATTTGTTCATACTTACTATTTGTTTCAGAATGTTCAGATAACATTCAAAAGTAACGTTCCCATAATGTTTGCAAAATGAATGGAACGTTTCCTTAATGTTTGCATGACCAAGAAAAAAAGGTTCTTAAAACATTAAAGAAACTGGACATTTTGAAAGTTAAGAGAACATTCAGAAATAATGTTTTAATGGCAATGTTAACAATTTATAACACATTTTCATTATCTTAGATGTTGTTCACATATGATTGATTTTAAAGCCTTGTAGTGGAAACAAATGGAGCAGGAAAAATTCTAAATAAAAAGATTTTCTCACCTTGAGCTGGTATTCCTCTCAAAGTGGTTCAGCGATGTATGACATAATCATCATCATCATCTGTGTTTGCCTCTTCATTTGGTTAAGGAGTTATCGATTAGATGCACTAATAGAGACATACAGCTGTGGAGATAATAACAGAGAAGCAAATCTGATTGTCAGTGCATTTTGCTTGAATTAAAATTAATTTTCCTGGAGGATGTTTTACAGTAAACCAGAAAATGTAGTTTGGTTTTTAAGCATTTTCATAATTTAAAAAAAAAAAGAAAGAAAAAAAAGGTTCATCTGTTGAAGATTATTTGTGTTGTCATGATACATAACATTACATTCTCTATGTGCACATTGCAACTGCATTGACATTTAAGACATTTTTACTTTTTGCAAATTCAGTTTAATAACAATAATTCAGTACAGTTTTATATACTATACAGCTTAAATACTGAGAGAATTCAGCAATACATATTGATTTATGGCAACCATCTTTAGCAGTAGTTTTCTTCATTTTATTTGAAAAATATTTCCAAGTAAAAACAGAAAGGGGAAAAAAAAAACAATTTAATATTTGGCAAACAGTCAGAAAGCAGAACAAAGTAGATATATCTATTCTAAGCTTATTAAATGGATGGGTAATCTTAAGAACTTGCAGCGCAAATTTAAAAGTTTTCTGTCACAACGTAAAATATATAGATGAGTCTGAAGTTCATAAAATTTGTGTATTGTTTTGTTTTAACCCTAAATCTCAAATGCAGACAACCTCATGGCAACAAAGTGGATCCCTGGGTCATCCATTCAGCAATACTAGGCCAAATTTCAGCTGCCATGGCTCACGATGAATGAGAGAATATTGATGAACATGGAAGATCTACAGGAGCAATCTTTTTCCCCCTCTTTGGCGGAACGAGGGAGGAGAGAGGCGCCTCGGCGGTCCCGTGGGAGGAGTGCACCTCTCTCAATATTCAGAATATTCTGGTTGAACTTCAGAGAGAGATATCAATCTCACTTTGAAGCGCCAGGCCTTCATTTGTTTGTGAGAGATGTGAGGTGTTTGCCAGATGACTGTGCCAATTCTTCAAAAGCCACTTACAGTAGAGACACTCACTGTAGCGTTTGCTTTTGTTGTCTGGGCTCAGATGACTCTCAAACCCAATAGTGAAGCCTTGATTGAAGCAGTGCACTCAATTCACCTGTGCGTTAAAGAGAATGCGCAACCTTTGCAATGACAGAGTGAAGCTGAATGCAAAGGGTATGGCTGGGAAATAAAAATACAAAAAGCTGAAACATGAATTATCATAAATAGGCAAAATTGATATTTATAAACGCAAACAGTAATTGAAAACTGTAAAAACAATTACAACACTGTTCTTTTTCAACTTTTTACCTATGCGACATTGTTTAATGATGTTTTTCTCATTTATCAGACTGACAGAAGTTGTACTAATATACATCTATGTATATTTTTAGCAAAATAGCAAGAATAATGACTGAGAAATAATGCATAATGTATATTTAGTTAAAGAGCCAGAATAATGACTTACAAGAATAATGCTAGTATACATTTATGCACAAGTTTATTGAAATAAGAATAATGAATTTGAATCAGTGTTATTTTACTATTACTGATATACTATTATAGTTTTTATTAATATTTTGAATTAGCTTTTTATATTTTTCGTTTTCATTTTCATTTTAGTTAAATTTTTAGCATTTGTTTAGTATTTTTTAATATTAATTTATTTTAGTTTTTTTAGTAACTCAAGTTAAAATAAAAAATAAAAAATTAGAAATAATGCCTTGGCAGCTAGCTCCAATAACATAAACATTAACAAAAATAAAATTTATTTCATGAATTTCATTATTTTACTATTTTTATTTCAGAAATTTATTTCATGAAACGAAAAATGTTTTTTTTAATGATTTTAGTTTTAATTTTAGTTGATAATATGATGATTGAATCTCAACATTCAGTTATTTTTTATAAAACAAAAACAAAAAAACAAAACAAAACAAAACAAAATAAAATAAAATAAAATAAAGGCCAGCTATCACTCCAGTGGGCTCAGTGCTCCACAGCAGTGCCACCCACTAACATTTATAAACACATTCACATGGCTGTCAATTTGCTTCAATTTTGTGTCACTTTAGAGAGGATTTCATCACCTGGAGGCTCTCCACTTACTGCTGAGGTGCTGTTATTTTTCTTCTCTTTGTCATCAACACTTGTTTTCAGAGTGGTGGCATGTGTTGTGTGTGTGTGTGTGTGTGTGTGTCAGGATGTTGGTTGCGGTTTTAGCAAAGCAATGGGCCATGCCGGTCTCTCTGTGAGTGTGTTTATAAGGGGAGTCTTCATGGCCACTCAGTTGAGCCTGGTTTACCAACACTATTGATTGCAGGTGATGTTCTGGACAGAGTCCATCTGACCTCTTAGGGGACTTAAATACATCATTGTCCAGGAGGGGGACCTCGAGAGACCTTCATGACCACAGCTGAAAACACACAGACATGCAACCACTGTGACATTGTTGGGGAAATAAAGTCATCTTCACAGAGACAATTTACAGATCTGTTTAAAATGATAAGTTACATTTAAATACAATAGAGAATGAAAACGTAAATACAGTTTAGGTGGAAAATGGTGAAACTTTCCTCTTAGATATGCATTATCACAATATCATGCAGCTCTTCCCTTTTGATTCCCTTGAATACTAATTAGATTTCTTAATATGCAATCATGTTAACATTCAGGCTAATTTGCGTACCATGCATATTTGTTTTCAAACACACCTTTGAGCAATTGATGGAAATCCAATGAGACGTAAGCTTACCTGCCATGAAACAACCACGTCTAGTGCCGACGCGAGGCAGGGACAGGGGGAAGTACGTTTTAAATTAATTACCATCAGGCCCCTTGTAACTGTTCACTTTTGTAAACAAACATTCTAATATGCAGTAATTAATTAAATCTGCCACTCTCCCCCTCTCCTCTCATTGATCTTTCTTGGTTTTAGCTTCTAAATCTAGTCAAGGTGTTTTTCACTGGTTATCCAGTGCCAGGTGAGAGTCTCTTCATTTCCATTTGTAGGTCACAAAACCCAAGTATCTTCTAGAATCTGAAGGCAACAGCAGTATGATGGGAATATACCAAGGATTTTCCTCAGGAACTTATTTGCAGTAGAGTAGAACCGGTCTTTATGGGTTGGAGAATAGAGCCTGTTGGTTTTGGCTGGAGCTGAGAGCTTAGGGGCCTCCACTGCTTTTGGCCAAATCATCAGGAGCCCTGGGCAGGCATGACTGCTTTTCATCATGAAGAATAATGTTTGGCCTGGCAGATCATTAGGGATGCTAATTTTTGTTGGCTTTGTGATGTCACTTCTGATATCCTGGCAATCTGGCGGGATTACCCAATGCAGACGTACAACCCGCTTTGCCAGGTTCTATTCCACGTCTCGGCCCCAGTCGAATCTCTAACGCCACCTGCCTGCTAATGAGCACTGGAGTTGGGGATGCCCATGTGGACTGTGTGGCAGGAATAACCATACACCAGCATCACCTAAAGCTCTACGTGAGCGATTGTGGCACGCGGCATGACAGATGTTGCGCGGTGTAGGGACTATCAGAGGGGGATCAAAGGCACAGATACAAACAAACCCCTGTATGATTCACCTCTGGCTCCGAATCATCCATTCAGAACAGAAATGATTCGTCTCCTCACTCCTAAGATGGCTAAAATGGCTTGCACATATTGAATTTCACCTACAGAACAGAGAGAGAGAGACAGTATTTTCCAATCTCATATTTCTTCTGAGAAGCCTTTACAGCTATTAAAATATATTAAAGTGATAGTTCACCCAGACATGAAAATTCTTTCATAATTTACTCACTCTCATGTCATTCCAAATCTGTAAGATCTTTTCATCTGTGGAACATACAAGAAGATAGAAAAATAGTCAGTGTTTTTTGTTCATACATTGAAAGTCACTGGGGTCTAGTCTAGTGTTGTAAATAATGACAAAAGTAAATAATGACAGAATTTTCTATTGGAACTGTGTGGATATCAAAAGGCTCTCATTTAGTACACTCTTAAAAATAAAGGCGCTTCAAAAGGTTCTTCAAGCGATGCCATAGAAGAACCATTTTTGGTTCCACAAAGAACCTTTCAATCAAAGGTTTTTTTAAAGAACCATCTCTTGCTTACCTTTTTATAATCTGAAGAACCTTATTCGCCACAAAGAACCTTTTTATGAAACAGAAAGGTTCTTCAGATGTTGAAGGTTCTTTATGGAACCATTTAGACAAAAAGCTTCTTCTATGGCATCGTGAAGCACCTTTATTTTTAAGAGTGTATATCTTCTATAGCTCGTCTAAGAGGTGAGTCTCAATTAAGACGGTATGAGCAGCTGTGGTCAGTGGAGAGCGATACTTGCCAGGTGAGCTACTTTTGGAGAGTCCATGCAAATCTGAAAAAAGTCAAAAAGTCAATTACACAAGCAGCTCAAGCGTGCACCATTGAAAGCTGGTGATGTTTTATTGAAGAGGTCCTTTAACTCACGTGAAATCCAGTGCGGTGCACCTTCTCCAGAGCGCTGGTGTCAGGTGACCTCCCAGAGTCCAGAAAACTACTCTCAGGTGGTCTGACATGCTTCAATAGGCTGCCCATTACCCCTGTACACCTGAATGCATCAAAGGAGCCTATGAGCATATCAAAGTAGGGTCAACTTCACAGCATTAGCTTATAGCCGTTTCTAATAATTATTTGCTGTGTACCAGGTACTGCCTCTCATTCTCTCTACTGGGCAGTGCTAACTAATTAAGGCACAGCAAGACTAACAAAACACTAATTAATTACAATTACAAAAAGATCAGGTGTAGCTGGTGTCTTCAATCACCGACAGAGAAAAAAAAAAGTTTTATTCTAGACACTGGTCAACCAAACACGATGTGTACAAGTATTGCATATTATAGGACATTTTATACTGTACACTCTTAAAAATATACATATATTTTTTGTAGAGATGACATAAAAGAACCATTTTTGGTTTCCCAAAATCTTTCAGTGAACAAGTCTTAAAAAAAACATGTTTTCTTAGAGTGAAGAACATTTTCATATTCTAAAGAACCTTCTTCCACTGTAAAGAACCTTAGAAAGGTTCTCTGGATTTTAAAGGAAACATCAATGCCAATAAAGAACCATTATTTTTTTATGAGTGTAGATGGTTGCATTTAGCACAGTGGCATCTTTCAATATCTAAAAGATTATCTCTGTACTTGCATCAAACTATATGCCAAGCTGTTACAGAGGGCAACATGCTGTCACCACAAATCGATTTGAAAACAGAAGCATCTGCATCTGGAGATGGGGCTAATGGAGGCATTGCCTTGGGTGTGTGATGGAGACAGCTTATTTTTTCCATGTGATTATCCTAACAGTGCTGCTTATATACAAATGTAAATGGGCTGCTTAGAAGCTCCCCCTCCCTCCATGTTTCTCTCTCTTTCCCTCTCTCTCTTCCATCTGCTAGACAATAGTTTTTAATCTTTAATCCATGAGCAACCACTGAACACCAGTGAATTGCAAATTACAGATGTTTTACTGTCTCAGCTATTTTTTTTCTCCCCCGTTTTCCTTTCCAGCTTCCCACTGTCAGTCAGTGTCTCGCACATATCCTGTGCCATCATGGCACCATATGACACTGTCATCATTTGGTAATTAAACCCGTACTGGCTTTAAATATGAAAAGCTGGCAAGGGGAGATGAGTTGATGGGGCTCGCTGTTGTGGGGACCAGATTTCACAAAAGCGTCCAGATTTCCGCAGGGAGAATTTTCTACTTTTTCCTACACTACTTCTTGTCTCTTACTACTGTTTTTGGTGCCCTTCACCAGTATGCTGGGTTACATTTTGCTGACTCCGTCACCATGTCTGATTTTGAGAAATGCAATTTGCCCATAATGCAAAATAACACATTTTGTTCAAATGAAATATTTGTTTAAATATATGTTCAAATGAAAAAGGGATAGTTCACCCAAAATAAATAAATAAAAATATGCCATCATTGACTCACCATTATGTTGTGCCAAACCCATTTGATGTTCTTCTCCACACAAAAGTTAAATTAATCTCAATAAATGTATATTATATATAGGAATCGGAAAGGACCAAGACATATTTTTATAGATACATTATTTTTTACATTGTATGGACAAAAAAAAGAGACATTTTCAATTATTATTATTATTATTATTATTATTATTATTATTATTTAAATGCTTTGTGTTCCACATATATCAGGAATGAAAAAGTCCAAGAAATATTTTTACATATAAAATGATTTACACTAAAAAAAGAGACATTTTCAATTATTATATCATTATTGTTATGTTTTGTGTTCCACAAACATAAATTAATTAAACAATAATAAAATAAATAAATAAATAAATAAAGGATTTAGGTCAACATACAGGTTTGGAATGACATGTGGTGAGTAAATGATGACAATTTTAATTTTAGGTGAACTATTCCTTATATTACATATAACATATTAACATTTATCAAATGATATACAGCCAAAAAAAATTATATATATATATATATATATATATATATATATTTTTTTTTTTTTTTTCTCACATTTAAGATGCACATAGAGTTTCCAGAAGTTTCCTTCTGCATCACAAGAGGAGTCTATGACACAATATCATCGTTTCATCGTTTCCAAAAAAAAAGAGGGATGATAAATGATGAGTGCTGAACTCATAGGGTGCATGAACCCACTGCGCCCTTCTTCGAAGAAAAAGGGAGGGAGGGTGAAACTTATTTAAAGCTAAATGTGGCAGGAACTGGGACATATTCAAAAAGCCTTGCTGAAGGGAAGGAAAGGTCCGTATGTCCGAGGGGGCTGGAGAGAACAGAAGAGCTGCCCCATTAATCCACCACAGCCTCTGCTTTGAGAAACAGTGTGTAGTGTTGACCAGTGTAATGGACTATGCAATAAAACCATAATCAGCCACTCCCTGAGTTTTCAATCTGGAATCACGTCGCCTTCAGTCGATGCCCTATCCAAATGGATGATAACAGGAGAGATCTCACATCCATTACAGACACTCCAACAACCTTTATTGCCAATCAAATGGCCCTGTTCTGAACCCTCCTTTGGCTTCCCCTGTATGCCATGTTTCACTGTTATCTCTGAGTGAGGAGTGTGGGAGATGCTCTCTCTTCTCTGTTATGGCTTGCCATAGATCAAGGTCACTGTTTCTGTGATCATTACACCACTGAAGGTGACAGGCTGCATTTACAGGGCGATGATCAGAGGCCAGTGTGGGAGCCGAGCGGCTCTGTATTTCTCAGAAGGATAATAGATATGCACTCACACAGACACACACACACATTTACAGTGAAACAAAGCATCTCTACGGCACGGGGAAATCCAAGTCTCTCTTCCATCACACTCCAGGCACACGTTACCAAGCGCTTCTGAGTTACTGCCGAAACAAGTCAAGGTCCTATGAATGATCTCCAAAATATCAACCATACGATGCGGCTGAAACTATAAATGACGAAACAGGGTAAGATATTAAATCATTTAACACCGCATTTAACAAAAGTCATGTATGTGAGTGTGTGCATGAAGAGTGAGAGGGGGGATATTAGAATCATGCCATGGGGTGCATTGAGGAGGTCGCTGCTTTCCATATTGCAGTCGTGTTAGTGGAAGCTGTTTCCTGTCTGTTTTAAACAGTGGCAGCTGGCTTGAGAGCACCCTGGGCTGCCTCAGGGTCCAGCACACACACACACACACACACACAAATGGCAATTGGAAACTCATATAGGAATATTAAAATACATTATTGTTTGTAAATTAATAAGAAATTATGTATTGTACATTTTTTCATATTTTACATACACATTTTTTCATATTTTACATATTTTCATATTTTTTCATATTTTACATACACATTTTTTCATATTTTACATACACATTTAAAGTGTATGTGTGTGTGTGCATGTATTATATATATATATATATATATATATATATATATATATAGATAGATAGATAGATAGATAGATAGATAGATAGATAGATAGATAGATAGATAGATAGATAGATAGATAGATAGATAGATAGATAGATATGCACAGAGTTTCATAAATCAAAAGAAAAATATGTATAATATAATTTATCATTAATTTACAAACCATACTATATTTTAATATTTCTATATAATGAGTTTCACACACATCCATATACTTATCCAAAAATCACTCATTTCAAAAATCAAAAACAAAAACATTAATTAATATTATTTAATGGGACTCCTTCTGTTTGCTTTTTAGTCCAATCATTAACTAGTTAGAAAGAAAGAAAGAAAGAAAGAAAGAAAGAAAGAAAGAAAGAAAGAAAGAAAGAAAGAAAGAAAGAAAGAAAGAAAGAAAGAAAGTTCATAAGCTATATTATCCATAAATAACAGTAGCTGATCAACCGTTACTAAAATAAATAGGCTACAACCGTTTAAAATAGTTGTATCTACGGCTAAACTACATAATAAAATCAGTACTTCTGGTATGTATTTAATTCTGTAGCTCAGCTGTGCATTGAGACATTCTTACAACGAATAATACGCGTATTCATCTGATTCGACATAAAAACCATAGATGTGCTTTATTGCGAAAAGAACAGTGGCGCGGCCACTCAAGTCTTCAGTACATCAAAGTAGCAAAATGACACGGAATTATGTTGTGAGCAATATGGTTCAAATGTTCGATGCAGATGCATGTGCAGCCCATCACAAATGCACATATAAGTAGAGCGATGAGTGGAAACTTCAGCCAGAGCTTAACAGCGCGAGCGATCGCGAAGAGAAGAGAGGAAAGGGATGATAAAGTCTACTAACTGGAACATTAACAGACAAGTAACTTGCAAATACGCCGTATTACAATATCTAAAAGTACGACAGAGCGTGGTAAAGCCATAAAACTGTACATTAAATTATTATGGCCTCAACTTCGCCTAGTTAACAAACATTGTGTGTGAATCTGCTGTTGTCAGAGTTTAGGGATCCAAAATGTCAGAATTGTGGTTACTGAAGCCAGAGAGGGCCAGAGAAATCGATTTCATTAAAACATGGGTGGACGCCTTGTTACATGTGCAATGCCCTACATCAGACTAATTTAATTGTCCTGAATGTTAATTACTAGTGACAGAGACGTGTAACTAGGCGTTTCTAAGAAATAAAGCTAGCTACAGAACAGCAGAACTTGTGGTTTAAATCAGCCTTAACATAGGCTATACAGACGTGACATTCTCAAGATTCTTTTTATAAATCCAATCCCTTAGCGACAGATGTTATTTTAAACTTTGAAAGTTATCCATGCGGAGTTGCCCTAGATTTTTTTTTCTCGATTTTCACTTGAACTGGCATTAATATAATAGGCTATAATCTGATTATTATTTTTATTTTTATTATTTTTTTAAAGGACGTTTAATACAAAATTTATTAAGATATTTACAGTCTTTAGAATTACAACAAAACTGCAAATGATTTAGGCTACGAACTGCACTGTTATTGTAGTGCAAAGCAGGAAACGTTACATTGGTTTAAAATACAACCATCTTCCCAAATAAATGAGTATTGGCTTGTTTCCGTGACAGGGGGGAGCACACCTTTGACTGCTCAACTGAAAAGTTTGGCTTTTCCTTTTTTTCTGCCGGCTGGTGAGGCGGGTAGGATAAGGATTACTGTGCAAGGTGGCTATAGTCTCTTAACCCATTTCAAAGCCTTATGAAACGTAATGTGACGCTTTCATGAATTCTGGGCTACTGCATATAGACTACTGTACAGTAATAAATATATACGTCATCAGGCATTAATTGCATTAACCTGGTAATTAAATAAGCAACATCAAGATAACTATTCAACAGCATAGTATGATCAATGGTACATTTCCCACATTTAGTAATATATATATATATATATATATATATATATATATATATATATATATAAACCACCAACCCCCTACGCCCACCTCCCACAAAAAAATCAAGCACACTTAGTAACAAGTATAATAACAAAACATGTCAGAACTATTTAATATAACAACATGTAATTAATCTGAGCTCGTAATATATTAACATAATTCCAAATTCCGTATTAGCTCGTTTATTTAGTTAGACCCTCCTACTGAGAACAGGTTCACCTTAAAGTTCAGCCAATGAGCAGCACGAATCAGTTATCACAACCATTCACGCAGCAGTTACGCGAACTTCTGAACGAACTTCATACAAGTTGATGATCAGAATATTTTAAGCTGATAAGTGCACACATAAGCATATAGATATATTTTCAAATGAACATGAATATTCATCGGTACAAGTCCTACCTTTGAGTCTCCTATAAACGTAAACGCCTGCGTGCGGAGCATATCTCCATACTCTCTTTACTTCCAGCAGACAAGTTTTATTCTTTTTATATAACACCTGCAACGCTTTATTTGCTTTGATTGCTATTTTCCCTCCTTTATCAATCTAGTTCAGTGGAGCAGAGGTTGCTCTCCTTTTTTGTCGTCGTCTAAACCGTTTAGTTTTGGATGATCGGTCAAAGGTTGTGAAAAGCAGCGGGGAGAGGCAGGACGCCCAGCCGAGGAGGGAACGCAGGAGGCCGGACAGATCTAGTGGGCTGCATCGACGAAACGGACCATTAGACAGGGAAAAGCCATGGCTCACAGCTCTGGTCGATCAGGTAAGCGCAGGGCTCGCTTTTGGTCTCGCCAAACAGTGTGTTTGTTTTCTAGCGGTAGGGGTGAGTCGCCGTCAGCTCAGGTAAGAACATACAGTAGGTGTACTTTACAAACGCAAACTACTTGACCAGCGACTAACCTTTATTGACCGCCCTATGATGTTGCAAGCGCAGTCTGCTCTTACGTTAGTTCTTTGCGTGCTGAAAAGTCTGACATTTGCCTTGTCAATCTGTACATTTAAAGTGGCAACTGATTCACGCTGGGATTATGCTATTATGCGATGTTATTAGCTGGGCCCGTGTATTGACATAACTGCTCACTGTAATCCATAATAGTGTTACTACGGGATCTCCCATTGCATCATTCAAATATTAATTTCCCCCAAACATCAGCCTTTTTGCGATCGAATAGTTTTATGGCAATATTAACATTACATAAATTAATATTTCCAATGTTATTATTATTACTAGTACTGTTGTTGTTATTAATATTAGGCTACCTTTGTTGTCGCTGTTGTTTATGCTGTTCGGTTAATTGAAAACATAGATCATAAGCTAATTCACCTTTCTATTTTGGGTGTAAATGCGAAGATCAATATAACACTTGTAATAATCTAATTAATTATGGTAAAATTAAAAGCAAGTACAAAATCAATCTCTGATGCTGTGGACAGAACTCAATTGACGGTCCATCTGTTCACTCTATAGACATCATGAATGGGTAATCTAAAGACACAGCTGATATCATGACTGGCGTTGTGAATGCCGTTTTGTTGTTTTGGTTACAGCGGTCAAATTTTTTATTTATTTATTTATTTTTTATTTTTTTGAAACTTCATATTTTGGTTTATTGAGGCAGGCTATTGGATCTCAGTTGTAATTAATATAGGAAAGATGATTAATTTAGGAATAAAATTGTTTTTGTATAATTTAGGTATTGTGCAAAACACTATTATCATTATTATTATTAATAATAATAATAATGCCAGTGTTATTTGCAAAATTCTTCTATCTTTTTCATTTCTGTGATGCTCTAAACTTGACCAGAGATTGTTTAAACTTTTCAGTTATAACTTTTTTTTTCCAAGGGGGAAAAAAAAAAAAATCTCAATTATTTTTTTAGTGTTTGTGATAACTCAATACCTCTCGAAAAACACAACTAAATACGCAATTTTAAAACAATCCGGCCACTGAAAATCACAGTACGCGTATCAGACTTCTTAAAATTCCATTATGGGTTATTCCTGCTGTAAAAGCTAAGGATACTTGCATTCAGCTATAGCACACAGACGTGGACAGCAGGTCTAGTGGAGTGGAAAGTATCGATTGGTGACGTTGAGAATATTACAGTGAATGAGATGAAACCTATGGGGTTTTTAAAAGTGGAAACAGAAATATTGGATAGTGGAATAGAAATGATTTTCTGCGTTCTCATTGGACGTTCATCGCTGTTCACTTTGACTAACAAACTTATGTGGCGTATAGTAGAGTTTGTCCGAACAGATGCACTATACCACTGCACCTTCTCTCTCTTTCTCTGTCTCTCTCTTTGACACGTTCGATCACTCTCTCCCAATCGTTCTCTTAAGAGTAAAACCTCCTGGGTTGGTCTAAAAAAAAAAAAGAACACAATGTAAAAAGTATTTTCAAACACATATTTTGAATGTTTCCTATTTATTTAAAATTGCACGCTTGCAATTTATTACACATTTTCCCTTGCCCAGCTGTGACAGGACGCTAATATTATCTAGAAGAAAACAAAAAAGTATAATAAAAACATTGAGGAGCCACATGAAATATTAATTCTATATTGTAGCATAGACAAAGTCTCAATATCCCGCTTTTAGTATTCAATGGCCACTATGATCAGTTGCAATTAGTTTTCCTATCATTTAACAGAGGAAGTAACTAATATAGTAAAGGGGAGTGGAGGCAAAAAGCTGGGGTCTTGCGGGGAAATAAAAGCAGCTTTAGGGGAAATGTGTAGTCGAGTGTGAAATTACAGCCCATGGTGTTACATATTGTACCAGAAGCTCCCTCCAAAAATACTAACAAAAAGAAGAATCGTCCCCAAATTTAGCCGGGAGGCATAACATAACATAGCCTCCTGTTCTTTTAGCCGAACCTACAACGGTCACAGTGCGAACACTTCATAAATGTGTAAGATCCTTCTTCAGTCAAGCCAAAGCCTGCACTTTTTACTAATTACTACAAGCATTTTTGCTTTATACACAGCATTCAGGGTGCTTAAATTCAGATATGTGCGTACGTGCCATTTTACAAAAAAAGAAAACAGTAAAAACAATAATAATGGCAACAACGATAACAGTGTGATAATAATTGAGTGCGATACGTAAAATAAGTGCTACGACTGTATTTGAATTTTAACAGTTATAAAAATAATACTTTTTTTCCAGGAAAATTTCAGAATTTAAAAAATATGACGCCGACTTTATCACCAGCTTTAGAAGTGATAAAAGGTAAACAAGATCACAATATGTTCCAGGATCTAAAAACTTATTCTGAAATACAGTTGTTGTTTTTTCTCTGAGACAAGTATATAAACATTTTGTATTAATTTATTAGAAATGTAGCCTTCATAGATAGATAGATAGATAGATAGATAGATAGATAGATAGATAGATAGATAGATAGAATTGGTTTAAAATAAAAAATAGCGAAAAGATAGAAGAGTTTAAAATAGAAAAACACTAGAGAAGCGTCAAGTGAAGCACATGGGTACACTCAGTGATCAACTATAGCATAAACAAACTGACAAAACCACGAGACAACGATGAACAACCATCGATCTCAGTTCTACAAAACATTTTTTCTTATATATCAGAGTAAAAATAAATAAATAAATAAAATAAGAAGAAAAAGAAATAAGAACCTAGAACTCACTAACAAACATTAAGTTCATCACTTGTCATCAAAAATCAAGATTTTTCCCTCAGTCAAATAAAGCAAACTAAGCAGCGCCATCTACAGAAATAGATCCAATACAGCAGCCCAAACAGCATGGTCAAGACATAATCCTTTTACTAACGTTTGACAGGCCAGTGAACTTAGTAGTGTTGTTATAGTATCAAAGACAATGATAATACAGTAAATCTCGATTGTCATAGCTTTCAGATGCAGCAAATATTTGTCAGAAATTGAGACTGTATATTTAGGCCTATTTATATCTGTGCACCGCGCATATTTATGCTTCATAGTATTGTTTACATTTTCCGTATTTCCTGATTTAGAAAATAAATGCATCAGCGTATGTCCTGTTTTAGAAAAGAAATGCCACAATATTGCTTCACAATTTAATAATACTTAACGCCAATGTAGGCTACTATAAATGATGTTGGGGGAAAGAATGTGAAAACACCCGACAAGACCTAATTGAAAGAAAAACAGACAGTAGAAATTGAAAACATTGTTATAAAGATTAAGACGTTCCTTCTTCTTAAACTAGTCTCATATTGATAACATTATGTCCATCAACAACACACACACACACACACAAATAATAATAATAATAATAATAATACATTCAGTCTACGTTTAGGTCACCAATATGATTCAAACATGATTCATGTAGTTTGACAACATACAGTTTAGAAATACCACGATGCCTGGCCGCTGGTGGTACCGCTTCCTCTCCACTTGTCTTTTAATTTCCTCGATTTTTTTTAACCCATCTCTCCTCATTTCCCTGTTTGCATCCCTCCCCTTCCGAAGTGTCAGATGAAGAGACCTCCTCATTTGGTGCTCCAGCTTTTTGCGTTGGCGAATCACAAAGTGTTGGAATCTATTGCCTTTGTCTGACATGTCATCCATCTCTATGCGAGGGGGGATCTGGGAAGGAGGGGGGCGGTGGACTGCAGCTTTTAGAAACAGACACACTGAGAAGAGGGGTTTCAGTCTCAGCCCAAAGCTTCTAACAGGCACATCCCATTCTTGAAGAGAGGGGGACCGAGAGACACTCGCCGTGTCCATGTTTTTTCCTGTCATCCCTGCTCGAATCTGACTGTACCCCTCAGACTTTACCAGAAACGCTTCTCCATATCGAGGAATTTACACTGCAGTTTCATCAGACGACACTGGAGGAGACGCAACCACTAATGCTTGCGTTCTCTTAAATATGTAGCTAACAAATATTAACTGAACGACTGATTACGCTAACGTTCCTGCGTAAAAGAGTTTTTTTGAGAGACCAGTGCAGGACATGATCTGCACCTGACCAGCCTCGTGTCTTCACTGAATGGACTGATCAGCACGAGATAAAGTTCGTCGCGCGCTGAAGAACTTCTGTACACTGGCATCGGAAGCACTGCGCTTTGAACGGATAGCGATCTTTATTAATTCCAATTAAAGCTACATAATAAAGGCGAGACGGCGACCTCAGTCGATTATCTTTCCTTCCTTTGCTATCCCATGGATATTCACTGCAAAGCAGACCCCTTCTCGGCGATGCACCGTGAGTAAAATATCAGATTTTCCTTAAAAAATCTCTACCTTGGTTAGCATAAATAAAGTCTAAATTGTACATCGTTTCGGTAGAGTTGGCTTTCTAAGACTATATAACCTTTGCGCGTTAAGCTATTTACTCTTACAAAGTTTTCCAAAGCTTTTACAAGAAATGTAGGAAATGATTGTTTAATAGCCTACTTCACGCTCAGTAAAGAGAATACGAAAAGCAGTCACCGCGAAAAAAAAAAATACGATCGCTTATTATATTTAGCGGCCTTTAAATCGTTTGTTCCGACAAAAAGTCGTTCAAAAAGTCGATTACAATATTAAGCTTAATTTAATATGAATTATTCTGCCTTGTATGTAAAACGTAAATGATTGTGATATTTGATGTGATGATGTAGAAATATTAAAATGATGATGTGATATTTCAAACAATATATTTCTTATTTTTTAAGTTCACTGTCTGACTAAATTACTGGTACATGTGGGATGGAAAGAGATGTAGTTACAGCAAAAATAAAAATATAAATCAAAATCGCCAGAAATGTCTAACACGTGCCAACGCAAAAATACCAAATGAATTGCAAAAGATTAAATTATTTTACAAAACACTGCCTTTAAAAAATCAGCATTTTAAAGCGATGAATTTATAATGGAAATAAATGTGCGCTACATTTTGAAAATCAGAGAAAATGCTTGCTGTTTGCCATAATAATTATTTAAAATAGTTGTTTGTGCGATATTTGTTGAAAACACCGTATTGTAACACGATGACGGAAGGCCTGGGTCTAATTTAAATAATTAATTCTTAATTATTTTGCAGTAGCCTACTCCATGGTTGTAATATGAGTTATCAAAGCTCTTTTTAATTATTTACAATAATTGTGCAAGGAAAATTAAACAGGTTGAAACATAATCTATGCGACATGTGTTTGGCTGCAATGGAATAGTAGAGGAAAATACTACCTAACTGCAGCGGGTTTTATGGGTAGAATAGCACATGACGTTTGCCAGTGTTTACAATCATGAGTGCATATAAAAAGATGGTTATGTGTATATTATTATTATTATTATTATTACAATAGTAGTTATTTATCATGCTATATTTTGCTTACAAAATTTATCTATAAACACAAAGAAATTAATTTAACTAACTATAAATTAAAAACTGCTGTCTAACGGGCAAAATTAATTTGTTTTAACTGTATGGGGAAAACATTAACTGCCGCACCGTGCATAGACCTTTCGATAATATTTTTTAAAATATTGTCATAGTACAAAAACAGTACCAAAAAAAAAAAAAAAAAAGAACAGGGACGTCAATACCTTTTACGCATACATTTCCCATCATGTTTCTTAGTTAAGATAAACATTATAGCCTAACTATCTTATTGTTTATCGTTGTCCACATGGGCACACACAGGTAGTGTGTGTGCGTGCGCGCTTCCATGCGGAGTGTTAAAGGGAGAAAGAGAGAGAGGGTGAGGGGAGAAAGAGAAAATTAAACGCTTCTGTGTGGTAGCCATGTTAACGGCGCAGCCTATCTTCTATATGTATGTAATGTTATGCTTTTTGTGTCTGTGTTGTTGTATCCCATATAGGGCACGGCGGTGTGAACCAGCTAGGAGGGGTGTTTGTGAATGGCAGACCCCTACCTGACGTGGTCAGGCAAAGAATCGTGGAGCTCGCGCACCAAGGAGTCAGACCTTGTGACATCTCAAGACAACTACGGGTCAGCCATGGCTGTGTCAGCAAAATTCTCGGAAGGTACGAAAAAGTACAGATGTAGTACGTTTGTCCAGTTATACCCGTGTAGAAATAACAGTAGTAATGAAATGTCATTGCTTCATGTAAATAAACATTATTGAACTGTTATGTGTCGTAGTAAGTTTTGCCCTTTTAGTGAAAAGGTCTAATATTAAACATTTAGGAAGGATATGTTTTCTAGGAAACTGTTATAGATTTTTGAATTTTCTGAAATATTTTTCAGCTATCAAAAGGATCTTATAAGGTATTCTGCACTTTAAATGTTCCTTAGAAATTATGAGATATGTGTTGGTGGCATGTATTAATCGTGGGGTGCATGGGACATATATCAGTCGCTAAGGAAACCGTTTGATAAATGGATGATTACGATTTTGGATCGCAGCATACCAATGTTAATGATTCAACACGGAAAACCTATCAAACGTAGGTGTTAAAATAAAAATTACACATTTTCCCGTCGCAAGGGTTGGGGGAAAAAAAATCATACTTGATAATTTGAAACTCAATAAAATAATTAAATCAACAGATTATATAACTATTTATTCATAACGCACTGTTTATAGATAAATATGCTCAATGCCACACGCTAGCAAAAGAAAAGAGAAAAGAAAAAACCGCCAGTACTCTGACATGGAAGGAATTTTTTAAATAACGAATTATCGTTCATCTTTTTCTAGATACTATGAAACCGGCAGTATTAAACCTGGAGTTATTGGGGGGTCCAAACCAAAAGTGGCGACGCCCAAAGTTGTGGATAAAATCGCAGAATACAAGCGGCAGAATCCCACAATGTTCGCCTGGGAGATCAGAGACCGACTCCTGGCCGAGGGCGTTTGTGACAACGACACAGTACCAAGTGTTTCATCTATAAACAGGTAAAGCCGTTTGAAACTCGTTTTCACTTTTGAAATGTCAAATTAATCTGAAAACATGATGTCAAAGATAGAACAGAACTATTAATGCCGTTCTCTACTGACCTTCAGCAGTAGGGTACTGTTATTAAAACGGCGAATCCTAATACTAACGGCTAAATTATCATCAGCTAATTAGAAAACCCTTTAGAGGCCTTGTACAGAAAACTACGTATCGTTTCCAATTGACGATGCGTATTCAATGGGTGAGTTTTTTTTGCTTTTTTAATTCTTGCTCTCGGGGTGGTCTCACATGTGCAATTCAATCCCAAATCTGTCCACAGCCTGCAAAGGATCTATAGCTGAGGTCGCGAAAATCACATCTGTCTCGATGAAAACCGATCAATACCCTGTAACCAGATCCAGTTGCACTGGGAAAGACGCGACTAGACATCACTGCCTTATACGGAATCTCAGTAGTTCTAAAAAATATATAGTACGCAAGACAAAAAAAAAAAAAATGTTAAGGTATTTAAACGGGTTTGAAAAAAGGCGGTGTATTTTTTTTTTCAACTTATTTTGCAACTTTATTGTTGCTATCATTATTATTTTTATTTTATTATTATTATTGAACAAGAATAGTGTAGTAAAATTATGTAATAATTTGAAATACAGTGGGTGTGTGACTGGGCTTCTATCTCAGTCATTTCAGTGAGCTATTAAACTTAGCAAGGACTAAACAAACAGGTCCTGTAGTTCTTATGTTATCGTAAATAATGCAAGGGAGATCATATGCAGCCCCACTTTGCTTATATGCCTACCTACATTAAATCAGTCAGCTGAAAATAAAAAAGTCCTAACAATTAGTTACCATTCTTTTTCTTATTAAAATACAAAGGCTAGCAAGACTATCCCAAGTGAGATTTGAGTCGTGGTGGTGGGAGTGGGGTGGAAGAGTGGAAGAACAAGGTGAAAAAGGCCTACCTGCAAGCAGGAGTAATGAACTTTGGTTAGGAGGCACTGTTCCATAGAGCTGGCCAGCAGCATTACATTTTAATGAGCTGAAGAGAGATCATGGGCCGACCCGCACAAGACATTTCCTAGAAAAATAAATAAATAAAAAAAAACGGGGGAGAGAGAGGCTGAAAAAATTCATTTCATGCACTATGGCTGCTTAAAAAGGGCAATTTGAACAGGTCTCAACACATGTATGCGGTAAATTTTTAATCTGCATTAATGACATGAAAGAAGAGCCAATAAACCTTCGTTTCCAATGTTGTTCAAGTTGTCATCTCAGAGGAGGGCATTGTAAGGACCTCTGTTTATGTATAAAATTAATATGTATAATGATGTAGCTGGAATTTATTTCGACTGCTATTCTGAATCATACAAAGTTGGGTTTTCTATGCTCAAGGAACACATATTGTATAAAACTACCTGAGCTAATCATTTCAAAACTTGCCTGTATTATTTAATAAAATAGGATTTGCTACAGTAAACATCAGTGAGGGCTGTGCTTTTAAGTGAACTGGGTTACACTACACTAGAACATTGTTCTTTAACTGCTATACTGCTGAAAGCAGGCAAGTACAAACAAAATGTAAATACAATTTTTTTTAACCCTTTCTATGATTATAACAGAACATTTAACACAGGCTGCAATCGCCTAGTCAAGCTGTAAGCCTTGTGCCGTTTCAAACAGGTGTTCTTGTACCCTGTCTAAAAGTATTCCCTCACCAGTGAGCAGACTTCAGAGGCAGGACCCTCATGCACTGAGCGCTTAAGAGGTTGACCTCTGCTCTGTTGACATTAGAAGATGTCCCAGCTTTAAGCACATTTTCTCTGCATGAATTATTAAAGATTACACACTGTCTGGGGTGTTCTCTGTGTCCTCCTCACAGCATGAAGTAACTGGCACACAACCAGTTGAGCCCTTCTATCGCCTGAATCCTAAGCATCCTTTCAATAGCATCGATTCATATTTTAATATTTCTACAGGGAATTCTCAGCACCCTGGCAAGTCATTAATTCACACCTTCCAAATAGCTCATTCGATAGCGAGAACATGGATCCAAGCTATTGAATTTGTGTGGCTAATGCAAATCACAGGGTTAAATCATTGTTTTGGTTGGATGTTAAAAATAAATAAATAAATAAATAAATAAAAAAATCACACAATACTTACTTTATTTCTTTTTACTAAAAATATTTTTTAAAAATCTTGTCAGTTCACTGTTTACTCAAATCATCAGCACAAATTTACAGCCATATTATAGTTTTTACATATGTGAAAATGTGTAGCCAACGAGTATAAATGTGTTCCTGGAATAAGGTGACAGCTTCTTCTCTCAAAAGCGTGTCCCAGATTAAAGACATCAGATGCTGCAGTGGGCTTTGGTGAAGCAATGAGACACTATTGCTTTCCTGTCACATATAATTTATAGCTCTCCATTTGCATCTGTTCTTCTCTGCCTCTAATTCACAAATTTTTTTTTATCCCCAAGTCCCAATCAATAGGGCCTCATCCGCACTGGCACCCCTGAATGTTTGTGCTAGAAAAAAATGTCGGATCTGGGAAGTCAGTATCCACACTCTACAAGCAATCTTCACTTGCTTCAGTGAGGAGGAGGATAGAGGGAGAGATTGAGATAGATAAAGAAGGAGAGAGGGAGAGAGAGAGAGATTATTAAAGCTGAGGCCAGTTCGAGGCAGTGAAGCTCATCATTGAGGTGAATTGATGTGATTTCATGCTTTGTTTGCAAGATCATTCAGACCAAAGTGCAATGAAGACTTTCCCCCATATCACACCTTCGAGGTAGTGGGACTTTATCATATTTCTAAAGATGGGATCCCATTTGATTGAATCCACTCTCTCCACGGTAGCTCCCACTCTGCCTCGCACATCTACTCCATGATTGGCCCTAATACCCTGAGATTGGTTATTTGTGACAGAATCAGTGCATCTATACAGGAAGGCCCCAAAACACCACTAGAGTTTCACACACGCATTGGGTCGCATCAGGCTGTGCGAAAGCTTACCATAAAGTGATCCAGCCAACCAACTGCACATTCGACTCATTGTGTTCTTTTAACTGTCATTTTGTAGGATAATTCGAACCAAAGTTCAGCAGCCTTTCCATCCATCCTCCGACGGCACAGGAACACCTCTCACCACAGCGGGACACACTATAGGTGAGACAGTATATATTTTGCATATAAACATAAAAAGTCTTAATGACATCAATTATGCCTGTGACCTAATGTTAATTCATTCTCTTTTAAGGTGATCTTGAGAGCACTCCATATACGTTAACCTATTCCTGTGCTCTTTCAGTGCCCAGCACAGCCTCCCCACCTGTGTCAAGCGCTTCCAATGACCCCGTGGGGTCCTACTCTATTAATGGCATCCTAGGAATCCCTCGCTCCAACGGCGAAAAGAGAAAACGCGATGATGGTAAGAGACTGGATTTCTCTCCATTGCTTTTATTCCCCTTTCACTCCTTTTCTAGGCCTCTCTACAGCCCCCTGTAATTTCCAATTTGTGTGGGGAGATGAAGATGGCATTTTGATAGCACTGGACAAAGCATTTTGTAAAAGAAAAAAGCGCTCTCAAGTGACTTGTTATGTAGTAAAGCAGATTGGACTATTTCATTCAGCCGCTTGATACTATGGTGTTTGCATGGCTGTAGCACATTTTATTTGATGATACAGTAGCTCTGCGCAAACAAGAATATGCCTACATGCTATCATTCGGTCCGAATCATGACAGCATAACGCTTAGGTAGCGTGTCAGGGATTCGGCTTTATGCTTTTAGTAAATAATACAGGTCAACGAAATGAAGACAAAGAAATCAGCAATGTAAATACAAGAGATGGATGAGGAAATGTGCTCAGAACCGACTGGAAATGCAGAATTCAATGCAAAAACGACCTGATGTGCGATTTATAATTGACTTCCAAAGGCATATTCTGACGTTTTAATTTCTCGCAATTTTCTGGCAGTGTATGTTTGCTTTTGAAGCACTGAAATAGCGGCAAAAAGGGGGCTGCCAATCTGCTCATGCCAACATTCCCTTTCCTTTTCTAAATGAGAGAGCACATACCGCCTAAGGCCTAATGGCTCATCGGCTCTTCATACAATCGCCTTTTGAATGCTAGTGAATAAACATCCATGTGGCACCGGGCCGAACGGGAACACAGAAAGTGCTGTAGTCAAAGGGAGGGAGGTTGAAGTGGTTGGAAATGATCTCTTAAAACATTTATCAAAGCAGGGCTACTTGCTTCTTTTATGTTTCCATCTCTTTAGTTCTCTGGAGTGGCAACCACTTGGATGGGAGGAAAATAGGATATTGTAAGTTCCGTTAGCCCACCTTCTCTTTGCTTGCTCAATCACGAGCCACTCGAGTCTGATCAAGTGCTCTGTGAGGGTGTGTGTGAGTGTGTGTGTGCACGTGTACATGTAGGGTTGTGTGTCAAGGGGAGGGGGATGAGACGGAGCGCACTGACGGTTAATGATATCTTTATAGAGAGAGCTCTGGATCATATATAAACACTGCGAGAAAGCGACTGTGGCAAATCACATTTGCTACAGCATGGCAAGCTCTTACCGAGACCGTTGTAGGGCTTTTCCTCTGTCACTGTCATAGACCGTTTGCTCCTAAAAACAGAGAAGGGACATAACATAAGCGAGAGGGGATTACCGAGCCAAATGGCAGCGGCGGTAGTTATTCCTAGTTTGATTAGAACTGACATGACGTGAAGAGTGGATGAAGGGCTTGAGTGTAATTGCATCATAAAACACTAGGCGGGAAAACACGAGTTTACTTGCGTGTGCAATATCAAATTTAATACCGCTTCAGCGAGGATTACCTTTCATTATAACGACTAGAGTAAATATTCCCATCGTTGCCAACGTGTTTCCCTCCTCTGGCACCGCACGACCTTATGCAGGTCTCTCAAGGTGTACCGAGATATTTGTAGGGCATATGTCATGCTGTGTCCCTGATGAAGAGCTCATGGCTGGTAATTTGATACAGTGCCAAATGTCTAAAAAGCTTTGTGTTATTTAAACTTAGCCCTTATTTCACACCGAGACATCAGGGAGGCAGAGAGACAGCCAGTGTATGGTTTCAATTTCATAGCAGCCCAGCAGCCTTGGGCTACCTGAGCCTTATTTGGCTGGACGCAGCCAATCTTCCCTTCATTAGATGACATAACAGAAATATGCTAATCCGATTTTAGGAAGAGCTGCGCAGATGCACTCTGAAACAAGTAACGTGTGAAATGAGGTTAAAACCAGCCAGTTCTGGGGCGGTGTAATGAGTTAGCGTTTGATTTAAAAGATGTAGGCTTCTGCAGTCTTTATATTTGATGATGCTAGTGCCCTTTAAAAAAAAAAAGGTCCCCATTACAAGAGTGATATGGAGATAATGTAGTGTGACACGCGTTATGTACACCAGGTCTTTGAAAAGAGGAGCTTCAGGGACACAGGTGTCATAAGAGTCATTAATCTGTCATTTTCATGTGTTACTGCAAATTAAAAGTAGCGTGTTGCTCGCCGGCTACGGGTGACGTTCGGAGTGGCGCGGACCGTCGGAGAGAGGGAGGGAGAGAGGGAGAGAGACGGAGGTAGGGGTTGGGGGGAGCCTCCCAAGATTAGTTCTTTGGTGGCAATAGCTCCCCGCAAGTTGAACATAGTGACATTTAAGAGAATTTGCAATTCTGCAGAGAAAAGCTATTAATTCACAAATTAGGACCCCCTTCCTCTATCGTGGATGTGCAAGCTATTGAGGAGACAAAAGAAATAGCCTAAAGGGGAAGAGAGAGACACATCCCTATCTGTGTAAAGATTGGTTTATATGTCTGCAAGCAGTGATACCAATTATGCCAGCACAGAGAATGCGCCTCAACCTTATTGCTGCCTTCACAGGCCCTTCAATCCATTGCCAGATTTATTTGTGTATCTCATTATGGAAAATAGAATGCCTCTCTTGCCAAATGCATTAATGGCAAAAGAGGGAAATTAAGCCTGTTTGGGATTTCTCATTTGTCAAAGTTAATACTTTGTTACAAAATGACACAAAGGAATGAACTGAGTTAATTACTAGCGGTGCAGGCACGAGTCGCGCATTTCTGCCCCGTTTCGTTCTCACCTGTCCTTGCATCGGCTGATTAGCAGGTTGGTGTGACCCGGCTCTCTTCCATCTGTATGAAACCAAACATAACCTACATAGGGAGTTGGCCGCTTGCAATAAATTGCATGCGAAAACACAGACTGACGCTTGAATCAGCTGTGGGAGCGTGCATTCACATGAAAGAAATGAAATGGGTTGATTTATAAGGCCTAGCGGCGTATTTATTTGACGTTGGCGCGATAAAGAGATTACATCCGTGCCATCGTGGTACGCAAAAGTTTCACTTATAGCTTGTTTGTTCATCTAAAAGTATTGCTTTGAGAGTGAGCGACAACACGCTTCAAATCCCCATGCTAAAATAGTTTGGCCCATAGCTGGAACGCTTTAACCTGTGCTTCCATTTCATGGCCTGTGAGGTTCTATTGTGTCAATATGGATTCTACTTTAAAAAAGAATAGAAATGAAATACATCCAAACCAAGAAATGGATTGGCCTCAGTCTAAATCGAATAAGAACATCCCACCGATCTCATCATGATGATGGCCTCTGTATGAAAGAGAAAGACCAGATTTGAGAGAGGCTGCAGAGCGTAACCGGCAGAGAAGAAGGTGCCGGGCTCCTTATCAAAGGACACAAAAGGTCTATGCCCCCACTTGGCTGATACATCTGCATTCAAGCAGACCCACCGCCCCGGCCTGGCCGATAGCTCAAACGTGAAATTCTGCAGCACCAAAACATCTAAGGACAGGGTGGTTCGCTCGAGGAGGAATCATGTCAGAGAAAAGTCAATTATGAACTCTGATGCTGAGAATTAATGGTGCGCCGCATTACGCAGATTTTAAAAGGAAAGAAAGCGAGAGCGAAGGAGATACGCATTCATTAATTGCGTTCCAGAACGCTGCATCACATGAGGCCGATGTGCTAAATGACGGACCGGGTGTGAGTACAGTAAAGAATGTGTGTTATGGGTGAGAGGAGAAACCCATGCTGACAGCGGTAGCCTGAGAAAAGAAAAAAGGAAAAGGAGAGAAAGCGCAGCTCCTACTGGCAGCCTGCACACTGCTCAGCAACACTAAATTGAATTAATAAAGCCTTTAAACACGCTGTAACATAACAGGAAATTAACAGCCCCGGTTGTGCTGCTACTACTGCTGCTGCTGCTGCCACCTCGCTCTTTCTCTCCCTCCATCTCTCTCTTGTTCTTTCTCCCATTGTCTCGTCGTCTTCTGATTTAGTTATGTGCTGTGCAGCCTTGCCGCACCGTAGATTTCATAAATAGGGGTGCCAAGCCTCTTTTCCTATTTGCTTCTCCAGCCTATATAATGAGTGCAAACCCACACAAATTCCTAGTTTTTGAGCAAGTATAACAAAGTTACTTATTCGTTGGATCAAAACCAAAAAAATTAAATAAAATAAGAACACTCAACTTCAGGCTTAAAGGGACAGTTCAACCAAAAATGTGAATTCTAACATTTACTCGCCCTCATGTTGTTTAAAACAAACAGGGTCCGAAAAGCTGAAACAATTCTTCAAAAGTCACAGCAAAATGATGACAGAGGTTTTATTTTTGGGTGAGCTACCCCTATACGAGTGGATGTGTGATATCAGGTCAAGGGTCACAGGGGTCATGAGACCCTCATTTGCTTTTCAAAAAGCTCTCTCATCCAAGCCAGCCTTATCTGATGAGATGAAAGCAGGAAGCTCAGCAGTGTTCTCTTAAAAGAATGTCACACCTGCCCGGTCAACCCTAAACACACTTCCTAAAACCTAATATTTTCCCTCAGAGTTCATATCACAAATTTAGGAAAAAAAAAAGCAAAAAACAAAAGCATCACAAAAAAGCACTTACACGTATGGACATTGACTATGTACAGTGCATCTATTAAAATGACAAGGTCACCATGATAAGCCCTTGACTGTCTCTTGTTCTTAGTTTTATTTGAACTGGACTCTCCAGAGGAGGAAGCCCAGGGGAGGCCTGTTTTATGGACTCTGGTTATCTGATCTGACAGAGCTCTAGTCCCATAGCACCAGAGTGCTAATGCAGTGGGATGTCAAAACAAACACACTCAAGTGTTCCAATGAAATCAATATAGCACGAGCACCGATGTAAACAGGAGCCATATACATAGTCTAGACAGCATCACCGCATTCACACTGAATCTCTGTTAAACCTTCAAAAAATTCCAGTGAGAAATGCTGATCTAACCTTGATCTAACCTGAATCTCCCCTAACTGTAACGTAACAGAGAGCAGCCCAGCCCCCACAGCTCAAACCGCAGCTCCTTCCCCTGTGTCAACTAGCGGCCCTGCGTGCTTTGGGCTTTTGAGTATGGGAAACATGCTGCACCAAAGCAAATGACAAACGCCTGCTTATTGATCGCAGTTTGCACTTAGACCAGCTGATAGAAAGTAATTAATGACTCTATTTTCTTCTGTACCAAAGAGAACAATTGAGGTTTATACGGCAACAACACGCAGCCTTATAGAAGGCCCCCAAGGGAGCTGTCTATAAAAAATGCCTGCGCTCAGATATGGAATGACTCAGATAATGCGCAGAGAAAAAAACACAACAAAACAACTACAACTGGAATTAATAGGAAGAGAAAAAATGTCACCTCAGTGTAGCTTAAATACGCACTCTCACACACGTCATATCTCCCAGTCTCTTATCAGACCTCTCTGTGGATCTATTTCTCCTGAAAGTCAGTTCATCCTTTGGCCTCAGCCATTGAAAAAAGGTCAAGCTGGCGGGTAGAATGGCAATAAAGCCCCTGAAATGGTACTATCAGTGGAACATGATTGATCAATTGAATTCCATAGCACAGAAAAATGTGGGATTAAGTAGAGTATTATACGCACAATGAGTTGAGGCATGATGTTCATTTCAAGTTCATTTCGCCTCTCTCCTGCCACCAGATCAGGCAATCAATAGGGGCCTTGCATATCATATATCACTACGCTCTCGCCGAGGAGAGAACATAATCTGCTGCAAATTTAGAATGACAGATTTGTAAGGGAGCAAAAAAAGCCCCTCCACCACCGGAGACACGAGAAGTGGGAGGCTGTCGGCGCGACCGCCGAGGTTGCACGAGCGTTTGCCGAGTGTTTGCGGAAGGGCTTCCGGAATGGCAAAATGAGGCACTGGGGAAAAAAGGCTACCTGCTTCGGCATGGTGATGAGGTCACGGTCTGAGGGGAAACTGTTCATTTGTTTATAGAGAGCGAGATGGAGGGAAATGCATAAGCTGGCAGTCAAGCTGTGTAATTGTATTCAAGCCAGCACTGGCCTCCCATTTTTCCAGGGAAAAGCAATCTGAAAGTGAAAGCAGCATTACATTCTAAAGGAAATTGTGCCTTTTAAATAATAGCTCTCCATTTTCCACCAGCCCGCTGACAGGAAAGAGAACAAGGTGGCTCACGCTAAAACACATGACGTTCCCAACAAGTATATGTTTGCTCTGAAGGTAATCCATCAATTACTGCAGGCCTATCAGATGATGACGGTGCTGATGCTGATCTGAGATGGGGGAGGTGTGGGTCTTCTCTATCCCACTTTGCACCGTCCACATCTTTCCCTCTCTCTCTTTCTCTCTCAGCCTCATGTGCTTTATCTTTCCACAGCTATTAGGATCAGTTTGAGGCTAGCGCTGACTGAATTTGAGCTGATATACTCCACTCTTTCATCCAGCGGTGCTGAAAGGTGCACTACAGCACTAGACGTAGCTGTTGTGTGGGGTGCGGGGAGGGCGGGATGGGGTGCCTGTCCCAGGGAGAAAAGGGACCATAACGACTGGTACTAGCATGTGGCCTTGTCCCTCTCTCCTCTCATAGATGGTTCAGATGGCTCTGGCCCAAACAGTGATTCTCAGGGTAGTGTGGAGAGTTTACGGAAGCACCTGAGGGCCGATGCCTTCACTCAACAGCAGCTGGAGGCTCTGGATCGGGTGTTTGAGCGGCCGTCATACCCCGACGTCTTCCCTACGTCAGAACACATCAAGCCAGAGCAGGTTAGTAATATTGAGGCAAATAGACGAATACTAATAAACTAACTCTTAAACAAAAAAACTGGAGATTGTTTGGAGTACTAATTTTGAAACGGCATGTGAGCGGACAGCAGAGCTCATTCGAACCGACAGATGTTTATTTTTCTTAAGATAAACTAGTGAAATCAAGTCACCATACGATTTAATCCCAGACAAATGTTAACTGATGCATCTTGCCCAAGCATCACTAATATATGCATTAAATAGTGTAAGGTGCATTAAAGCCAGATTAATTTAGTTTTTAATAATTGCACATCAATATGAATCCGCTGATACGAATACGAAAAATAATTGACAAATCTTCAGTCTCATGAAAAATTATGCTGTGAAAAACAATTTAAAAAAAAAACCTACCACCTTGTATATACAAGCTCTTATTTAAAGCTTTCGGCTTATTACAGGAGATAAGCTTTATTTACTTTCATTATACTATCAAACAACCAGTGACTATTAATTTTTCCCATGAAACTCCAAGTAGAGGCCCATAAAGCAAAAGCAGTGGCCTAATTGAGTTCATTTTAATTTCTCTCCGATCGCAGAGAATTACACTGGTGATAAATCAGGGGGACAGCCCTCACCCCTAGTAGAGGGCCTAATTTGCAGCTAATTACAAAACTGATTTCTACCAGAAGATCAATACCAAAACGAATTGGAAATGACTTGCAGTCACAAAGAGAAGCCAAGAAGGTATTAAAAAAGGCAAGGAAAGAGGTTAAACGGGAGGGAAAAAAACAGCCCTGGAACAGTCCAGAAAAATCACTTTTAATTTAATGTAATATTAATCAGACTACATTCCCATTTATTGGTCCGTTTTTGTGGCCCCTTTTTAACTCTTAAAAGAGCGGACCTATTAGCCATGTCTGGTGTGTGAGGCCGGGCATTAAAAAGCCATTTTGGAAATGCTAAACTCAATGGGCTCACCCCTCCCACACTTCTGCCAGCCATTTGGTCATCCTTTTCAGATGGCTCTTCAGTTGCCCCACGCCCAACTTGCCCCTATCTGCATGATAAAATAGCTGTTGTGCATCTGAGGCCAGACCAAATAGAGAGGAACATCCGCTACTGGCCAACTGAACATTTGTAGCAGACAATTAGAGTTTATCTGGAATAGAGACAGACAAGTCTGGGGTCACAGCATTTCCCATTGGGACACCGGCTCTATTGTGGTGCGCAGATGCACGAACGCACACGCGCACACAGACGTATACGGACATATGTACGCTTGCAGTTTAATACGTGAGGAACAATGGTAGCCGGAAATCTATTCTCATTTGTTGTGTTAGTTACAAAGAAATCTATTTGAAGAAAATCACAGTACCACAAATGACCTTAAATGCAGCTTACAAATCCAACGTACAAATATAAGCGTCAATGTTTTAGCCTTTCAAAATACTAACAAAAAGCTGTTTCGGGATTATGTTCGTGTCATCATTTTCTCATCCTAAAGAAAACAATTACAAATAGTCTCGAAACGAGGCCATGTTGGTAATCGAACAAAGCGGACCCGTCTCCTCCCTTGGCTGGTCAGGGGAATGACTGCAGTCAAGCACAAAGAGACAGCTGACACCCCTTCCTTTCAGTCTGTTCCAAATCCTACTCTCTGTCCCGCTCACATCCTTAATGTATGCACACACAGTTCACATTAACTCCACCAAAACCCACATGCACTGACTGGGGGCAATAAAAATAATGTGCAAGTTTAGTACAACTGAATTTCAGGTGCCCATTTACAAAGCCACAGTAACTGAGCCGCCGCTATATTAAATCCACTTTCTTAAATCATAAGAAATATCATAAATTAAATAACACAGGCCTGGCAGCTCAGAGGCAGAAAGCTTTCTAATTGGACACCTTAAAAGTGATGCTTGGATCCCAAGATATATCTACTTAAAGTGTCCCCTCCCCTCATTGGCAGGCTAATGAATACTCGCTACCAGCACTGAACCCTGGACTGGACGAAGTCAAGCCCAGTCTGTCAACCAGCGTCAGCTCAGATTTGGGCTCCAGCGTGTCACAGAGCTACCCAGTAGTGACAGGTAAGAGCGCTGGATCCACTGTCCCAGCTGACCGTTAGAATACTGGCAGGACGTTCATATTCTAGACTATGTGACTGTTTTATGTGGTAAAGTGAGCTTTTTAAGTTGAGCGGACAGGTGAGAGTGGAATGTGACATGTTGATCTAAAGTGGATGGATTAGTGCTGCCTGCTCTGAGGGGCTGTGTAAGAAAGGAGCGATCGAAACAGACAGGCGCTGATACTTGCATACAAGAAGTGATTATGGAGATCTGTTGGCCAGTGTCACTGTTCAAAAACTAATGAATTGTTTTACTACTTCACCATTGTGTACTGAAATGTTTTCTTCAGCTCATAGTTCTCAGAAAGAAATATGGCGCCCTAGCACGGTTTGGCCTTTTAATGTTGCAGCATTTTTTTTTTCTCTCCTGGTATGCGGTGGTTAATGTCAGCCTGGCTAATTGAAATATTGTTTCATTGTTGCGGCTGTTATTACCTCAGAGAAGGTTAAGTTTACTGATAGCCAACTGTCGTACTGAGATTAATACGCTGAGCTTTTAATAAAATTCACATAATTATGCAGGAGCCATCAAAGCCAATGAGTTCTGTGTGGGCAGAGGACAGGATGATTGAAAATTGCTGTGCCCCCTTCTCAAATGATAGCTGGATAATGTTATGTGAAAAGAAAGGGCTTTTTTCCCCCCTCCGTAATATGTGGGAGGTAGAGTTCCCTCCAGAAAGTTGGGCCTCTGGAGAAGAAAGGTGTGTTTTTGTCCTTTGTATGAAAGCAGTCTCGGTCTAGGGAGCACCCTCATGGCAGGTGGCCTTTCTTGCACCTGGGACGGGACACACCGGGGGTCTTAGTGCAGACCACCTCTTGCTTCTGGGAGAGTGTAGGAAACTGCCCTGGCAGAGAGATTTTCAAATGGTTGCTTAAGTTTTTATTGTTGTTAATGATTTCACAACGGTGTCGATTTATGCATGCATGATGAGAATACTTACCCCTGGCAACCTAAATTCAGCATTTTCTGAAAAAACAAAATACAGTTGTAATTATGCTCTAAAGCTTTTTCAGAACATCTAGGCTCAAATGACATTTCTTAAGAGTCTTATATATTAACTGTTCCATGTCGTATTCTAAATGACTTTTGGCAGTAATAACTTCATTTATTAAAAAAAGCAAGAAAAGCGGTTCAAAGATGCAATAGCGTAATGTTATGGTGTACTTGCATGTGATAAACTGGAAATAAGAATAAGGACAGAGTTAAAGGAGGTGCTAAATTACCCTACGCATTTACACAGAGCCAATTCTGAATAAATTACTCCCTCTCATTGGATAGAGCTGGAGATTATGCTCATTCCCAGCAATGTTTTCCTGAGCCAATTAAAATTCACGCTGCCATTGATCTTGTTGATTTTATGTCGTGTGATTTGCATAATCTATTAAAGATGAATGATTAATGAACTCTTCATTACAAAACAGAAATTGGAATTTTAAGGGCACTACGAGGCATAGGAGACGTGTTTTTTTGTGTTAACTGTTTACCCAATTAGTTTTAGGGGTTACTGCTCTGTACCTAAAGTCCTAAAGGAAAATGCATTTGAAAATAGCTTGTCTATTGGACTGAAATTTATGATGCCTGATGAAATCTAATTAATTTAAAAAAAAAAAAAAAAAAAAAAAAAAAAAACTTGCATCGAAGTCCATTCCTTTAAATAATGGAATAGATGCATACATTTTTAATAATATAAATTCCTAGAAAGTACAGATAATAGAGTTGCTGTGGGTTTAATCTATGCTTCTGTTGTTTTAAAAGGCTTCAGACTTATCAGAGGCAATACTTGCCCTTATGCGTCATGCACATTCCACACTTTCATGTATTAACTGTAGTAGAGGGAAAAAAACAATGGCATGATTTATTCAAACTGCAGTAAAAAGTCTGGATGCTGTCCAGATATGGCTAGCTTTTTAAAAAGGCCGTTTGCACATACCTTCACAATGAATGACTAGTGCGGATTCTTAAGCGCCGTCCCTGCCGAGCTGTATAATGGAAGTCTTCCTGGTGCCAGTAGGATGGTACCGTGTAAATGGGCACCCCTCCGATCCGCTGAAAACCTGAGCAGGTGCTGAAGGGATCCCCCTTGTTCCAAATCTCTTCGGAGAGATGGGAGGAGAGGAGAAAGGGGGGAGAGAGGGAGGAAAAAATGAGCGCCCGGGCCTGAAAGCAACAGAGATCCATGTCTGAAAAAAAAAACAAGCAAGAAAAGTAAGAAAGAAAAGCAGCATACGCAGGCAGAGCGAAAGAAAAGACTGCTTTGTGTCGGCTTATGCTGCTGATGAACTCCGGCAGAAATATATCCGCCAGAGAGCCATTTTTTAAGTGTTGCCCGCTATTCTCCAGTGAGCAGCAAACAACACGCTGCCGGCTAGACTGAGGTACCTGATGTGTGGCCCGGTGACAAACTGCCTCTGTCTTGAGTCACCAGAAGCCCCGGAAGGCCCTAGAGCCCAAATTAATGTTTATTTCAGACTCACAATAGCACACTAACCTTTGAGCACACATCTGATAATGAATGACTTTAGGAACTTATATTGGGGATTCAAGCAATTTGGATGTCCAAACAATACATTGCTGTAATTGATCGGGGTGAAGCAGTCTGTTTTTCCTGTGACAAAATGCTGAAAATTGAGGTCAAAGATTGCAGAAACATTGCATTGTCTGTGATTATAAGTTTTTTTTTTTTTTATCTCATCTCTAAGGCATGTGACTTTGCTGGAGCTGTTGGGTTTTAAAAAAGGAAGTCATTCCTCTCTCTCTCTTTCTCTCTTCACCCATGTGAAACTGTGCATTCATGAGAGCGAGAGACAGACGTGGAGAACTCTATAGCTCTTGTTCGTGTTGAGATGTGATGTGCCTCCACATAGACCCGTGTTTATCTTCCATCTCGGTAATCAGGAGGTTGACAGCCTTCCTTTTTGCAGGTCTTGCTTGTTTCCAGGACAATAAGCAACACCACCTCTGATTAGTTTCAGAGTTCAGTGATCTTGAACACTGGGCTTCGGTCAGTGTAGCGAACGCCCTTGTCTGCTTTACAGCGGCAAAGCAGAGGCTGTGAAAATGCGAGGCCTAATTCCTCCGACAGCCTCTCTTCCTTTTCTCCTTTATTGGCCTCTAAGGTTTTTTATTTTTGAAGTTAGTCTTTATGGCCGTCATCTTCCTCTCTGAAATATAGTCATCTAACTGCCTCGGTTTTGTATGTATCTCTCGATTAAAAAACCGTCATGTTTATCCTGCTCCTTCTGTATGAAGACTGGGCTGTTAGTCCCAGACTTGCTCAGGAAAGGAAATTCTGCCATTGATTTGTGTGGGAAAGAGGCCAGTTAAGTTGCCTGATTTCCTGGCGTTAGGTCAGAACGGGTTGTCAGGGTTGCATCTGATAACAAGGAGGCCTTATCTTAATGAGCGACTCTCCACACATAGCTTGGTTGTAAAACAACAATAGTTGGGAAACAGCTAATGAGGCTATCATGAAGCTGTGAGAGCCCTCCCCACAGGCCGTGTTAACAGCAGAGGATGTTAAAGAGGATGAGTGGAGAGAGAGATGAAGACAGAGCTCACATTGATTGCTCGAGCTGCAGTCGCAAACCTGCTAAGATGAAAAATGCCAAACCTCATCAGCCAAATGATATTACGGTTGGCGATGCAATGGGGCTGTGTCGCGATTTGCAGGCTTTTTTTGTTTGGAGATGCGACTCTTACCTCTGAACCTTAGGGAAATTTCTCTGTTTTTGAGCTTGATTGATCTGCGAGCCAAGCTGCTGTTTGCTGATGCTATTCTAGTGATATTGTTTCAAAGTGATTTACCGGTTTATATTTGTTCATTTTTTGCTCATTCAATGGATAACTAATTTCAATAAGGTTCGTATAAAAATGTAGCTTTATTTAGATTTAGATATAAATCTAAAGTTGATAGACGACTGTGAAAGTCTGTTATGGAGCAAATTATATGTTGCTTTATATGAGAAAATTATATGAGAAAAACTAGATAGAAAAAAAAACAATGGAACCAAAGATTTCTCTGATCCAGTAAGCAGGGCCCAAAACAAACACTTGCCAAGCGGGTAAAATTCAAGTAAAATATAGCTAGCATGTAACTTTACAAAAATTCCAAAAAGTAATGCATTCATGAAATTGCAAAGTACGGAAAACTGTGTTATTACAATGTGAGTGAATCTAATCTACTGAAGATAAAAATCAGTGACTATTCCATGTAAATACCATAACATATTGCATATAAACACTATAACAATGTTTACATCAACACTAAATGTTCCGCAATATTTTTTTTCTATTTATGTTGAAACTTCTACATTTGTAGAGATATATTCTTGGCACCAACCCACAAAAAGGAATCATGTTTTTGTGTGAGGCTATGTTTCACTGAGAGATGCTGTAAATAGTAATTGCAGCTGTAAATATACTTAAAAACAAAAATAAATAATTATTTTGTCATAGAAAGAAAAATAAATATAAGTAGTTTTACAGAAATACTGCAAAATACCTTTTTATAATAAAAAAATATAGCCAGCACATATGTGTGGCAAAAGTTTTAAAGCATCTTTGATGTAATTATTTGTGGATCAGTGTTCACACATAAAACCCTCACGTAGCACAAGTGCACAGCAACATTTCCTGGCTTTCCATGACCAAATCCCCTCGTGCGTGTAGAAATGTTGTTTTCTGAGTGTGCGCCTCTGGAGGCTCTGTTAAAACTCTTGAACACACCCGAGGAACTGAGTCAGAACACCACAGCAGCCGTAACTTCACATAAATCCTTCTTTTCCTCCTAAACGCAATGTAGCATCACAACAACACCAAACACTGTCAGCCAAACTTCATTTTCCTTTTCTTTTACTGCTTCCATTCAGTACTTCCATCTGTCATGATTCATCTTTGTTTTTTTGGTTTCTTTGGGGGGGGGGTTGCTGAGTGTGAGCGATTGTGCATTGTCTGATTGTGTGTGTGTGGCTTTTTTGTTGTTTTTCTCCACCTGGCAGAGTCACATTCATTCTCCGTGTGCATTAAGCAGGAGCCGCATGAGGCTTCCCTGGCTCCTTTCACCCCTTCCTCACTGGCAGTCGCGGGCCTAGCGGAACTGTTGCCCCTCCAACCCAGCGTGTCAGTAGATGCCTCCACCCCCTGCTACGGTGCCTATGCCCATCATGCCCCCAGCTACGGCCAGTATGCAAGCCAGGCTATTATAGCAGGTACAGCTCAACAAAAAAAAATAAAATAAAATAATAATAATACAAAGAAAGATTAGAAAACGTACCCTGCGCTGGTAAAGGGGGAAACAGCCAAAGACGTCATGCTTTTTTTTTTTTTGGAGGGGGCAGCAATAAGCAGTTCAAGGTCATTTGCCCTACACAAAATAAGACATTACAAAAAGAAGTGAAAGTACTCTTAACTAATTTTTCATTTAAGTGTTACACTACTGTTCAAAAGTTTGGAGTCAGTTACTATAGATTTTTTTTTTTTAAAGAAATTAATACTTTTAATTAGCAAATATGCATTAAATTGATTAAAAGTGACAGTAAAGTCCTTTACAATATTTTATAGTAGAAAAAGATATATCAAATAAATGCTGTTCTATTTAACTTTTTAATCACCAAAGAATCTTGAAAAAAATGTTTCTATGAAAATATTAAGCAGCATAACTGTTTTCAACATTGAAAATAATAAGAAATGTTTCTTGAGCAGCAAATCAGCATATTAGAATGATTTCTGAAGGATTTTGTGACACTGAAGACTGGAGTAATGATGCTGAGAATTTAGCTTTGTCATCAAAGGAATAAATTACATTTTACTGTAAAAATTTACAAAATACATTAAAATATAAAGCTTGTAATATTTTATAGAAAAATTGTAAAATAGAAAAATGTTAATATTTTACTGTTAAAAAAATGGTGTATATAAAAAGGGTATATATATATATATATATATATATATATATATATATATATATATATATATATATATATATATATATATATATATATAAAATTGCAACTACGTTTTCAAAAAATACAATTATTTTTTTAAATGCCATTTAAAATCGAATTTACTCAAAAATTCATTGGGGCACATTCCATGGCACTTCTAGAGACAGCTACTGTCCTGTACTGTCCTGAAAAGTACTGTTACTTCTCTAGTCTCTAGTACTTTGATTTTATTTATGTATATGATTAAAAGCCACTGCATTAATATTTCTAATATGCTTGTTAATGTGAGAGTGGGACTGTGTGTCTGTCATACTCTATAACTGCAAATTTTGCTCATATTTTTAGTTTATGACCAAAAACAAGACAACAACTTGACTGTAATTTGCCCTTCGTTCACATTAATTAAACCAAAAGCAAAACATCACACTAAAACACAGATTTTCACATTGCTTACCGTCCTAGTGTGCCACTTTGACTGGCAGCTCTCTTATTAGTAACTGGACTGGGGTAGTGCTTTTTTTTCCCCAACCCTCAGTGGTCCCCTTTCAAACAATGACGCGGGACCTCGTGAGGGCCCATTCGAGACTGACGAAGGCCTACGTGCTGTAAAGTTTGCGCCAGCACATCCAGCAGGAATTGCTAGCCGTCACCTCCAATTACAGAACTGAATATGGAGGCAGTGTGCGCTCTGCACTCTCGTGATGTTCTGGGCTTTTTTAGTAGCAGCGATGCCACCAGCAGGCCGAGGGCATTCTGTGCTTCTCTCTGTCGAGCAGTTTAAAATATTTCAGTCAAAACAGGCCAGCAGCGCCACTCTGTGTAATAGAGGAAGTTAAAAGGCCGAGTGACCTAGAAGAGAAAAAAGGCTGAGAGTTGTTTTTAGCTTCTGCAGGGTCATCAGTTTTTGAAGTTGTGAATTTATGGAGAGGTGATCATTACCCACTGTATGTTTGGCACATGGGTTTTCTAGTTATTTGTCTACAATAAAAAGCAACAGCTGACTTCAGTTTCCTCAGATTTTAAGAGAAAGGGTTGTGCTTTTAAGGAAAGCAAATATGTTTGAGTATATTTTATTATTGATGTGCATGGTGTAACACTTTAAGTAGGTTTAATGCATGGGGTGCTTTTCCACTATGCATCATACTTTTTAATGTATCAAAATATGTTGAGTTTACTGCATCTTTTTTTGTTTTTGTTTTTAACATAATATCTAAAAGAAACTATACAAATACTAAATATATATATAACCTAAAATCTTAAATTCTGGATGATTTTCCTCTTCAGTTTTATTATTATTATTATTATTATTATTATTATAAAGATAACCGTATATCTAGCACCCATTTAATTTGCCCCATTTAATTTTTGTTATTTACCATTTATTTATTTATTTATTTATTTATTTATTTATTTTTTGTGGAGCTGCCCTCACAAACTTTGACTTTCTTTCCAGGTCGAGACATGGCGAGCACGACCCTACCAGGATACCCACCTCACGTTCCCCCCACTGGGCAGGGCAGCTACCCCACCTCTACACTTGCTGGAATGGTCCCTGGTAAGTGTAATTACTATTTTTACGAGGACGTTAATTTTAAGAGAGCTCGTAATATTTTCAGCGAACAGTCCTTGGCAATTGATCATCTTCAGGAATCCCGAGGTCATGCAAAGCCAACTTGAATTTGCACTGCTGCACCTGGAAAATAAAACGGCGATTCGATAATTTTGCATTAATATTCAATTAGCACTGGCCCAAAGCCTCCTTTCCTGTTTGAATACATTTGTGTAGAATACCAGGTAACATTTTAAGAATGAGAGCTGTGAAAGAGAAGTGGCACAAGCATATTGCCCATGACATTTCTGGTGATGCTAATGTTTATTAAACAGGATAATATTAATGAGGAGCATAGTATTAATGAGAAAAAGATTAATGAGGAGCCGTAATTGCAGGATGGCTGCAAAGACAACAGCAGGCAGTGTGAATCTCGATCTCGACTCGTCAATAACCTGAGAAGGAGCCTCAGCTTAT
The DNA here is from genome assembly GCA_039654775.1 of Spinibarbus caldwelli. Classification (NCBI taxonomy): domain Eukaryota; kingdom Metazoa; phylum Chordata; class Actinopteri; order Cypriniformes; family Cyprinidae; genus Spinibarbus; species Spinibarbus caldwelli. Next base: position 13,584,605 of record CM077243.1, on the reverse strand, counting down.
CGTCTGCCAAGGAGAAAATTAGCACCTCTCAATAAGTGATCAGGGACATAAGTGCGGGATATAGGACAGTTCCTCTCAGTTCCACTCGGGTTCCAGCGCTCATTACGCCCCTCCCTCGCTCTCCCGGACCGTTCAACGCTCTCACAGGCCATCGATAAACACAGCTTTCTCCACCCTGCCTCCAGTGCTGCAGAGCGTATCTCTTTTCCCCTCTACTTAACCTGCAGTTCAGGTTCACAGCAAACAGTTAAGGGTCACAAAACAGCAGGCGGGAAGGCCTGTAAATATTTAAATCACTATCTCTCAGAGGGACCCGACTTGAGTTTCACTGCCAGGACAGGATGCAATCTGGCAGCAAGACCGGTGCCCTCTCCCCAAACAGCACAAACGCACTCATACTTATACAAACGGACGGTCTGAGAGGTGCCGCAGAGAAGTTGGAAAAGTGTAAATGCAATTGTACGTGGAGCCAGGGGATAACATCAGCGCTCGCAAAGTCCGAGCACAAACATGCAGTGTGCGAAAATTGGAAAACAAATATTTTACATCAAACACAGAGAGGGTTTCTTCTCTCGGTCACCGTTGAGTGCCTCAGATAGATTTGAGTCTGTCTTGGGCTTCCACGGCCCACAAACATGAATAGTTCGCAGGAGCAAATTTAATTCGGTGACAGGATTCATTTGCTGGGCAAACATATCTTTACAGGTACATCAAATATGTTTTCATCAAAGATTCATTTTCATTGGTCACACAGGCTGAGAAATCCTCTTAAATCCTAGAGCCATGGGTTTTGTGTGCACTTCCATTCATCTGGCCCTCGAACGACTAAGATTTAGTGACAGACCCCAAACACTGTTAAAGCAAAAGCCATTCCTCACCAGCTTCATATAAAACCCAGCCTTTATTGTCTCATAAAAGAAAGAAACGTGGGGGACCAACAGCATTGCTCACTGACATGGACAGGGCCACTTCCTGAAAGTCGAATTCGGCCACATAAAAAGAGGCGAGTGTGTGCGAGAACGAATCCATTGGGGAGGTTTTTTGAAGCTGGGCTTTGGTGCGGCCGAAGAATAGAGAATCTTAAGAGCGCAACAGCAGAATCAAAGAAAGGAAACTTCAAAACCCAGCTCAGGATTAATGTAACAAATTCAGCCAAAATGGCCGAGCACCAGGGCGTAGGAAAGAGGACAGGGCGAGCCATCTGCTAGCTAGCGCTGTGAAACAATGCCAGTTCCTTTAGTTCTGATGTGCTGAACTAATGCGATGCAATATTTCCAGCACAGAATTATTTTGATTCAATACAAGTTAAGCTCAATCCGACAGCATTTGTCATTACTTTACCTTAAAAATTAATTTCTACTTGTCTTTGAATGTGAATGATTTTTTGAAGTTGTAAAAAGCAACCATTATTGAAATTGATTTTACAAGGGAAATACTAGTTCAGTCTTTCTACTTCAAAATTCTGCATTTAATTCGGGTTCTTTGTGAAAAAGGGGTGGGGACGTGACATATTTGTGAAATTTACTAGCAATTTTATTAGAATTTGTCTCAAAGTAAATTCTACACCACTTTTTCAGTGTTTTAAAAAGGCAAAAAAAAAAAAAAAGATTATTTGAACAGCTTTACAGCTGAAATAATGCACAGGTTAACAGATTAATTCATTGAAGTGGTTTTATGAAACTGCAAAATTCTTTAAAATCCTTCAAAATTGGCTTCAAAAATATTTACTCAGTATAAGTTCTTCATCTTAACCTTTTTTTTTTTTTTTTTTGAGGGATGAATCAAAATTACTTTTTGTGGTGATCAACATTATTCCACAAATGCTGCCAGTCGAGCTTAATTTATCCTGAATGCATGAATGTGCCTTTAAGGTACACAATTTGCTTTATTGCTAACCTGTCACTTGTGTTTGATTTCAGGAAGCGACTTTTCAGGAAATCCCTACTCTCACCCGCAGTACACAACTTACAATGAAGCTTGGCGGTTCAGCAACCCCGCGTTATTAAGTGAGTATTAACCCTTTTTGCTTATCCCTTATGGGATTAGTTGCTTTAAAGTGGGATTAATATAATCACATTTTACAATGACATTATTTGCATACAGCTTTACTAAACTAGCTACAGTTTTATTTCTCTTTTTGATTAGCGAGGTCATAACACGCGCATCTCTAAATTAAGACGCGCATAAGCCCTTCGCAAGTGTTTTTGTGCGTGCTGAGGTTTCCGAACGTAATAGAATAGTCTGATTGTGTTTTACCAAAGCAAAATGATTAGGAGTGGGCGTAAGTGTTGCTCTTGCTGTGGTTTCAAACGCTCCGCTCTTCTGTTAACTTCCAGGTTCCCCTTATTATTATAGTGCCGCATCCCGGGGCTCCGCCCCTCCCACTGCTGCCACTGCCTATGACCGCCACTAGTTACCATGGTAACCCAATCAAACTGCAGGACCATGGCCGCGGCCTCCATATCGTACCAGTCTGAATGGCGTTAAGGTCAGAGGGATTGAAGATGCGATCTTCAGTTTCACGGGGCCGAGATTGGATTAGGAGGGTCAAGCAACAGCGGGTTTCACCCCCAGACATCGACTATACCCCCCTCACGCAACATCAACACTAAGGCTTTCATTCTCTAAATCACTGAACAATGACTGAACTATTTCCTGAAAGACTCTGAAAGATTCTACAAAAATATATATATTATACGAGATATAAAACAAGATGAACCGTGTGAAGAAATACCAAGTAACAATTGATGTGTTGTTTTTTGTTTTTGTTCTCTCTTTAAATCAATCAATACATTCCTTTACATACTGTATTTAGTATCACTAACAGATCAAACACACACACACACACAAGGTTGCCTGAGGCCTTCAACGTAATTTGCCCTCATCCAGTCGTCCTACAGCATTTCACTAGTGTCTTACCTCTCACGGACAGAACAGCGACGTGTCAGCTGAGCAGAAAACTGCAGTATTGCTCCATTTTCTGTCAAACAGACAAGTGTAACAGTTTTAGAAGCCATCTCTGACTCGTGGTATGAAATTACCAACATGATTTAACATTTTCTGTGATACACAATCAAAATGGGGGAAAAGAAAATAGAAAAAAAAGAAAAACAAACAGGTCAGACACTGAAGAAGAACTTAACTGTTGCTATATATGACCTGAAAAGAAAACCGTATATTAAATTATTGTTTTGGTTTAGCTGATGGTTTGTGTGCGTGTGTACATTTGTGTGTCATACCTTTTCGGGATATTCCATTTTATCATGTGTAATCTCCAATATCATGATTGGTGCCGCTCTTTTCTCGTTTGCACTATTTTGCATTACTGGATTTATAAGTACAATTGAATCTTCAGATTACATGTTCTATTTAAGCAAAAAGGTCAACTCGAATTGACAAAGTAACAGCAACACTGGACAAGAATACACTTGCTATACGCTAGAAACTAGCATATGCCTTTTTTGTCCTTCAGTGTGGATTCCTTAAAAAAAAAAAAAAGTCCTCAAAAGAACCATTTTTGTATCGTGTAACTGAGACAGAACAACTCTGACTGGCTCAGTACCAAAGTAATCATTAGCAGTCAATTGTACAACAAGTTCAACAAATGCCTTACAGCTTTTTTAATTTCATTTTTTTATGGTTTTGGCTATGGTCCTGAGAGGTAGACATGCATGTAACCCTTCTGTGTGGATGAACAAACGTTTCTCCACTGAGGATAGAAATGGAAACGGTCCATACATACGCTCCTGGAAATGTAAAGTGAATGTACTTTATACCACGTTTGCCAAAGACTTAGTTTGATATTTAATATTTTATTTGCTGTATCTGTCAATAAAACAGTATTATGTTTTAATAGTAGTCAGTACTGATTGTATGTGGTAATGTTGAATAAAAAGGAAAAGATCCATCATAGCCCCACAGCAATGTACACAGAAAAGGTGAATTCTGTTACTCAAAGGTATGTCATTTGCAACAAACTGCTGCTTTGTAGAATGATTTATGTATAAATGTGAAAACAATTCTTCTATGTATATAAGACCACCTACATTTCACCATTGCAGTATCGTACTAATTTACTGATTCCATTTGTAGATATGAGAATTGAAAGAAAAAAAAAAGATTGACATTACATTTGTGTCTTCAATGTGTTGTGCTTTGCAGAGACGCACAACAAAAAGTTTGAAACCCGTCTTGCGTCGGTGGGTGGGTTTCAGATGCTATCACCACATGTGCGGCTGTTTGTATGTTTTGTTTTGGTTCACTTTTACTTAACTTGTTCATACTGTTTAAGTCTCTATGCAAATCAAGTAAAATGGGATTCTGTATTCTCCTTTACTACTGCATTCAATTTTACCCTTCATTTTAAATGATCCCTAAATCATGTATAGAGGATAAGCTTGCAGAAATCAACAAACACATTTCACATGCCTGGTTTTGTGGATTGTTTTTGTACTTTGAACATTCGTGTACAATTCAATACAAGACTTCAGATTCTGAAGCTTTTTTTTTTTTTTTTTGCGCCAATATTAAGTTATTTTACTACAGGACCAGATTATTCAAAATTCATAGCATGCAAATGGAGGAAAAAAGTCAACAAATATAACTATACATAAATGTACACACAGGACAAGTTCTAATTCACACAATACAAAAAATAAAAACAAAATTATTTGGGTCTTTTTTATTATTATTATTTCAGCTAATACGTTAAACTGTACTGTCCCGCTTAGAATGAAGAGATTGTTACCCACTCACTGCAATCCGCATTTGTTTGTGGCTTTTGGAAACATGTTCTTGATAGAATTAATTTTAAAAAAAGCCAACAGCAGCAGAGCAGAAACAGAGACAATTCTCCTGTCCTTTCGTTAAGATAATGCAAAATACTGTATGTATCACAAACTTAATTTGTTACAGGCAAAAAAATAATTTTCAAAATATGTAACAAAAAGTGACATGGCCTCAGCCATCACCTTTATTCCACCTCTGTCCAGGTCTTTTTTTTTTTCTTTTTTTTTTTTTTGTGCATATGAGAAATAAATTTTTTGTATGTCAGCCTGTGACCGTAGTGGTGATTATTAACCCTATTAACCCTTAAGATTCATTCAGATTTCAAGGATATGCTGAGCTGTAAGACTTGTAGTAACACTAGTTATGAACGTATATTTGTTAATGTAGAGCAACTAAAATTACACATTGACTGAGTGTTTAAATAAGGCTAGAAAACAGGGAATTTAAAAAGATTAAAAAAATAAAACATTGAAACTATAATATATATATATATATATATATATATATATATATATATATATATATAGTTTTATTTATTTAGTTAAATATTAAAAATAATTATTTTATTATATACAATATCAATATACAGTATCAATTACTATTTTTTAAAAATTATGTATATAAAATTAAAATTATAATTGATATTATATATTATATATTAAATATAAAAAACAGTGTATACACATATACAAATATATGTTTTACCTTTTTCTAATATTTATCATATATATGATAAAATCATATATATTTTATATCATATATATAAATATTTTAATTTTTTAGTCATACACACGATTTTTAAAAAATTATGTATATGCAATTTCTTTTTTTTAATTGGTATTACGTATAATTAAATATTTAAAAAAAAAAACAGATATATATATATAACACATATATACAGATTGATTTTCATCCCAGTGCAAAAAGGACACAAGAGGATGTTTAAGACAGAAAGAGAGCGCGAGACAAACATAAAAGTTCAATCTGGGAAGAACGAGAGGAAAGAGAGTCTTAGCGATAGTGAAAGTGTAAGCAAGGAAAAGGAAAAGTGGAGGAACGGAAGCAGAGAGAAGGAGTCACAGTGAGGGTGTAAAACAGAGTGTGGACTATTTAATGATGCATTGGGTTCCCTCTGCAGCTGACTGCTGCCTGCAGCAGCTCTCCTCCTGCCCGAGCAGACAATCCTACCCTGCTGTAATTCAATTTTTCTGCCTATTGTTTATTTCATAGCTCCCCTGTGAAGCATCAAAAGCTGCTGTTCTGTCAGCCTCTTACTGTCGTATATGTTTGTCATTCAGCCCTTGTTAAAATAACGAAAAAAGGCCTGCCTCTGTTCTTCCCCCAGCTGAGAATTCCCAGTGGTAAAATTATTCCATTTAGATGGAAACTTTTTTGTCACTCCCCTGTCTAAATTGGCATATCTGCTTCTTTTGCTGGAACCAATAAACTGTGAACCCGGATGCATCTGTCAATCAGGCTCATCTTTACTTTAGCATGCCAGATGACAACAGGGGAGATAGGAAAAAAGCAGCAGAATGGAATCAGCTGATTGGCTCTCATCAGCAAGGCATTACAAAAAGCACCTGTCATCCTCTCGGCTCCTCAAACACTGCGAGGGGCCCGAGCTCAGTGCTGCTGGAGACAACTATACAAACAATCTCATGACAGTTTAGTCTCATTCTCAACTGAATTTCAAGGTTACGTGAACTGCATTTGGAAAGCGAACTTTAAATTCCAAAGTTTACACTTTTTATAAAGGCATTATTGATACTGTGCATAGAAAATGCTCTTTTTGGAACTTGTGAAATGAAATAAAAATGATCATTAAATAAAGTCAAAGCCTTTAACAATTTCTCACAGTATTATATTAATTAGTGAAATGCAACACTCAGTCCTAAAAGAAACTCCATGTATGCTCCATGTAAAGAAATGCTCATGTAAGCGCTATTATCTGACAATCCAGAATGGCGCTATGACTGTATTACGCTGGTTTTACAAGAATAACCTGATCACTGACATAGAAACATACACGTTACCAGGAAATAGGCCAGCGTGACATCGCCTGCATCTCATCAAGCATTAGTCACATTGGTAATCGCACGGAAAATGTGTCCATGTAGTTCTATGTAAATTTCCGACAAACAATAAAGATTTGTAGACACATTATTCATAAGAAATGGGAAAATGTCTGGTGTTTTCTGAGGCTTGAATGGGGAGAAAACGGCATCATCTGTCATGGGGTGTCACACTGGAGAGAGAAGGAGCACCAGAGGAGTTGCACTGGACAGCACTCACTGGTAAGTCCTGTCAGCCGTCTATGTGCTCGTCATCATCACTGCTGTCATATTTGATGCTGGGGAGGGGAAAGGCCAACCTGGGGCTGTCAATCAAATCCACCTCATTAGGGACACCGCTAATTATGAAATGTTCTAAGATGTCTGGGAATGGAGTCTTTCTTAGGTAGCCTACTGTATGTCATCAAGACGGTGTAGTTTGTGAGATGACAATAACTGATTTTCCATGCTGCTTAAGAACAGGGTGTGCAAATTAAAATATCTATGAAGACAACACAGGCCCACAAAGAATCTGAACAAGCAAAAACTCTTCAGCTACCAGCAATTTCTCCTGATTTCAATTTCACCTTCTGGAAAAATGGAGATAAATCAGGCTGCTAATATTTGGCCATTAAAAACTACTTTTATTATTATTATTATTATTATTATTATTATTATTATTATTACATGCCCTGTTCCTATCTGAAACATCTGTAAGTGTAATCATCTGAATAGCTGTGAATCTTGTCAAGAGATTCTGGTACCATATCTGTATAAATAATATATATGCAAAAATGTGTTAAATGTGTTTTTTTTACCCAAAAAATCAGCAAAAACGTCTGAATTAAGTCAAGTCAGGGCAAATTTATATGTATAGGGGTTTTCACAAAACACACTGTTTCAAAGCAGCTTTGCAGATAATCATGATGTTAGCTTTTATCATATCTTCATATCCTCATGCCTTATAATCTCATTTAGCAGATTAGAGATGCCAGTAAAAGCCTATAGTTTGCATTTTGCAACAATACAAGCAATTGAGACATACTGTATTTACAGGGCTCGCAAAATCGCTAGCCCGACGTCCCGGGGCTATTGTGTTTTCCAGTCGGGCTACCAAAATGTATCACCGCCCTGCCCGACGGGCTACCCCTTAAAAACTCTTCAATTTAGTTGTATCAAACTTAAGGCCATAAAAAGTTTTAAATACGCTAAATGGTATAGTTAAATGTCTTAACTATAATTTCAATAGTTCTTACAGTTGGGGACGGACAGACAAGAATGGCGATATGGTTGGATTAAACTTCTAAAGGCAATATGATGCAATTGAATAAATATGAGCGCTGCACGTTTCAAGTCAAAACGCGGCGCAGATGTCTTTATGTGAATGTATCTGAAGGGAACCGACTGTCCTCAGAAATGTGTCGTTGGCATTTTTATTTCATCTTACCTATAACGCCTGATAAAGCAGTGTTTATGAGCGCGGACGGTGCTGCTTTGTGTACAGCTGCTAACAGGGATTTTCTCTGAGAGAAACCGCTATATTAAGCCGCTCCTAAAGCGTCACCTCGTGGCAGAGAATGAATTCGCATTTCCAATAAGCCCTTCTTGCTGTTTATGGTCAGATCAATGCAAATATCGACCCATGTTTTTACGCAGCAAACACATAGAGTTGTAAATGAGAAAGAAGTTAATGTGCCTTCTAAAAATCTAAACAATTAAGACAGTAATATTTGAAGAGTTTGGTTCCAAAACGCGATAAACGCCATTTTTTTTTTTTTTTTTTTTTTTTTTAATTGAGTTTCCGGCAAAATCAGTATTGTATCTGGTCAGTATTGAAAAGTCAATTTTTAATTTTAAGCAAAATGCGATATCCGCCGAGTTATTAGGTCAGTCTCCTTTCTCTGCAGAACTCGATAAATCCGCTCAACCAATCACAGCGCACCATTCCACGCACTCGAGACAGTAATAGCGGCGCTTTGAATACACCCGGCATCCGAGTTTTCCTCATCTGCTTTGTACTTTGTGATCAACAAACAAGGGTTGCACGATAAATCGCATGTGATTGTCATGCGCATCTTGTCAGTAAAGCCGATTCTGTGATTAATAGTAGGCTACCGGTAAATCTCCATCACGTGCTTTCAGATGGAGCGGTATTTAATACACAGAGCCGTAGTTCACTGACAAGCAATATCGTGTTCATAATCGCAGATGAATCGCATTTGATTATGAACGCGATATTGCGTAGCTTGTCAGTGTTAGTGTTTTTATTAATGCCATTTATGTTTTTGTTAATACAGCATATAGCACGTAGTCAACTAAATGAATGCAACATTAAAGATGAATGCACTTTTGGAAGTTGAATGTAAGGGAAATGTCATTTTGGAATTTCTGTGGTCTAATGTGATATTGTTGTTCATGTTTTTGTTCATGATTAAATTTTATTTTATTGTTGTAATTAATTTATAGCAAACAAGATGACCCGTTGAATTCATTTTGGGAGCGATGACTGATTAATGTATTTTTAGTCCAGTGCCTGTATATAAGATTATGACCAAGTTCAGAGGCTGTCATATGTGGATCAACTTACTATGTTTCAATATGAAAAATAACTTTCATATTGATTCAATGGATTTATTGCATTTTGGGAAAAAAAAAAAAAAAAAACGTATCATGGATTTATTGCATTTTGGGAAATAAATAAATAAAATTTTATAATAAATTTTTGAACATCAAAATCTAGATTTGAATTTTTAATGTTATTATAACCTAAAGATGCTATGGGAAGGTATGAAACAGAAAATAGTGGTTTTCATCTTGCCACTTTCTTGGTAAAGAAAACACATTTTTACTCAAATTAATCAAAATGGATTTATAGCGTTTTGGACCCAAACTCTTCATTTATTCGTTTTAAATTAATATAATAATTTATATGCTTGATATATCCCTTTTCATAAAAATGGTTTTTGTTTTTGTGAAAACCTGTATCTGAACTGTAAATCATGTCATTTTATGGCTTAATACTGTATGTTACCATAGACATTGTCCAACCCCGCTCATACTGTTCATTTTACTTGTGCAGCTCTTAAAATGGGTCATAAATTGCCTTAAATTTATTATTATTTTTTTTAATTCTGCAGATACCCTGTAAATAGTGAAATAAAATTCCTTCCTTCATATTTGTTGATATTTGTGTACTGAAAATATTTTTGATTGACATTTAGACTCCTATCTGATTTTCTATATTTAAAAAAAAAAAAAAGGACTAGTTAAATTAATTTTCGGGCTACCAAAATCTGAAGAGTACCTGCCCGAATGGCTACCAGGGATTTTGAAATTTTGCGACCCCTGATATAGTATACATCATCCCATACAAGTACACTGTATGTATGTGGATACATTTGGACATACTTACATATACAACTTTATATAATTAGCTGGTTAATAATATAGTTACATTTTGTGGGGGGGGGGATCAAGTAGTTCAGATTTTCTATATAGTACATATTGCTTTACGTGATTATACATCAAACTTTATATAGAGAGCTGTACAATAATACAGTTTACGATATTTGCTATATAGCATATACTGCTTTACATGAGTATATTCTATGTAATGCAGGCAAAATATAATGTATTAAATATAAACTTTTAATTAACAGAGTGTGTTTCAATTTGTATTTAACACAACTACTTTATTGAAAGTTGCAGCGATGGGAATGGAAAAACACTTTTCCCAGCATCATCGCAGTGGCTGTCTTGATGGCTGCGCTGTGATTATGAGGTCATTTTTACCCAAGCTGTGTGAGCCCATCCAAGAGATGCTTACATAAGTTGGTGAGCATCCTAATGAGCAAGCACTGATTGATTTTGCTTTGTAAAAAGCGGTGTGTGGGTGGCACTGAGAGCTACCAGGTTCGGCCTTTGCACCAAACAGCGGGGTGGTTTTATTAGTTGTATTATTAGCACAGGAATCTTACAGAAGCTCGCCTAATCGGAAACCCTCTGCCTCCAAATCTGGCCACTTTCATCGGCACCCAAATCTCATTTTCTTTCAGTGGCTAAATAATCGCTTCTAATGGCCATTGTGCGAGACATTATGTAATTAAGCGCTAACGCAATCTGCTTCTCCGTGCGATTATGTCACCTAGCCCGTAAGGAAACGAGAAATCAGACCGCCTAGAGTGGAGAAATTTCCTCTGACCTGACCGTCCAATCAAGTGGAGATCTTCTGAAAGCCGACAAAGGCCCTACCTAAGGGGGTTTGTGTGTTTGCAACCCCAGGGCACCCTTAACGTCTGAGAGAGAGGCTAAAACAACACACACAATCCCCCCTCTACAGTCCTCAAGACTCCACGAGGAGGCTCATCTCGCCCGTAAAGTGTCTGAGTAGAGAAAGCGAGCGAGACAGAGACGGAGAAAGACAGAAAAAGGAGAGAAAGTGAAGAAGCACCAACCCCCATCGTCCCTCCTAACCCCAACCTCCCCCTGGCTCAGTGTTCCTCTCTACACCCCCACCCCCACCCCCTCCCCAACACCCAGTCACTGTCAGGCCAAACACATGATGAATTGCCCTGTCAACAGAATTCATTCAGGGACCAATTAATTCAGCAGAAATGAACTAGAGCCATCAGTCGCTAAAAAACTCAGTGCAAAGAGAGCAAAGTAGCTTACTTTGGAAAAGAGAGAAAGAGAGAGAGAGCCGGAGGAGGAAGCCACGGAGAGAAGGGAGAAAAAGAGCGAGCGAGAGAGGGAGAAAGAAAGAGAGTGCGTGGTGGAAGTTAGTCTGACAGAAATTGGTCATTTAATGCTTTAGCGCACTGGAGACAGCCCCTGTCATAGAGAAAGGCATGGCAGGGCTCCCCTGGTGCTTTATTTATTAATTATCCAAAGCAGCAAGGGGCATTTAACTGTCTCACTCCAGGCCTGTCAACCCCATTTCTTGTCATTTCCTCTCCATAAACAGATCCTTTAACACTGCACTCAGGTTAATAGAATAGAATCCCACCTCATCGTTTCGAATACTATAAATACTCTTTTATTGGAAAATAGCCTCTGATTCGTTATATATGTATACGGCTACTTCCGTATGTACTGAAAAAGTCTGAATGGAGGAGAGGAGGAACCTTTCACTCTACATGCTGATGGTTTCGATTTCATGATTAATCACAGGTCTGGGAAAACAGCAGGAAATACACACATAGCAGTAGACTCACTTCCATACTATGAAGTATGTGAAAAGCAGTATGTCAAATGAGTAGTCTGAATATGCAGGGTTCATGAAAAAGTAGGTGAAAAATAACCAAATGACCTATTGTGCTGCTTCCGCAAAGAAACTTCATTATTCTGTGAGGCTACAGGAGCTGAGGAGCTGTCAGATTTAAAAAGTTGAAAAATTATAAGTACTGCTCTAAAGTGGTCAATTGTGACATATAAAAATGTTTTGAAAGAATATTTCTGTCTGTTATAGCAGATATAAGGAAGAATTAGATAATATTCTTTGTTAAATTTTTTAATGTTTTTTTTAAGAATACCGTTTTGTGAAATTTCAATGACTATAACACAACAAAACAAGTTGTCATATGAACATCACAGTAATAGTTAAACTTTAACTATTACTGTGATGTTCATCTGTCTGATTCTAAATGAACCTTTAACTGTTAAAGGCTCATTTAGAATCAGACAGAACCAGAAAATTATTCACAGTTCATTCAGGGAGTAAGTTGTTCATGCTCTGAACGATTCCCTTATTGAGTGAGCCTGATTCAAACCAAAACTCAAGCTTGTTTGAAGAATCATGAGAGTCAGTTGTTCGTGAATCAGACACTGTGGCTTGCGCAGTGTTGTTAATTGTGTGCATAAAATCTAACAACAAAAAGGCATACAGACAAAAAACAAATATACAGTAGACACACACAAAGTGTTACTGACTGTCACCATTGGTGACTAGGTTTTAATTTACTGTAACTAATTATTTTGGTCAAATTGGCGATCATTTTAAGCACAATCTGGAGCCCTGGAATTTATTCATACTACACACCCTAAAAAAGTGAATTTATGAACAGTAGAGCAGTCATTTCTAAAGTATATACAGTAAACTTGCAATTAGTAGAAAATTTCAAATATTGCATTTAATTATTCATATATGATGTGACTGAAGAAACACCTAAATGACTCATTGACTTTCAAATTAAATGCTTAATACACAATAAACACAAATTCAATGTAGATCAGCTTGATAATTCAGCAGAAATGTCTCCACTTACATTTGTGTATATTTGCAAAATTCGATTAGAATTACTTAGTACCTGTGGTATCCTGCCTATCAGAAAACATCATTACAGCACCAGATTAGCCAAGGATGGGCTCTGAAGCAGCCCAAACTAATTAAGGTTGTTGTGTGATTTTTGGCCTGGTGATCAAGAGACTGTTGCCTCATCCCATTGGTAATTATGATGTCCATATGGTCAACGCAAAGCTATCTAAGCATGGGAAATACTATCAGTGTGACGTGGTCGCCGTCAAGCCAAAAGTTTGTTCTTCCCCATTGTGGAAGGCCTGATCAGAGGCTGAATTATTGATGGGGCCCTTTCTCTACCCGAGGCGCTGGGACTCAGGCATCTGTGGAACACCCCATCTCAACCAGCAGGAAGTGAAATTTGAGGCTTTTTCCACCACCAGACTGAAAGCCCAGGTAGCTTGGATGGTCTTCCATAGCCGTCTCTTAGATGAAAAGATTGAGGACTGATCTGCCAAACAGTGGAGTCTATTTATTGCAGGTGTCCAATATGGAAGCACCACATGAGATCGTCTTATGGTTTATCTTCGCCATATGCAGAAGACATTACTACAGTCGACAACATAGAGATCATCAGGAAAACAACAGCACGGGATCAAGTCGTTTATGAGTTTAATGCAGTAATTTGAGAAATTGTTTTCCCAACAGAGTTCTCCATCTGATCCTGAGATCTGTCTGAACTCTAACTCCACTGGAACTTAACCAAAATCCCTTATCGCAGATCAAATGATGAGTGATCACCCACAGGCTCGCCAATCTGAGTCTCAAGTCAGCACATTAGGCCCAGTTGAGTTCTGGCTCCTCTACAGTCCACTCTGCTGAAAAAAAATCGCTATTTATAACACCTTCAGTAAACCTGATAGACAACAGCAGCATGCAAGCTGAGTGAATCTGACAAATGAAATAGAGAAACTAACCGAGAAGAAAGAAGGTGCTTAGGTAAACTGTCTTTGCTGAAGTGCACTCCTGACTGCGGCTCAGTTGCCATGTTTAAAGTTGACTTGTTTTCTTAGGTAAGGTAAAGAGCCGGCGGATGAGTGTGTCCGTAACTAAATGCGAAGCACTGAGGCCTTGAGCGCAGGGATTGCTGACAGAGGGCGCATATCAGATTGACTCTAAGTGACTGGCAAATGGACGAATGAATAAACTGGCACGGGAAATTTGAAGGCGACCAAAAATAAAGGCCTAGAAGTACAAAACAATATGGTATTATCAGTATGGATTTGAGCTAAATGACGATTCAATATGGGATGTCATTTACCGGTATAATATTTTTGCTTTTAACACACAAAATGTACGTCTTAATGTAAATTATTAACCCTGATGCATGTTTTCCATACCTATATTCTTCTATTCTATTTTATATTGCAGTGGATGGAAAACTCTCAAAAAACAAAAACAAATAAAATTATAAATAAATAAATATTGCATTTAAAATAAACATTATTTGAATAATGTATTGTGCAATGTAATATTGTATTGTTAATAGTTTCAAAGCACAAAGAAACATTAAGACATTTTATTTCCATGGGGTTTAATAATTCATGCAACAGAGGGTTACTGTCGAAAAGCGACCACAGTCACTAGTCTTCCTTCTATTTTAAGTGGTGTTACAAGGGCTACATTTCTTTAAATTCACTACACAAAGCTGAGCAGCTCATTTCTTAGCCTAATGTAAATGGGAAAAAAAAAAAAAAAAACTGAACCGAGAGGAAGATAAGGAGATGTGCAGCAGAATATAATTAATTAAATGAGACTAATTAGGAACATGAGAGCAGGTGCCAGGCTATGGGCTGACAGCACAGACAGCAAGACAACATGAGAGACAGAGAGAGAGAGAGGACGAGAGAGAGAGGGGGGGGGAAATACTCCGGTTAAGGGGTGTAACATGACAGGAAGAGGGACAAAACAACTTTCTGCATTTTGTCATGTGAAACCCCACAGGAATAGGTATGACAGAAACCATAGACCCCAGCACCATAGGGGTCTTTCCTTTGTTTGAGACAGATTATTTTTTTGGCAATTGGAAGTTTGCATAAGCGCAAGATTTTCCCCCCTAATTATTCCAGCATATGCTCAGCACTGGTGGCAGCATAAATTTCTCTTGCTCTCTCTGTCTCTCTCTCTCTTCTGCTGTAGCAGAGAATGGGTGAAGCATGTTTCCCCTCTGGAGAACTTAAGTGAGATTTCATATTTAAAAATCAAGATGACAAGACTTTCTTTCTTTCATCCCCACCTGTACTCACTGAAACACAGCATGCTTCCAGTGCACCTGAATATGGAGATTATCATGGTGTGATATTAGTTTAATATTAATAATAAAATAAATGTATAATATTAAAATTAATAATGTGTCTATTCTATTCTATTCTATTCTATATGTTGTATAATTTGACATGTATTATTTTATATTAAAATAATCAAATCATCAATATGCAGTGCAAAAAAATGTATGCATGTATGTATATATGTCTGTATGTATGTGTGTATGTGTGTGTGTATGTGTTCTCCAGTAATTATATCAAAACATTCTTAAAGCAAGATCCATTTTCTTGGGAAGCAGCATAGCAAAAGATAAGACTTTATTTCAGTGAACATACATTTATTTAGTCTAATATATTACTTCTATTTATATATTAAAAATAAAAATAAATAAAATTATATATAATATGTATGTGTATAGTATGAAAAATTCTCTGGAAATTCTCTGAAAATTTATCTTATCTTACACAAATAGCAGAATAGCAAAGATAAGTCTTGTTTTCAGTGAATATATCATAATTATTTAACAATTTATTTTTTATTATATTTCGTACATACACACACACACTTTAAAGATGCCTCAAAGATGTTTAGATTTTTACGGTAAAACAAGACAAAATTAAGCAAAGTGTTTTATTATTAATGTGCATTTCATGTGTAGTAAAATGCGTTATTTGAAGCCGTTTACTGACTTATGTACATACCACACTTTGGTAAATACTACTACATTTATACTAAAGTCTATTTTACCTAGATGTGTAATTATGGCCTTTATTCCTCTTGACTCAAAGACTATTAACAGCACAATATGCCATAGGTTAAAACAACAAGAAGACATGATAGCAGCAGATGTATCCCTCACTGAGAATAACTCTAGAGAAAGCAGGTTAAAAAGTCATTTCTGCTGGAAACCAAATGAGTTCATTAAACAGACTCATCCGTTCATGTTATCTGTTTACAGATGAGGTTCAGCACCTCCGACCACCCTCTCCAAATAAATGTCATATTCCTCATTTTGCTGCAAAGAAGATCAGTGAACTGCAGTTTTCATCCAGATGCAATGTATTCTCATGTCAGGCTTTGAAATGTGTTAGATATGGCATCATGGCAGAAACGGCAGAGAATATAACAGGGCCAAAGCCACCCAATTAACCCTGTGCTGCACTTCTCAGAGCGGAGAACATCTCTGCGAGAGTGGCGATAGGGACGGGGCATCAGCTGATTTTAGCACAATTTACTCCCCTAACAGGTTACAAATGTGGCATGTGATGAATATAATGAGGCTTGATGTCACTTAGCCTGTGGTCATGTGTGGAATAGCAAAACACTTGCTCAGATGGAGAGAGAGAAGATCAAGGGAGATTTCAGAAGGGTCTTCAGGGAAGGAGATTCTTCTCCTCTTCCTCTCTCTACACTTTTAAAAATAAAGGTTCTTTATTGGCATCTATGGTTTCATGAAGAACATCCATGAAACCTTTCTGATGAACAATGCATTCTTTACAGTGGAAAAAGGTTCTTTAAAATGCTATAAATACAATGGTTCTTTTAAGAAATGTTCACTAAAAGGTTCTTTAGGGAACCAAAATGGTTCTTCTATGGCATTGCTGTGAATGGGATCTTTATTTTTAAGATAAGATCTTTATTTTTAAGAGGCAGACAATCTCCAAAAATGCATCTCATTATCACACTATTATGTTACACTGACTAAAAAATGGAAGCAGCTGAAATGGGCAGAAAACGTATTGTTGAGCTCTGAAGAAAATGTAAAATAATAATAATAAAAAAAAAATGTACTCAAAACTTTGAAAACTTTGTCATGGGTTTCGAGTGCAAGGCACAGAGCCAAACACCAGAGTGCATTTAAAAACTTCTGTCAGTCATGAGCAGAAGACCAGAGACCAATACATTTTTTTAGCTCTTGAAATAGCACAAGAGACCATTTGAAGAACTCGATGCTGGCATTCAGGATGCTGCCAAGAGGACAGCTCAATATTTTGTTTGTGCTCAGCTGTCAATGGGCCAAAAGTAAAGGCTTAGAGAGAAAGGCCGAGTTTTTTTGTTTTTTGTTTTTTTATTCTCTCCGACCCAAGCCCACTGTGCATCATCATTAGAGAAACTAAATAGCACTGGTCACTTACTCAGGTAGTGGTAAACGGCACAATTAATGGGCTGAGAGGGGAAAACTGTATTCAATTTGAAAGCCTTCTCTCCTAATCCATCTCCACTGATCACAGCCTGTGCTGAGCTACACGCTTTTACATTCAATTACAATAATCAGGTTAATTCTGAGTAAAAAGTCAACGTTTTAATCAAGGACTGACAATCCATGGTTATCTAGTGCTGAGACAAAGAAGGTGATAATAAATGAAGAGACTGGGTAATGAGTTCTTTTTAAATGTGAATTAAAACCAAAACAACCACAAGCAATAGATATATAGAGAGAGATAAAATATTAATATTAGGATAATACAAACAGTTCTTTTTGATTTAGTACTGCCCTGAAGATATTAAACAATATTTATATATATTCCACAAGAAAAAATAATAACTATAAAAGGTTACAAATACTTATTGATGCACAAAGAGGCAATGTTAAGACCAGAAGTTTGAAATCTTTTTGAACAGGATTAATTGTGTACATTTAATTACTAATGAAATTTTTGGTCACACTTTATTTTAAAGGTCCAACTCTCACTATTAACAAACCATATGACTTTTGCCTCAATAAACTCTTAATTTGCTGCTTATTAATAGTTAGTAAGGTAGTTGTTAAGATTAGGTATTGGGTAGGATTGTAGAATATGGTCATGCATAATATTTGCTTTATAAGTACTAATAAACAGCCAATATGTTAATAATAGCATGCTAATAAGCAACTAGTTAACAGTGAGAATTGGTCCCTACACTAAAGTGTTACCGGTTTTTAATCCAATGTTTTTAGAGGCTTTACAGCTCAAATCATATTTGTTTCATAACTGAAAAACTTAAAATAAATAAATTAAAATGAAATATTAAATGAAATATTATTAAATTACTTAAATTAAACATAAATAAATTATATAAATAAATGTAATATGCACAATGTAATAGAAATGTAAAAAAAATGTAATGAAATATAATAAGATAATAAGCTCATATGACACTAAAGACTTGAGTAATGGTTGCTGAAAATTTAGCTTTGCCACCACAGGAATAAATTACATTCTAAAAATACATTAAAATAGAATACAGCTAAATTTTTATTTTTTTTTCACAAAATTACAGCTTTACTGTACTAACTTTTTAAATTACAGCACTGCAAAAGCATGGTATAAAATGTCTAAAAAGTATAAAAGGTAAAATACATATATTTTATGTCAATGCTTGTGCAATGCTGTAGTTTCAAACGTTAGCTAGGTGTACCAGGAGCGCACACACACACACAATTAAAAGCCTTTACCTCTTCCCACAAATAAATAAATGGAAATCCAATAAATGTAACAAAAGTTCACCCTGAGCACATCATGAGAGAGTATTATTGCAATACATTCTAATTAAAACAAAACAGTAAGTCTAAAAGTCCAGTTGTAATAGAAATGCCAACCCTTAAACTTGAATCAAAACTTTGTAAGGACTAATATTTGTTTTACCATGCGTACTGTCTTTTACTGGCCTATGCATTTTTATTTTCGACAGTAAGTGACCCTGAAACCTGGTCCTGAATAACAAGAAAATTCACAGCGGTCTGTTTAATCAGACCAGACAGAGGTTAGAACAGCTCAATATAAGAGATAACCACTCTTTGATTCAAACAGCCATGCAGAACCTAAAGGTATCAGTGTCAGAAAATGTACTGTCAGGAATTTCGTATTTAAATTTGACCTTATTAGCACCAAAGGAATAAACGGAGAAGTAAGGGACTGCAGGATAACACCAGCCGGACTGTATCTGCATCTTATCGATACTAAACAGGAATCTGAAGACATGAAGTTGAATTCTATAATGTTTTACTATAAGTTGATTTTCAGCATATTAAAAATGCATAGTGTTTGTTGAGGAAAACAATATTGTTAACTTATCTTGTCTGGGATGTTTACAAAGTATAATCACTCTCTAATACTTGCAACTGACTAGCATTACTAGCTAGTAGCAAGCAATGTTTATGTCTGTGATACAAACTAAAAACTATTGGATATTTCAGAACGTGACGAAACATTTTTCAACCCATTTCAACAGAAAATACTAACAAAAAATTCAAGTCAAGCCATTTAAAGGTTTTTCTAAATATTAAAAAATATAGTGTTTGTTGAGGAAAACAAAACAATATTGTTTTCTTTTCCATATGGATGTTTACAAAGTATCATCACTACTAGCTGCAACTGACTAGCATTACTATCTAGTAGCAAACAATGTTTATGACTGTGATATAAGCTATTATATATTTCAAAAAGGGACATTTTTCAGCCTGTTTCAACTGAAAATATGAACAAAAGCTGCTTTAAGCCATGTGTCTTTAAATATTAAAAATGTATAGTGTTTTTTGAGGAAAACAAAACAATATTGTTAACTTTTCTTGTCCACACAGATGTTTACAAAGTATCATCACTAATACCTGCTTACTAGCATTGCTAGCAAGTGCTAAACAACGTTCACGGCTGTAATATAAACTAAACAATGAACAAAAACAGTTTCAGTCAAGCCATTTCAAAGTAAAAATTTAAAAATTAAAAAATTAAACAACATTAACTTTTCTTGTCCACAGAGATGTTTACAAGTATCATCACTCCCTAATACCTGCAACTGACTAGCATTACTAGCAAGTAGAAACAATGTTAATGGCTGTGATACCTATAAACCAAAAAGCTATTGGATATTTCAGAAAGTGACAAAACATTTTTCAACTTGTTTAAACAGCAAATGCAAGCCACTTCAAGATGTTACCACAGTAACAGAGACATAAAATCATTTTAGACTTGGAACCTATTTCCCACTAGACCTAAATATAAAACATATTCATAGACATGACACGATAATCCTTTTATTATAAAGAAGCAACATGTCTCTAATTAATATATGTCTTTTAATCATACTGACATTCCTCAGACTGTCAGGTTTCCTCCTTCTTTGTGTTAATTGCTCGGATATCGTTAGCTGTCCAAATCCCCCCGGTTCCTTCGTTTCTCCTCAGGCGACCAGTGTGAGGTTTTCTCTGCCTTCTCACCACCACCGAAACAGGCCTTCACTAGTCATCTCCTTCTCAAGCACAGCGTCCTCCACTAACACGCACCTCAGGGGCAGTCGTCAGACTCCGCTGTTGATTTTCATTAATTCACAGACACTAAATTTGCCAGTTTGGGCTCACCCTACTCCACCCCACGTGCACCTGTGCTCCAGGGCAGGTAGAGAGCAGAGCGCACCCCATTGTCCCCTGGCAGCCGAATTAAATGAAAGCCGCCTGATTGCTGGAAATCACAGGCCGGGTGATAAAGCAATTAAGCTTCTCTAATTCTATCGCCAGGAAAGGGTTGGCCCGGGCCTGGGAGGTAATTAACTATATGTAATGAAATCCTTTTATTACCTCTTTTTTGATTCGATTTTTGTTTCTGACACTGCTCGCTGCATGAGAGCCAAGGTCTGTGTGGCAGGGGTCTCTCCTGTCCCAAGTTGTCCAGCAGATGAAAACAGATCTTTAGTTAATAGGCTCTCCGTGGACAGATGAGGTCTATTAGGAGGTTAATTTGAAAATGAATGGAAGGACCGAAAGACAGAGACCACAGACACAGACAGCACAAGAGGCTCATAAACGGTGTCCACTACAATGATCCTTCTTGCTCTCAAATGACCAAACAGGCCTACTATTCTTTTCAGAAACTGAAAATAAATTGGGAATAAAACGGATGAATTATTTTTAGTTTTAGTCTTTTAGATTTTTGTATAATTAAGAATAAAAAATAAAGAAATAATCATATCCTATTTGATTATTTTGAAGCTATTTTATATGTAGAATGAAAAATAAAGAAATAATCATGCTTATATTATATTTTTGAGAAATATTCCTTATGAAAGAAATTAAAAATATGATTTAAATTCTTTGATTTAGGATTTAAGGCAAAATATTATACTTTACTTTGCATAATCAGAGCCAGTTTTACACTATCCTCTGTGGTTTAAGAATCGGGGGCATAAAAACACTCCAAAAATACCGAAAATGCAAATGGGAATGTCTGTACGGCAACACGGGATCTGAACTTCTCCATGGAGTCATTTTAAAAAACAGCAAAGCATTGTTCAAATGCATAGCACCACCCTCCCTCCCATTTCCATTTTTTCCCACTGCCCAGGAAAATATGATCCGAGTTCATTGGTGTGTGTATAATGAGGAGGTTACGGTGAGCTGAGAGAGGTCGTGTAATTCCCCGTACCGAGGGACAGGCTTTTTGGGGGAGTTGGCTGAGCACTCCTGCTCTCTGATGCATGCACTCATGTGTGCCAGCTACGACCCCTCCAAATCCAAGGTTCTTCTTAGGCATCAGCTGCATAAAACTCATACAGTCAGACTGTATCAATATCCGCTGCTATCTGCACGATTTTTCCAACCAAAAACCAGAAATGAAACTAAAATGAATGATGTATGAATTGAGAAAATCAATGTATTATCTGGAACAGCATGGTCAAGGATTTAAAAAAAAAAGGATAAGAAAGGCTGTTGCTGGTTCAGATTGCAGGCTCATTTTGACATTTTATATATAATAATGCAATTTATGATAAGAAAAAATGATATTTAAAATATATTAATATATTTCTGTGTGTGTGTGTGTGTGTGTGTATGTGTGCGTGTGTGTGTGTGTGTGTGTGTGTGTGTACGTATGTATATATATATATATATATATATATATATATATATATATATATATATATATATATATGTAGCAAAATAATTTAAATATTTTACATAAGAAAAATATGTATATAAAATTATATTACAAGTGATATGTAATAAACATATTTTAGACACAATGCATACATACATATACACATATACACAAATATACATACACAATAATGTTTTATACAGATAAATAAAAGTTAAGAATTTATACAATTAATTGCTAATAAAATTAAAACTAATTTGTGTTAGAAGGTCAGTTGTACAACTCCTGGAGTACAATTGTCATTTAAAAATAATGAGAAGTAATTTACCTTTTAAGAGATGTTTTAATTCTAGATTTAGACTTGAATCTGGGAGGATAAAAGAAAGAAAGAAAGAAAGAAAGAAAGAAAGAAAGAAAGAAAGAAAGAAAGAAAGAAAGAAAGAAAAAGAAAGAAAGAAAGATCTTTCAAGAACTTCACAAAGTGAGGTAAGTTAAGTAAACTTTCTTTAGAACAGTACAGTCAATGATAAACAAAATAAAATCTTACTGGTAGCTTTCATTTTCCATTACACAAATTAACCAAATGGAAAATAATAAAAAGGCATCCTAAACTTCATTAAGTGGGCTCAGTTCATGAGAGTAACCTCTCAGATGTGGGAATAGCCTCTCCGAACCATGGGTCACCTCCATTAGCATATCATTTGACAATATGGCCGGCTATTGTGGGAGAGCTTCCCTGAGGAGGCCTGCTCGTGTGCCTCCCAATGGACAAGAGGAACCACATCATTCCAGGGTTAAGTATCCCCACTTAATTATGATAAAGACATACGGCACAGCGCCATTCAGTCTCCCCGGCCTGTGTCAATACCTCATATGGTCAGTGCTCTTTTTCCTTTGACCGCCTGACCTCTTAAGAAAGCTTCATCCATCATCAAACTCCTCACCCCCGATCATTGCCAATCATTACGCCGGGACACGGCTGGCCTCTGGTGGTCGTGGCCGGGACTGGGGGGGGGTTTAATCTTTTGGGGGTGATCAATCATGCCCGTGGCACCCTTACATCAGGATCTTGATGAAATCTTATTGGGCTCTAAATGCATGGGAGAAGTGAGCCATTCAACTCAACACATGCCAACACCGTTATACTTCAACTCAAGTCATTGATCTCACATTAAAACCTACTTAATCACTGCAGCCTGCCAGGATGGAGTCTCCATTGTGATTTTGAATCATTTGGGATGATTACAAATACACTTCATAGTACACACTCAGTAAAAATGTGCAAAATTTGTACCTGTACAGCAGCTCGTCACTGAGGCAGTACATCTTTGTACCTTATTTACCACTAAGGTTCATAGTAGCACCTTAACTACTCTGAGGTACTAATATGCACATTTTATGGATAGGAAAAGGTACAAAGTTTTCCGTTTAACCCTTACTGAGTGAGACAAGAGTGAGAAACTTACACTTTTTTTCTGACGGCGTAGTATCGGAAACAAGGGCCCGGTTTCACAGACAGGGTTTAGACTATGCCAGGATTAGGCCATAGTTCAATTAGGACATTTAAGTAATTTTTATAAATGTGTTTAGAAAAAAACATTACTGATGCGCATCTTGAGACAAAACAAAGGCACTGATATATTTTAAGATCAGTCAGTGTAAGTTTATTTCAGTTGAAACAGCGAAGACTTACATTTTAGTCTAGGACTAGGCTTAAGCCTTGTCTGTGAAACCGGGGGAATGTGTGTCTTTTAGGTTTGGTTCACCCAAAAATGACAATTCTGCCATCTAAAAATTACGTAATCATCACAAGAGATATTTTGAAGAATGTTTCAAAACTCTTTTTTTTTTCATCACTCTCCGAAATAAAGGTACAAAAGACAGGATGATACCCTTTCAAAAAGCACTAATATGTACACTTTAGATACAAATATGTATATTTAAGATACTAATATGCAACTTTTAGGGGTAAATAAGGTACAAAGGTGTACCTTTTTAAAGTGTACCACCCTAGTGACAGCTTTTGTACCTTTTTTCCTGAGTGTACATTGAAAGTCAATAGGGTCCAAAGCAACACATTTTGGACCCCATTGACTTTCATTGTATGGGCAAAAAACACTAAGGCATTTTTCAAAATATCTTCCTCTGTGTTCCACATTTGAAAGTCATACAGGTCTGAAATGACACGAGGGTGTAAACAATGACCGTATATTCATTTTGGGTGAACTATTGCTTTAAAAAGACACCTTGTATCTGCTCATTTATCAAAAATGCATATTGGAGCCAAATACGAAAGCAAGAAGGACGCCATCCTTCATCCTCTCTTCTGTCTGTGGAGGAACCCCTCCTCCTCCTCCCCCTCTCGCCGAAGATGTTCTCCTGACCCCGCTTGCTTTGCAAAACTAGCGCAGTGCTCTAACCCGAGGGTATGTGTTGTCATGCAAGCGAGATAAGTTTATTCGGCGTGCGGCCGGCATTTGTTCCGTCAGGCGGTGTGGGCTCTGGACCCTGAGCGCTAGCAGTGGGGAGCCCAGCTCAGCACCTGCAGTGCTAGTGAGGTGGCTATGGAGATGCTTTGGCCACAACCCAAATATCTGCCTCTACCTTCTGCGCCGAGCCCAGCCTAGGGAAAGCAGGAGGCAGCAATATTGTGGAACAAATGTCCTCTAATGTGAGCCTGCTGGTCGGAGGCTCCGGTGGGGCCCGCCGCCGCACGGCCTGAATTTACCCTTCACGCAGGCCGGCCGGCAGCATGACGGAGGAGGTGCTAAAGGCAGGTTAACGCTGTGGGGACTTCCAGATGCTCCACGGCCCAGGCACTTTGGCCCAGCAACAAACAGGTGCTGACAGGAAGAGCCAGGCTCAGAGTTTAGGCATGCCAATGACTAGCGGGGGTAACTGAAGACCTATAAATTGCCAGAATGATGTCCGCTCGCTCTATTTACGTCTGCAGCGGGACAGGTTTGGAATGTACTATCGAGACTTGAGATCAAAGTAACCCTCATCTAACCTATCAGTCGAAATAGTATGTAGTCATGAACCGACTGTAATTGAGAAAGTGGAGCGCTTTGGGATCGGAATGGTTCTCCTTTAGTTGAAAGCACTAAACCAAGTCTTTGAAGTTCATCTTTACGACTCTCGGAAGAAAAAACACAATTACAAGCACAGCTGCATACGGAGCTGTTAATGTTCGCCCTGCAAGAGACGAGCCTCTCACTGGAGGAAATGTTTTTGTTTGTCTGCTTGTGTTCCTCTGTGATTTGAAAAGATTCTGAGATAAGGAGTGCTGTCTCTCTCAGGGTTTCTAACAAAGAGAGGGTGGATGTACTAATTTGGAACTAAAAGTGACAGCGGTGACAAAAATTAATCCATATGTGCTCGTCCCCCCATTAGTGAAATAAGAGTGTTTCTAGAAATAAACTGACAGAACGAGTTAATATCTACACATTTATTCATAGATCACAGTACAGAGTTCAGCACAGACGTTCATTACGCAAAATGTGGAACGCATTTACACTTTACACAATGAGTTTGTCTCTCTATATCAAAAATGAAATGAAATGAAATTAAATTAAAAAAGAGGCAGAAAGATATATAGGCCAAACTAGTGTGTCACAGTTCTTTTAATGCAAACCAAATAATATTATAAAATTCAAATTATATTATATTACAAAATTATATTCAAGGTAAATAATGCATTATTTATCCATATTATTACTACTAGGCTACTACTACTACAACAATTATATTAATAATAAACTAAATAATAATAATTATAATTATTATTATTATATTATTCACTTAGTTACAGTATAATAATAATAATAATAATAACAATAATTATTTATTATTATGCACAAGTTACAGTATAATAATAATAGTAATTATTATTATTAACACCAACAATACAAAATCATTATTATTATTATTGTTGTTTATTATTGTTGTTATTATTATTATTATTATTATTATTATTATTACTACTACTATATAGGATTTCACTAGGATAAATGTGTCCGCATTTGCAAGTATCCTAATAAATTCCTGTCACAGAACATCCATAAACATGATCACTATTCCTGCGCCATTACAAAGGCCAATGCTGTGGGGAGGGTAGTGTTGAAAACTATTTGAAATAATTTTCCTGATCAGTGGCCTCACTATCAATTGGAAAGCTTCCATCTGCAATACTGTGCTCTGTAAGAGAGAGCAATATAAACTGGAGGAAGGATGTCTCGAGTGAATGGAATTTACTTTTAGTGTTCCAAAAATGACTTTCCATTTTTTATGCGATTGCTTTAATTTGTGTGCAATTAAAAGTTGCAAACGCGTGAAAACAAAGCAAGTACAGTTACAGCCAAATGCCATAAGCAAAGCAAAGAGAGAGAGAGAGAGAGATGGAGGGAGGGAAGCAAACGGCAAGAAATCAGCCCGTCTGGAAGTTTACAGATCTGCAGATCGGCGTTTCGTGTGTGTCTGGGTGGTGGACTGCTTCTGTCTCAAATGAGCAGTCTGGGGCACAGCAATGCAACAGAAGGAGCGATAACCATAGCAACGGCCTAGTCCCCAGCTGTCACGCAGGAGTGGAGATGGGTGCTGCGAGCACGGAGACCACTTAACCTCGGCCGCACTTCAACTTAGGGGAGTCAAGATGCTGTTCAAATCTTCACAGAACCCCACTTAATATGGAGACAATAAGCCCCGTGTGTAGACAAAGGATACTTTTGAAACAGCCAATGAATAAATGAGCTATGCAAGGGCTCTTCATGTACATTAAGTGCCTTATCAGAACATTGGATGTCACCTTTCAGAGTGACGGAGAGAAAGGAACATGAGGCTGTGCTTGGTTAAGCTCTCAAAAATGTGCACATCGCATGTTCATTATGATTCATGAAAATCACCAACATCCTTTTATTTGTCCCAGCCAAGAATAACCTTCATTCAGACGTGCTGTAACCTATTCATTGGACGACAATGACGGTACAGCTCATTCAGCAGCTGAGCTCGCTAAGAAATAGCGGCACGTCTTCCGTGGGTATTCAATTATTGACCTGCATCCAATATGGGTAACTAGGTAACTAAGGTCAATCCGTCCCATAATCGACAGCATGCATAATGTCAGCAATAATAATCTTCATTCATTCATTCAAAAAAAAAAAAAAAAAAACGGATAGAGAGCAGATCACTGCAAAAATGAAGTCAAATTCTTTATGGGAGTCACTTTCTTCACATTTTCTGAGCCTTTGGGTACCATGAGTACTGATTTAGACTATTATGACAGATTTGTACTATTTTATATTTACATGCAGTCATCATAAACACAGCCAAACCTTATAAAAACGCTGTACAGGAAGATTAAAGAGACAATTTTTCACCATACTTTCAGGCTTTACTCTATTTTATACTTACAGCTGGCTGATGGGTCTTTCACACAACTTGTCTTACACATTTTTGTGTCAGCAAAGCATGAAGCAGTTCCTAGCAATATAGAATTGTTTTTAAAGGAAATCGAATCAAAAATAAAGCTCTATATGAGCCATTCCACGGCCGCGTCTTCTTTATTCTCGCTGTGTATTGAGCGAGCGATACCAGAGCCAGACCTTTTTGAATCATTTCCAAAAAACGCACAAGCCATTTGTTTTCCAAATGCGTGTTTGCATGATTAATGCAGCGTAAACAATGCCACCAACCCAAATTCATAACATATGACTTTTTAGGGATCGCAAGGTTACAGGCACCAATTTGAATATGACACTATGATGCATAAGTATTTTGCGGCATATCATAAATAGCAATTGGTATTCATCATAATTTGCGGCTAAGCAAAGCCAGCCCCCTCCTGAGAAGGTCATCTCCATATTAATACGAGAGAACAATACTCAGATGAGTAACGATCCATTCCAAATGACAATGTTTGTTTCTAATGACCACTTCACCCAGGCCTGACTTGTGGAAACTTGCCATCTTGCCGCACATCAGCAGGGTTAGTGAGGCAATCGCCTCAGCCATCGGTTGAGTCTGATAAATGCACAAATGTTTTTTTTTTAAATTATTATTCTTTTTGTTGTTTTGTTTCATCCACATGTTCTCGGTTTAAATGAATACACCCGTTCTAACCTTATAAGGTGGATTTCTGTGGCTAAAGCCCACACAGAGCGTGCATTAGTATTCTGTTAGGAAGAGATGAAAGCTCATGGTTCTATCAGATATTTTGCTGGGGGCTGAATACAGAGTGTCACTCCAAGACTCTCAGCCCCCAAAAGCCTCTTCAGCAGCGCTAGAGCTGCGTTTCCCATCTCTACCCAGCTCAGTGATATACTGCACACAGCACGGATATTGAATTCCACACACATCTGTACAGAAGAGCTTTTAGGAGGAAACCAGAATGAGGCTTTTCCTTGCACTGCCTTTACCGCAAAGCATTTCCCTCTGACTTCTACATGTATAGAAATTCAGCTTAAAAGCATATTGGAAGCTATCAAAATCTGACTGGAGTGGAAAAGGGGTTTTCAGAACTGTGGTGAGGGGAAAAAATCTAGTTTAAAAACTCAATTTTGCTGCTTCTGTTTTTAATGACGTGAAGGAACAACAGGGATGCCACTAGTGCAGAACAAAGTGAAAAAAAAAATCTATTTTTAAGACATGATGGAACGTTGTAATTCACAATGAAGTGACTTTCTAGCTTCTCCATATTTAAACTAAATAGTGGTGGCCAATGTGACCAAAATCTTCACCACAATACGAGTAATTTTCTACTACAGTAACAATAATTTTTTAAAAAGTCTTTTCAACAACTGATTATTTTTACTTATGACAACAGCAGATCAAATTTTACTTACTCTCGCTTAGACCAAAACCAGCTATTACTTATATCTCTTATATTATATTTTTAATTACATTCTGTGGCACTAATATATATGCTACACAAAATAATTCATGCAATATAGCTAAATCTAATTCCAGAGGATTATTTTATACTATCATTATATATATTGCTCAGCCCTAAAATTTGCTGTTAAATCATTAACGCATTATAAACGTAACAGTATGACTTTCCTTAAAGCTGCTTTGAAACAACACATATTGTGAAATTTGACTTGACAATGCATTCTTAAAATGTCAGAAGTAGGCTATTAAGTAAGGTAAAATATTATAATATTAATAATATTATATAATAATATTATAGCAAATTGTAAAAGGATGCCAGAAGTGTACACATTGTCCAAAATGAACAAAAATACGAGTATATATTAGGATATATTAACTTTGATGAGTAAATAAAGCACACACACACACACACATACATACATATATATATATACATATCCCTAAGAGTTTGTATAATATTTGTTTGAACTTTCTGGTTGAAGGCTTCAAAAAATGGCTCAAACACTGTGTATCATGCAGCGAATCCATGAGTATACTCAGAAAACACATTTACATAATACAAAAACTATGGAGTGAGGCCTTCCTCTGCTCTGTTGTTTGTGAATGTGTGTGTGCATGTGTCATTGGCGGTGACAGAGGTCAGACGGGCTGGCCTGTTGTTTTGAAAGGGAAAATGCGGCATTGTCCTGCTGTAGTCTCCTCTGGCTGGGAGGCATGCTCTAATCAGGACTCTCCCCTTTTCACTCCAGCTACAGAGGAGTGTGAGGCGGCCTGCGGTCTCTGAGGGGACCTGCCTTCATCCATCCTCTGGGACCCCTCAATGGGCTTTAGAGGCCAAATGAGGTGTAAGTCTATTAAAAGGGGGTTTGTCTGCAGATTTCAAGCCCATTGAGGGTGTTTGCCGTGTCAGTCAGGTGCAGTTAATTCAAAAAGCATTGACTTTACCTTCAAGAGAGAAAACAATCAGTCCCTCCAGGATTTCGCGATTCTGCGATCGCTGAATTTATCGCAAAATCAAGCAAACAACGCAATTTTCACAAGAGCTTGCAAATTTTCCACAGATTTTGGGCTTAGACGTGTCCTGTGACTTCATCGCAACGCGCATTCAGTCAAAGAAAGTTGTTTCTTAATTACAAAAACGGAATGAACCGCCTTGCGTTCTCATCATGACCGATTTACTAGAGCTGCATTGGACAAACGAACCGAAAACGGAACTAATCCGCGCTACGCGGCGCAGACCGTTTATCTGCTCGGGCCTCGATCACGCGACACCGTTATACACAGCGCTGCTCCGGAGATACAGTGAAGAAAGTAGTCGAATTCACCGCAGAATCAGTAAAAATCTTGTCAAATCTTGTCAGAAGAATTCAAATTCGGCGCAGAATTCTGTTAAAGCAACGGATATCAGAACAAACGCCACTGATGTGGAAACCAGGAAAAACATCTTTCAGTAAACACAAATCTTCACCATTCACCATGGATTTAACATAACCACAGGAACAACTTGTGGCAGAAATGGTCTAATGTCTTCAATTGTTTTTAAATGCTTCACACAACTTTTCCCAGCACTTCAAAGCTTTAAGTAACCAAATTTGAAAGTTATTTTTAATGTGATGACATCATTTGTTCATCCTTCATGTTGCCTCCATTTATAAAACTAAGTTTCATAATGTAGGAAAGCAAATTACCAATATATGGCTGCAGAGACTTATAGGCTTATTAGCCATTTCCACTCCCTAATATATATTTTTTGTATTTATTAAATTATATTTAGACATTATGAATGACAGTAATAAAAGTTAATTTTATCTGCATCTGAACTACCCAGACAGCACAAGTAAATCTGTGAGACGTCTGCTAAAGATCTGGGAAACATCTGTCTTGTAATCTGATAAACGTCTCAGAAGCAGTTTTACATGCATTCTAATAAATCTCTATTTGACATCTGACAGGAAACGTCTTGGAGACGTATTGCAGATGAGCAAATACCCTAAAAAATACATCTTGCATATGTAAATGCAGACATCAAATAGACATCTCCAAGATGTACATGTGCGATTAGGGTGAGTGCTTTACTGTCAGGTGCTGGTGCCACCTTCTGTAGAACTTAATGGCACTTGTGCTGGTGTCCTCAAATATTAGTCTGGAGCCCTATGGTTCTCGAAGCCAGAAAAGTCATAGCAATGTTAGAAGAATGTTGTCTGTGGTATATTTTCACTGCAAAACAATAAGAAATGCCACAAATATCACCGCAAAGTTTGAGAAAAGCTGCAGCAAAATCAGTCATTTTAGGCCGCAAAAATCAGAAAAAAGTGCCGCGAAATCCTGGAGGGACTGAACAATAGGCGGAGAGACTGAATAAAGATTAGAAGAACTTATAAGAATTTTGGTTGCCTGTTGAAGGTCGTAAACGTGCAGCCTTGTATTTAAATGAGTATAATTAAACAAAAAACAACTGAATGAACGAGCACTTCAGCAATTGTAGAGTCTGGACCATATGCCCTGCAAACAGATGAAGGAAAGATAGATTAAACAGGCCCTGTTTATTCATATGGAGTACCAAGATGAAGAATGGTCTCCAACAAGCAGTGCATTTTTTTGGAGGACGCTGTCGTCACACTATTCATTATATAGGAGTGCCTGTGGGTCATCATGCTTTATCTAAATCAGGTTCTAGCCCATTTTCCCCCAATACCGCCAGGCAAGAGCCATGTGTTCTCTGATTAACCTACTTCAGGTGGAGTCTTCAAGACCTGCCCTCCCAATGCGATCTCCTTGAGAATATAGAGCTAGTGTGATCATTCTGGGTCATGTGATATGATGGTGAGAACAATCTGACTCTTCATTTCGTTAAATCTCAAAGACATGCAGTGCGGATACTGACAAACACATTTCACTGAATGTAAGCCGAATCTATGGCAAACAAGCTGGCTTAGTGGGATTAAATTCCCATTTTCCTTTAATTAAGTCTACAGTATGCTGATAGTTGATGTCAATGTTCTCTTGGTTATTGCCTTACACTGGGACAGATGTTCTAGCCTGGAAGCTATGATAAACAACACAGCCATGCCACTGTTTTTGTCGCGAGGCATTGAAATGCACCATAAAGCGTAGATGTGCCCCCTTCCAAAGTAGACTTAAAAAACGAGTTACGTGACAAGAGGCAGCAGTCTAATTCAGCCTGGGATGGACTGTCAGGGCTAATTACACGTGATTGGGAAAGTGTGCCTCAGAGCCGAAAAATTTAATTTGCTATTGATTTGCTACTTAAATGCCTCACGTCCATTCTTATCATTATTACATGGAAGCCACAATGCCAATATGTAAGAGACCCAACACTTCAAAGTGCAAGACCAGGCTCAAGGTGCTTTCTTTAGCAAAGGAAAAAAAGCAACATGAAACATTGGATTAATTTCTTTATATACTTGCCCCCAGATTACGAGACCTCAGTCAGTCAGTCACACGTGTGTGGGACAAGAAAACAAGCTGATTAATATTCATGTATATTAATTTGACTACTTACGCTCTGATCCTGTTTCTGGGGAACGCCTCACAAACTTGCCATACTCGTTTAAACACAGCATATATACAAAGAAAAAACAAGCTGAATGCTAGATCGTTGCAATAGCTAAAGAATATAAGGACACATTTAGAAAATATAAGCCTTTTTATACTTGTTCTATGGGAATATTGGAAAGCAAAAGGTAAAAAAGTTTGAGGTCAGAAAGTTTTTAAACAAATTAATACTTTCATTCAGCAAGGATGTATTAAATTGATCAAAAGTGACAGTAAAGAAATGCTACAAAAGGTTTCTATTTTGAATAAACGCTGTTCTTTTGAATTTTGTAATGACCCAAAAATCTTAAAAAATAAAATAAAATAAATAACCAAAATATTAAGCAGCACAACTGTTTTCAACGCATAGTAATAATAAATTTTTACTGAGCACCAAATCAGCATATTAGAATGATTTCTGAAGGATCATGTGACATTGGAGGAATGGCTGCTGAAAATTCAGCTTTGCCATCACAACAACATTGTAAAATATATTAAGATGGAAATATTTATTTGTATTTGAAACTCTTTTACTGTATTTTGGTCAAATAAATGCAGGCTTGTTTTTTTTCATTTAAAGTTCATAATGTCTTAACAATATAAATAAGTCTTTACTGAGTATTTGATTTCCCAAAAAGTGAAACACTGTGCCTCTGTAGGCACTGGCTCAACCAGCCATCCAACCAATGGCATACAGGGTGAGTGTCAAGGAAACCCATTTAAAAATAGTCATTATTTTTGCACCATATTCTGTTCGGTGAAGCCCGCAGAACTGAAACTAATGTTAATTACACACTTCAGTTTTGAAATGTGCTTAAAACATACTGACAATTTCTAATCATGCTCAGAGTCTTACTAGCTTGTTACCTGGTACGTTAATTACTCTTTTCCCTACCCTAACTGAACACATAATTGCTGAGGTTAAATTTCCAAACTAAAAACAAAATGTGCTGCACTTTATTTTACAGTATGTGCAGTTACAGTGTATTTGCATAAAAAGTACTGTGTAATATAATGTATCTACATGGGTTAAGGTTAGGTTAGGGGTAGGTTCAGGGTTAGTACCTAGTTGCTGCAATTATTATAATAAGTCCATACATGTGGAACAGGACTGTAAAATAAAGTGCTACCACAAAATGGATGCTAACTATTGTCAACAATCGTGATTTGTTGGACAAGCAACATTGCTAGCTGGCAAATATTTCGACGAGTTGAGTAGTGTTTATTGAACAACACTGGAGGACACACGAGCAATTGTGTGAGTGTGGATGTGTTTTAGAGAAGATCAGGCAGTCGGTGACGCTTGGGTGGCTGTGAATTAGAATTAGTGGCATACATTGACTAGTATAAGAGCCCTGGAATGATGTTCTACCTCTTACTGATCCTTAAAGATTTCCCTTCAACAAGAATACCACAGCTCCTCTTAAGTCAACTCATCAATGGTGGAAACTTTCCCACTAAAAATTAAAATTCTGTCATCATTTACTCACCCTCATGTTGTTACAAACCTGTGTGACTTTCTCTTTTCTGTGGACACAAAAGAAAAATGCTGGTAACCAAACAGATTTGGTGCCCACTGACTCCCATTGTATTTTGTTTCTCAAAATATCTTCTTTTATATTTGACAGAAGAAATTATGTCATACGGGTTTGGAACAAAATGAGGGCAATTAATGATGACAGAATTTTTATTTTTGGGTGAACAGCCATAGGTAGACACATTCTAGCTCAGTTAAAGCACAATAATTAGAAATTATAGTAAGGCTTTACAATTTTACATTAGTTAACAGCTAACATTAAATAACATGAAATGAACAACATAGCATTTACTAATATCAGGTTCATTTCTGCATATACCAACAGTTTTTTGACACTTCAAGGTGTATAAATAAACTTAGATCAATGTAAATTTATAAAATATACTATTGATAATTCATATTTGTTCATAATACCTTAAC
Organism: Spinibarbus caldwelli; assembly: GCA_039654775.1. Taxonomy (NCBI): domain Eukaryota; kingdom Metazoa; phylum Chordata; class Actinopteri; order Cypriniformes; family Cyprinidae; genus Spinibarbus; species Spinibarbus caldwelli. The sequence continues at coordinate 13,549,955 of CM077243.1, read as the reverse complement.
TAAAAATAAATAAATAAATAAATGAAATGAAAAGTTCATGACGTTGCCTGGTACATTAAATCATTAATGAATTGAACCTTATTGTAAATTCTTACTGAAATTATTTGATATTATTTAAATGATCTGTAAATCAAAGGGTTTTTTGGTATCTTAAAATGTGGCATGTGACACAAAATGCTGAAAATAGCAAGAAGTGACACTGGAGCCGAAGATGACCCTCAGCATGTGTAGAATTAAAAACCATTTAAAAAAGTAACTAAATATGAAAACAAAAATGCATCCTGTGTGAACTGTCCCTTAATGCCTTTGAATTCTGCTCAGCTGGATGATTATCTCAGGAAATAGTGATTTACTGTGATTAATAAATCAGCATATGATTTTTAATAAATTGACAGCCCTAAATAAAAATGAATCTAAAGAATAATCTTCAGAAAGCATTACTGATCAGTGTCAACACACTGTATTAATTGTACCACATATATAGTATACGTGAACTGAGCTGCTCTGATTTTTTCACCAAATTCAGGCTCAAAAGACTGAGCTCTTTTGTTTGTGTGTGTGCGTGTGTCTGTCTTTGCCCCTGGAGACTGTGGCTGCAAGTGTAAAACCACTCCAGTCTTTGTAGTTGGGGCTGAGGTCACCAGACCAACATTGACCTTTGCAGTCCTATTTCAGTGATGGGCATTTGTCACTCTATGGAGGCCGATGTGTGGTAATAGATTATTGACCATCGCACAAGTCTCATCTCGTCATGCGTCCAGAGCCCCGCTGTTTTCTTTATCACCAGAACGGAAGCCTGCAGCCATGAAGAGAAGCACCTAATCCACATTTTACACTTCAAATGCCGAATTACACACATAATGCAGAGTAGCTATAACATACAGAAAACTCTGTAGAAACACGGACATCATGTTTACGCAACGCTTTTAGCATCACTGGACACTTCTACTCGCTGCTTTTGACTAATTTAACCTCGCTCTCTCGTTCTGACTATGACATTTCTATGTAAACACAGCCAGCCAGTACTTGACGTTACTCAAAAAAAAAAAAAAAAAAAAAACTAACTGCAAATTTCAAATTTTATTCTCTAAAAAAAGAGGGATTAGGCTACTAATTATGCTCTTTGACTAGAAAATACATTATTTATTGTTTGAGATTAGTCATTTTCTAAAACCTACAGTACATCAACCTTTATCAGACAGAAATGATCATTCAGGATGCACTGAGGAAAGTCATTAGTTTATTACAAATAATAAATATGAGCAATATTTCATAATTAGTTTTGTGTTTACGTAATCGAAAAAAGAAAATTTTCAAACCATCCACTCTTTTCTATGCATGCATAAACATGGACATTTTAGCTTATATAGATATTGCTTTATATTTCAAAGCAATGATCCATATTTTGGCCTGTATTAAATTATCAATCTACTATTTGTGACTGATTACAAAAGGAAAATTAAATGCTCACATTAAAAGATACCAAACATCTACTATGAACCATTATGCATGTCTATCTATACCAAAGAATAATATAAAACGTAAAGATTAAAGCATGTCAGTGTGTCATGGACAATAATATAATCTGGTTTTGAATAAACATTAATTCTTGTTTACAAATAGAGAAACAAGAAATAATGTGGGACTACACGATATTTTACCATCTTAAATATATCAACCTATTTTAACTTTTATCTGTCAATATCCATCTAATTTCTCACTTTATCATCAACTTATGTACAGGTCTAACTGTAAACATGCACACTGACAACATTAAAGTGAGCAATAAGCTTTTGTTGGTTGTAGTGTCTGGATTTTAATTCATTCAGTTGTAACACAGCAACAGTACTACGAGAACAATAACTTTAACGTGATTACTGAAAAACAGCAATTCTGAGTGCAAATCACTCCTCAGATTTTATATGTAAATAAATACAACAAACAGGAGAAAAAAAAAAAACTTACAATCTAAAAGTGAGGAACAGCGCAATGAAACAGCAATGTGATTTGCTCTATGTTGTGTATTTTGTTTTTGGCGCAGTCTGGAATTTTGATTATATGATAATTCATCTCTGAGCTCCAATTTACCCCCCGCTGCTCGCTTTCTATGTTGGACCATTTTGTGAACAGTCCCCCAGAATGCTAAATGAGCGACTCGTTAAAAAAAGCCTGTCTTCCAGCTAAACCACATATTTATGGACATATTTGTTAGCTTTTTGTCAACATTAAACCTTTGGGCAAATGAGTGTCCATATGTGTTATTTTCTGCTCAAAGAAAAGTTCTGCTCAACTTTGTCTTGGAATTCTTTCCTAATTTGGGTTTACGTTGACTTTTTTGAGTCAGACAGTACAAATGATTACACACTGAAGGCTTTGACTTTGGCCTCGGCCCTCTATAAGTGATTCCCCGCATTGTAATGGGTTTGACGTGGGACCCGAGGTCTGCAATATGTCCCTCTCTAGAACACTGTATAATAACTACCCGCTGTTCTGAGTCTCCGGCCCTGTCTGTCAAACAATCTGGGGACATTTAGTGTTATTTCACCACTGCTTATTTAGCCACAGGAAGCCTATTAATGTCAGCAGGCTCCATCCTCTCTGGAAGCTATCAAAAAATATATGTGCATCTGCGCACACTAAACACTGATAGGCTGATAACTTTCTGTGCAACTCGTATTACATACAGTAAAGATTTCAAACGTGCTTCCCCAATGCAAAAACGTATGACATCTAAATTGCTTCTTCAGCACCTTCAGGTGCTTTTCTGGCACTATCCCAAGCATTCCTTACCCTTTAAGTGAACCGCATCCTCGACGGTAGTACGCAGGTAACAGAAGATTTTATTCTATTGGTTGATACAATCTGCTGGCACAGAACAAAACACTTTGACTGGTTGTGGCGGCAGTGCCAACAGAAAACATCATAGAATATTAACCCTTTTTGTTGTCTGGCATCAGTAGCAGATGGTGCCGCACATTGGAGCGAGATAACAGCTGTCAATTTCAAGGTACTGCCTCTAGTGGAGCAATTTTTTTTCCTTTTTGTTGCCTCATAGGGAGCTGGAGATGATTTTTTAAAACATAATAACCAAAACCGATGCACTTCCTCACCCTGATGAATTCCCTCCCCTGAAAAAGCTCAGACGTATCGCTGTATACGCGCGCATGTACACAATAGATGGACCGGAGGTAGTGCACTATAGGGAAAAGCCAGTAGTGGCTGCCCTAGTTGTCTTGAACGCGCATACGCCACGACTGCTCCCTTGAGTCGCTGACTCCTTTTAAATTAAAACTGAATCCTCCAAATAAATTCCTCATTGTGGGCTCTCAAAGCACAGGAAAGTTGCATTTCACCCAAGTGGCGGCTTGGGAATTGTCCTCCTAACCCACTCCCGTTCTTCTGATTTACATGAGAAAGGGAAGGGCTCAGAGAACTGGCCCCAGAGCTGAACCACTCCTCATTTATTCATTTCTTTACCAACATCACTCGGTTTCCATCAGGGGCTACTGAGGAAATCATAGTAGCAATTTAGATTTGGTTTAACATACTCCCAGGGAAAGAGGACAGGGAATTGCCTCTGTGTAGCATGTCTGCTTTCCAGCGCCCAACACGAGCGGTATCAGTCGAAAAGGCAGGAGATCAGAGTGGCATTCAGCCTCGGGTAAACAGAGAAAAAGTGCACTTTCGCTGGTTTAGTGCTAGATTAAACTCCTTAAAGTACCTCAATATCCACATAATGACTTTAAAACCGAGTGACAACGTAGTTAGGCACATTGGCTGATAGCCGATCATACACGCTACATGGCTCAATTGCACACCTGGTTTGAGAGCGCTTCGACACACCGTAGTCAATTCTAATACAAGCTCCTGAAGCGGATATTCAATCGCAATGGCGAAGTTTCATGATCAAATGGAATACATCAATTCAGCACTTGAAGGAAATCAATTTGGAATTGACCTCAGCTCTCTCATCATCCAGGGTGATATTCCCTCTTTATATGCCTGTGTGCTTTTGGACTCATCAGCACAGCTCAGTACAAGAGTCAGGCTGGCTTCAAGATCACGCAGAATCAGTCTGGGTTACGCAATGGCTCTTTTACAAAACCAAGTGAACTGCCCTGCTAGCTCCTGCCTACATAGGGAGCTGCTTTTTGAGACAGCACACCAAGCAAAATCGAACCTCAAAAGCAAGGATATAAGTTTCTGCTGGCGTTTTGCAGAACTGGGCTTTTTAATACTTTATTTAGTATCAAAACTCACTCACGTCCTGATTTTGATGAGCTAGATGTGTTCCTAGGTCAACATATTTTGTTGACCCTGGAACAACATTTTAATCCAAAAATTTAGTCTTGACCATATCACTACACCTAAACCTAACCTTACCCATGAGTAATCCCTAAAATTAGAGGAAATGATAAATGAATGACACTGATGTACAAGCACCAAACACTGATTGTAAGCCTAAACTTCACAAAAACTATAAACTGGTTCTTTAAATCACAATGTTGTTCCAGGGTCAACAAAGATGTTGATCCAAGAACATTTCGCACTTGGTAAAATCAGGTTCTGCCAAAACTCACATAATAAATCTAAGTAAAATACACAAATGTTTGTGTTTTGATGTCATTGATGAAGAATTATTGTCTTGTTGTCTTGTTGCCAGGTTATTAGTTTGCATGTAGGTTGCTAAAACATGTTTCAATAAACATGTTTTCAATAAAGCATCAGATGCGCATATAAATGTACTCATTATTTTGCATTAGGAGTTCTGCATTAGCATGTTGCTAAGCTAACAATGATAATGTAAGAAGCATTAAATTGTATTTTCAAATATTAAGTAAAAAAAAATATTTTATTTGTGGTTTTTATCAATACTTTTCAGTACTGACTGAAATATAATATTTACTCATCCTGGTTTAACTTTTTTCGACAGAGCTTGTCGCAGTGCATTCTGTGATTGTCTTCTCTATAGGATACATGCAATGTAAAAAAAATTTAAAAAACTAACTAAAAACTTTCTTAAAAGGTAGCTTATGCTTGAATTTGAGGCATTTGTATTATACCTTAAAAATGTATTCAGTAGATCTTTAGTTAACATTAGTATCACTGTTCTAAGCATACTTTGCATAGCAATACCACAGTGGTGTTAGACGCTGCTCTGCCATTTATCGTGGTTAAGCATGATTTTCTTTCTCATGACTTTTATTTTATTTAAATTACACTTATACTACTGAGGTTTAGAGAATAGTCTATCCTTACCTATCCAACAAAAAAAAGAAGCAACTTAGGAATCACTACTCTTTCACTTTCATTTGCCATACCAATGTTTCCTCTCATTTACCAAATAACACTACGCTAATAATAACGGATCTACAGGCAGCAGCCAACAAGTGTGAGGATTCTGTGACATTTAGTGAAATACAGCGGGTCATGTCATTTGAGCATGGAACTATACACTGAGGAGTGACCTATATAATTAAAACACTTTTTTAGAAAACTACTATAGTCTCATATGAGTGTATACCATTCAGATGAGTCTTCACAAAACAATTATTTCTTAATGTAACAGTTAATATGTCACTGAAAAGATGATGTAATGTATTTTGAATGTTTGAATACTGTTCACTATTAACTTGCTGAACGTTCAGGAACTTGTTAAGCAATGCGACCAGATAATACAAGAGTACAATATTATACATACGTACATACATTATCATAAGCTGACCTGGGTATAAATACTCCCTATGCTGAGGAGGGCTTTAAGCTACAAATATTTATTTGCTGCATAACAATGGGAAAAATCTCTCTCTCTCTTACTTGGACGCACAGTACAGCTTAAAAGAAAAAGCATTTCATTTACATAAAAAAGGTTTTCGTTTTCATAATTAGCATACTTTACTGTTTAGTTCCTCAATATATCCTCCTTAGCTCCCCCTGTTATTTATCTTAAATGGTATCCTCCCCCAGAAAGATTAATTGAAGCTGGGATGAAACAAAATGGCTCCCAGGGGGTGGACGACTGTTTGTTATTCATGTTGGTCTGAAAACGGCAACAGTAAATCCTCTAAGTTGTTGTTAAGCTGGGGTATTACCATATGTGTGCCATTTCCACAGAGTGACAGCCCCCTTGGATCAACTGGGGACTATTGATCCTACAGCACTCCATTTCAAGTTAATTGTGCTTGAAATGAGGTGCGCACTCTCGAGCATACCTTTGTTTGAAAGGTGGTTATTTATTTTTATTTGGCCGGATGTTGATATCTGGGAAACAGGAAATATTCTTTTCTCTGGTTTTGTTTTGTTTTGTTTTTTAACCAGTGCTGGAGCTGTGATTAGCCTACTTCTGTCTGTCAATACCTGAAATGTATCTGAAGCTCTTTGTCGCTCATCTACATCTGCAATATCTTAACTGGCAAAACATGTTATTGCTAAACAGTCAGTTTCTACCAATGGCTAATTACAAAAGGAACATAGCCCAATTACACCTCAAAATGAAAGACATTGTCTATAAACTACCTCACTATATTAAGTTAATTACTCATTTATTTTAAAAGAACTGATTCAACTCATTTAACTTTCCAACTTTTACTGCTTGATTCAATTTTCTGAAAGTTAATGGATAAATAAAATCTTAAACGGCATTTTAGGAAAAACATCCCCTTACTTTGCGATGCAGATAACACATGAGAAATCATTTCCCAGCCATAAGGAACAAATAAATTGCACGTAAAGCAGGCATTTCACTAAGAGGAAGATAATGTGGAGCCGTTTATTCTACCGTTTCTGGGGATTTTCCTCCTCCAGCCGAGTTAAACTTTAATTTCTGATCAGAGTATAATGTGTCTGCAGTTCAAACCCCATGCAGGTGGGTCTGAAACACCACCCAGAGACTGAAAGTCAAAGCTCTATACACTGTCTAATCTCATCATTAAGTCATCATTAAGACCAAAGCCGATTAACATATGCGCCGCATGTGAGGCTGCGTACCTTTGACTCCTAACAAGGCGTACAGTAACAGGATGCAAAGAAATAAGGCAAAGTACACTCTCATTAGTTAAAAAAGGAGAGAGGGAGATGAAGGGGGAAAAACAGGATAAGCTCAGTTACAGAGCAAACAGTGGCACTTGCTTGGATTAGAGCCCTAAGTGGCTGGCGTTTCCTAATCCCCACTGAGAGATGGCAGTGAATAGAAGGGAAATGAGAGTGGATCTAAGAAAGAGAAATGACAGAATATGACTGGCTCCTACATGATGATCAGGGCTCGTCCTCAGGCGTCCTGAGCCCCAAAACACACTTCATTTTCCTGAGCAATTACTGCTGCTCCTCGGGTTGGCTGAAGGTACAGGGGCCCGTATTTGAAACAATATTACATCTAAACAAATAAAGGGGAAGTAAAAGACTACATTAAATAGACAAGCATATTGAGGTAGGATTTAATTTGCATGCTAGATTATCAGAGTGGCCTCAGGGGCGGCGCTGTTATTAATAGGACCTAGTCTCTTAAAATCCATTAAGTCAATTGAACGGACCCATATATAATCTGATTTCAAATCCACCATGAAAATGCTTAACCAGTAGCCTCTGCCCCAGGCTGGCCTTCTCGCCAGCTGAATTCCATACCAAGCAAAACGGGTGAGGCAAATCACCCGCAGAGACAAGCCCACACAGAAAATATCCTCATTCACCTCATAAAACTCACTAAATGAGTAAATGATTATTATTATTAATAATATGATTAATGATAATATAAATAATCTTTATTATTTTTCATTATTATTATTATTGTTGTTGTTGTTGTTGTTATACAATTTAATTAACAACAAAAAGAAGGTGTGAAAAACAGCACGTTATGCATTGGTTATGATTTAATTTGTATCACAAGGGAACCAAAGCCTTAAAGGGACAGTCCACACAAAATGAAAAATTTGTCATCATATACTCATCCTCATGTTGTTCCAAACAGTTGCTGGTAGCCATTGTCTACCAGCAATGCACAAATTCCAGATAGTTAAGATGGACAATGACCAAAGACTTTCATGCTATCTGTTGTGAAAGGTGTAAATGTGTGAAAACTGCAGCATCTACACGTTAATTTAGTAAGCGATTTGTCAAAGAGGACATTTATTCGTGAATAATGGCTTAAATTCAATGCGTTCCTCACGTTAAGTTATTGTATATCTTCAAAAGATTCAAAATATAGCTAAATGAGTCATATAGACCACTTTTATTGTGTTGTTTTGCACTTTTTGTAATTTAACAGTTTGTGTTATGAACTACTATTCTATAGAAAAGACCTGTGTTTAAATTTCATAAAACATCCTTTTATGTTCCACAGACATACAGGTTTGAAATAACATGAGGATGAGTAAATAATAACAGAATTTTCAATGTCAATGTAAAAAAATTAAAATAAATAAATAAATAAAAATACATGTTTAGAGAGATACTGGATATAAAACAGGCTCTGTTGTTGCTGTCGGTCACATCACAAAGGCAAGATATGCAAAGCTGTGTGAGAGATGAACAGACCTCTCAGGGCTGTGTATGAAAGAAGGTGGAGTGGTTTCTGCTGGCAACTAAATCCCTGTTTGTGAGCTTGGTAAAACACACCGCTGGAGGCACTCAGTTCTGTGCCCCCAGCACACATGGCCTGACATGGTCAGGGTCATGCCTGAGTGCCTCGGCCTGCCGTCCTTTTCCAGCCACTCTCCTCTCTCACAGCTGGGGTGGCAGGGGGATAGACAGCTAGAGAGCAGAGCTTCACACCAGCCAGCTGTACAGGGCAGGACGATGCACCCGCTTTGGGGAAAATTCATGTTGTTTATAATAGGGGCCACAACCGGAGGGGGATGAAGAAAAGGGGCAATGAAAGTCAACAAGACAAGACAGTGAACATTAAAGCATTGTATATTTCAACCTGGACAGTTTTTTATTATTATTAATTTTTATATATTATATTATATTATATTATATTATATTATATTATATTATATTATATTATATTATATTATATTATATCATATTATATTATATTATATTATGTTATATTATGTTATATTATATTATATATATATTTTTTATAATAGATTTGAATCTATAATATGGAATATTTTAAAATATAAATGTTTACCTAACCACATATTTTAAAGGTAATATATATATATATATATATATATATATATATATATATATATATATATATATATAGCATCTAAAATCTATTAAATATTAAATAAAATTTTACATAATATTTAATACATTTTATATACTAGATGGATGGATGGATAGATAGAATATTTAAAAATATATCTAAACTGTTTTAAAGTAGCTTTACAGGACAAAAACACAGATGATAAAAGTCAAATTTTGCTTTCAATTAATATACAACCTAAACTTTTTTTTTTAAATTTTTTTCTGTTCTAAACTACATTTTTTGATTCATGCAAAAAGTTTTTAAAATGTCTACCAGGTGCTTCCCTCTCCTGTGACACATTATGAACATAACAAAGCCTGTCCTAAATTACAACCGTATTCTTTTCCTATCTGAATCTCATTATCAGATATTGCAAGAGCAAGGTTTGCTAACAGTTCATGCATTAACACACAAGGGAGGGACAGCGCATACCCGCATTTCAAACACAAATGCTCCCGAGTGCCATGTTGTAGCAACAGTATCTTGAAAAATAAGAGCCGTTTTGTCTGCTTCTTGAAGGAAGCTCCCGCCCGACCCTCCCTCCTGACAGCTGACCGTGCTGCAGTTTGCCCATCACTGATTAATAAAATCTCCATTCTCCCAGCCGGCACCCAACCGGCACATACCTCGTCTGTGGATGTTGACAACAACATCAGTGAGTGAACTGTTCAGCGTGAATACAATAGCATTAAGTACCGAACAAGGCTCCACGGTGAACACAAGCGCTGATTTCATTTGTAAAACACAGACCACAAAAAAAATAAAACTTAATAGGACGAGGCAATTAGCAGCGTTCTTTCTGAGGACTTTGCTTTGCCCCTAACCTTTACACAAAAGTTTATGTCAAAGGATTTGTCACCTCCACTGTGAGGCCATCTTGGCTTTTCAAAAATACATAATAGGAGGAAAGAGAGGGGGGGAAATTCTTCCAAGCCTCCGCTGAGGATTTGGGCACTTATATAACTCCCAATTATCAAAACTTCTCCAGGCAACCTCACAGTCCTCTGCACTGTTTATATGACTCTCAAAATATCTAATACTCAACTGTGTATAATGCCACTGTGGCCACATGACTGCAGAAAAGGCTCTTGCGCTTTCTGCCCCACTGAGTTAGGCATAATAGGTGTCTTGAAGGCTCCAGGCTCAGGCCAGCAATGCTAACAAAGCCTGGGTGGCTTGCAGGGAAGAGCATGTCTTCAAGCAACTTGCCAAAAACTCATTTTCAGGAGCACTCAGGGATTTCCTTAGGATGCTTTGGTGGTGCTACGACATGGCAGGCTTTAGATATCATGGCGCATGAGGGATCTAGGGGTGCATCGCACAGAAATGACCAAAATAAAAGCTGTAAACCTGAAATTTAACAAAAGAAAAATCTAAAATGCTTTCTTTTTCAGAATTTAAAGGAATAGTTCTCTCAAAAACAACAATTTGCTGAAAATTCACTCACCCACAGGTTATTCAAGATGTAGATGAGTTTGTTTCTTCATCAGAACACATTTGGAGAAATTTTGCGTTACATCACTTGCTCCCCAGTGGATCATCTGAAGTGAATAGGTGCCGTCAGAGAGTTCAAACAGCTGAAAAAAGCATCATAATAATCCAAACGACTCCAGTCCATCAGTTAATGTCTTGTGAAGTGAAAAGATGCATATTTATAAGAAACAAATCCATGATTAGGGAGAATAAATATATAAACAGTCACTTCTAGCCGAAATACACGTCCATAATAATCCATAATAATGCTTCCTCCAGTGAAAAAGTCCATCCCCTGTTGTTCTCTCACATCAAAATCCACTGACAAGGCTTGTAAACTTGATCTGTGCATATTTTTCTCCTGATTCAGACCAGATGACTTTTAGACTGGAGAAAGCGATGTTCAGGATAGAGGAGCAATGGTTTGAAGTTAAAAATGTATTAATAATGACATGATTATTACAAACACATAGCTTTTTACTTCACTAGAGTCGTGCTGATTACTTGTGAATCATTGTGGCGTTTTTATCATCTGTTTGGACTCTCATTCTGACGGCACCACTGGTCCACAGGATCCACTGGTCAGCAAGTGATGTGATGCTAAATTTCTCCAAATCTGTTCTGATGAAGAAACAAATTCATTTAAATCTTGAAAGGCCTGAGGGTGAGTACAGTTTCAGGTGAATTTTATTTTTGGGTGGACTATTCCTTTAATGAAAAACTTTCTTTGCTAAAAAACTGACTTTCCTAAAATTCTAAAAATTGGATCTATAACTCAGACAACATTTCCACCTGCCTTTGTAGGTCATATAACAGTCCTTCTGGATTAAAAACATTCTGTGGAAATCAACAGAAAAAAAAATGGGTATTAGCCTCAATGGAGACCGCCCCCAATCACTGACCAAATCTTTCACTCTTCCTCTCTCGTTCACTTTCTTTCCCCTTGACTTTTGCTCTCTCTCTTTAGGCCCACGTTAATGTACCTGTTTACCTGATGGGTGGTCTTGAGCCTGGCTCAAATAAAGCCCCTTTCCCTGCAGATCTAAGTGTAGAGTAGCTGCTAATCCGATTTCAGGAAACAACCAAGCCGCCCTCTAGCTTCCCAGCTTATTTCTACACCGCCAGGGGGAGGAGGTGAGGCGGGGGTGCGAGGAGGGTGCATCATTCAGCAAATATTCCGAGCCAGACTTCAGGACCACCTAACCTGTGGCTTTTATTGCCGACCCCGTAATGAGGAGGAGAATATTACCTTCTCACTGCTTGTGCTTTCTTAACTACGCTCTGCCCTCGTGGGGACATTACAGTGGCCAAATATAAAGCCGGGTTTCATGAAGCTCGGGCTTATCTGGCCTCAGAAAGTATGTGAGACATGCCAGTGAACAAAGGCCCGTCTCTCTGCCAGCAAGCAGGGTGAGGGGATCTCTTTCAGTGGCCACAGATTGCCCTGTGTTCCCTTAATTGACAGACCCTGGCTGGCTGGGACAAAAATGACATGCAGCTGCCCCTGGCCCGGCCTGCACAGGTAGACCACCTTTCAACAGGGAAATTGTCTCCAATCCTCTATTCTGCGTGGGGGTCCTATACCTAAGCCTGAAAACCATGGCAGAGAACTTATGACAGACCAAAAAGCAATAAAACAGTCATTTCTAATCATCAACATCAAAAAAAAAATTTTTTAAATTAAGAGTAAAAATTAATAAATTGATAAAATAAAAATGTAAAAATAATTAAATAAAAATAATTAAATTGACGTATGACTGACCAAAAGGAAAACAAATCTAATAAACATCAAAAATAAAATAATATATATATTTTATATATAAAATAAAAAATTAAAAATGTTTTTAATAAAATAATATTAAAAATAAAAAAGCAAAAGAGATTCATTTATAATCCTCAACAATAAAAAGGAAAATAAGGTGAAATAAAGTAGAATAAAATTTAATTTAATAATTAAAACAAAAAACTAAATTGATTCATGACTGACTAAAAAGCAAAACCCATTCATGGATAATCATTAACAAATCAAAAATAAAATAAGATAAGAAAAATAATAAAATTGATGCATGACTGATCAAAAAGTAAAACACTTTCATTTACAATAATCAAAAAAATCAAAATGAAAATTTAAATTAGACAAAATAAGGTAAAATAATAAAATTATTTATTTTTTCATGTGCATAAATAATGTGATCGTCTATATCTGACTGCATACAGGAACACAGTGGCTATATATGAAAATGAGGAGGAGGGCTGAAAGGGGCTTTCTCTGTTTGAGAGGAACAGATGCAGACTATCTGTCCTCCGGTCTCACTGTGTCTGCCCAGTTTGGGGAAAGCATGGCCTCAACTGGTCAAACATAGGCAACGCAGTTCCTTAAACACCCCTTGAAAATATTTCAGTTTATATCAAGCCATTACATTCAAGCCTAAACATTATTTTAAATTACACTGAAAGATTTTACACCTTGTTTTGTTTGAAAATCAATGAAAAAGTATTTTCAAACTTGAAATGAGAACTACATTTCTACACTGCTATAATAATTCAATAAATCACACGTCTCATTCCTCAAACAGCAGTAAAATATTGTACTGTTGTGTTTCCATTCTGGCAAGAATCAAGCCCATCGCTGCTACTGACACATTACAGGTTTCAGTCCACACCTCACAGCTCCAGAATAACACATCTTCAATGTGCACTAAACAGTGAAGAGCTGAATACATCAGCAGACAGATGACACCACCTCGCGTGAGTTTCAGCATGGGCCTGTACATGTGATCACTGACATACTGTATACGATGGCATCAGAACATGAGAGTGTCACTGCTGATCCCTGATGTACTGTCAGATGTCAACAGACCCCAGGGGCGTCTCTTTCTGCTGGGAATACCACCGACCATACGGCATCTGTCGCTGCCGCTCAAATCGCAGAGTCTCACCCACACCACGCCAGACCTGAGCTACAACACACACCACTGACGGCCAGATTTAATAAGCTCTTCAGGCTCTTCCAAACCCTTACCTATTTTTGTTGGGCCTTTAAGATTCCATTTTGATCATTGTAACTTTCTAACATCTTTTTAATAAGCGAAACTGGGTCTAGATGTCACATGGGAAAGATCACAAGGGCTGTACTTCAGTTAGGTTAAGGTTGAGTCAAAACTCCTTGTTTTCATCAGCAGTGATTTTGTTATGTTGCCATTCAATTTTTAAAATTACATCTTAACTGAGACACACTGAGGAAGGCTTGGCAACCGAAACGTTTGTGTCTATTTCCTAATGGTAATGATTGTAAAATAAAACGAAAAAGAATATTGTTCTCGTGAGTGCAGATCATAAATTCTTCTATAAAATTACATCTTACCAACAGAAATCATATTTTTGCTTTAGCTCTTGGGTAAACAAGTGAACACAGTTATAACACTGACATTCCGTTCAAAAGTTTGCTGTTAGTAAGTTTATTTTTTATTTTTGTTTTCGAAAAAAGTCTCTTGTGCTATTATGCCCAGGCTGCATTTATTCGATCAAAAATACAGTTTAAACACTAACACTTTGAAATATTATTGCAGTTTAAAATAACTGTTTTCTATTTTAACATTTTAAAATGTAATTCATTTCTGTGATGGCAAAGCTGAAAAGTCTTCAGTGTCACATGATCCTTCAGAAATCAGAAATTCTAATATGTTGATATGGTGCTCAAGAAACATTTCATGTTATTTATGTTGAAAGCAGTTATGTTGCTTAATATCTTTATATTTTGTGGAAACTGTGTCAGATTTCTTTATTATTTCTTTTTTTTTTTTTTAATTTTTCACTAAGAAGTGTAAGTATGTTTTTTCAGGACAAGGTATTTTTCATATATATAGGTAAGTTGTCGCATTTTTAGGTCAATCTATTTTAGTATAATTTGATTTTAAATAGAATATTATACTTTGATATGATTTCAGCAAGTTTCCAGAACTGTACAAGAAACAAATAAATATCCATACAATTTAAAAAAAAAAACATTCATTTATAATAATTGAATAATAAATATAGACACACATAAATATAAATTTAAATATGTTTGCAGTTTCATGAATTGTTTTGTTTTATTAAAAAACATGTTTTACTGCTTAAATTATGTTAAAAAGCCTTGAGGCTATTTATGGTTCCCATTGTTAACAACGTTGTTCCCATTAAGTTCCCAACAAACTTACCCCACATAGTGTGATTACAAAAGCATACTGGGGCATGTTGTCACAAAAGGACAAAATGTCAATGTGTGCTAAATAAACTGTAGTTTTCTCTCCAGGGCAATGCTAAAAAAATAATGTTGGTAGCCTTTATAATATGTGTCCATAAAGAAAACTGACCTCCCAAAATAATTTGCCATCAAAAACATTCACTGAGTATAAATTGCCCCAGTTTCCCCATTGCTAAAACTAAAGTTAATTCTTTAGTTCATCTCTTTAGACCTCTATGCAAACTATTCAAACACATGTGCATATATTGCATATGTGGGACAGCTGAAGGTAAAGAAGCCCACACAGCACAGGTAACTCCAGATGGAGAGAGAGAAGAGGAGAGATAAAAGACTCCCATCTCAGCCCTGCCTCACTGTTACCTGAGGAACACCACTGAAGTCAATAAAAGCCCTCTTGTGTCTGTCAGAGCTCTTTCACTGCTCTCTTTGATGGCCCATCACTCTAGCATTGCTCAGAGATGACCTTGATCCCACACTTACTCCACCTCCTGTAAACACTCTCTACACAGTCCCGCTCCCAGCGGCTTAACAGCCCACACATTACAAACAAAGCTAAATAACACATGGCTTTGAATGTGAAGGGCCATTTTCTCTGGGAACCGGGTGTCTGCACGGTTGTCTTTACCTGTGTCTGGAAATTACAGCACCTTGATAAACACTCTGTCAATCAATAATTAACTATTTTACACAGAGATAACAAAGCAAGATTTATTAGTAACATCCTAATTTAAATTTAGGAAATTTTCTATTTAAAATTAACTCTAAATAGATTTTTTTAATAGAAAAAATAAATAAATAAAATACAAATGCCATTCGCCTGGCCAAGACTTCAGTTTAAGATATTGTCTGAGGACCATGTCTGTTTTAAAATAACTTGTTTTCTTTGCTTTTGTTCTCCAAAATGCTGAGGAAGGCTGAGATGGAGAGGTAGAGATCTCCAGAGTGAGCAGTGGGTATAAATGACCTCTCCACTGGCTCCTGAGGAACACTCAAAGAAGCGAGTCTCGTCTCAAGCACATAAAATGTTATTGCGTGCTCAGTGGAGCTGTAACCTGGGCACCAACAATAGCCATCACCACTAAAGAGCTTTTTGGCTCCAGTGGGGAGCTAATGAAACTAAAAGAAAACAGCACTAATACTAGCGCTGCTGCCCAAAATGGCCTTAACAATTAGGAGTCGGCTTGACTCAGAAATGTTGCAGGGCAAATGCCTCTTTGTAGGAAACAGATGACAAATTTGCAACCCAACTGACATATTTATTCTTTTGAAATACAACTGACATGTTTCCAACACCAAAAATTTATTTGCAAAATAAGTACTGAGGAGCATGGAAATTATACACCATAAAACATTTAATATAGCACGTATAATATATGTGTTTAATATATTTAAAGTAAAATTGCAGCGTTTGTTCTATATTATATCCATATTAATAGTAGCAACTGTTATATGATCTTATATTTCCTAAATATTTTTATAACCTCTTTTAACTGCTTGGAAGAATATCAATTGTTGCTTTTGTCAATTAATAATTGATATTTTAAAATATAATTCCACTGAAATAGGTTTCTTTTTTTTTCATTAGGAAAATGTTTGATAACTAAGTAAATCAAATATGAAGATCAAAAATGATTTAAGATTGTATAGTACATCACTGCAAATGTATTTCCTGCTATCAACTCTTAATGGCTTCCTCATTATAGCAAACCCATCAAATATTTCACACATTAAACATCAGATATTTGTAGAGTGAATCTTGAAATGTCTTGCATATTAATATGTATTGCATTTTAATACTTAAATTTCAACTCTATAGCAATCTTCTTAAGGGCACAAAACATTGAGCATCAATAGTGAACCAAAAGCTCAATATATCATGCATTAAAAACAAATATAGATTCAATGTGCTTGGGTCGCATAACAATTTTCACACAAGAGCTTAAAACACAGCAAGTGTTTCACACTTCTCATTTACACTCCAAAAATCACTCCAGGTTTTGTGTTATAAGCAGTATAGTTACAGTGCATGTAGACTGAGCCATGTCCAAACATCCAAAATCATCATTAAAAATTGATTCCTCGAAGAATAAAGAATTAATACCCCAAATTTATGAGCAGAGAATGAAATACAGTTCTATCATCACTTTTACATAAAAACCATGAAGTGCACCAACTCATCCACAGCATATTTAAGTATAAGTGCACAACGATACAACAAGCATCCACACACTCCAGCGTTACAGAGCGTTATTGCTATGCTCATCGCTGTAATTTCCCAACTGCTGGCCACTGATTGCCTTTCAGCCCAGAGGTGAATATTACATGCTCACTTAGCACCTGAGATCAGACAGGCCGCCGTGTGTCTTCCCCTCCACTGGGTACTTGGCAAAGCAAAACTCTGTGAACATAGTACAAACTACACCTCATCCACCTCAGACAACCACATCTGTGATCAGAACAGTTAAACATGAATATTCGTGCAGTATGTCTGGGTGTAGATGTGTGCCTTATGTGCAGACTCACATTTTAATTGTATGTAATATTATTGTTATGTAACTAATTTCTATGTATTTAGAGCTTTTATAGAATTTTATTTTAAACAAAGTGATTTACACCATCATTCAAAAGTTTGGGGATTTATAAAAAAAATTTGAAAAATAAATACTTTTATTCACCAAAGATGCATTGAATTTGATTAAAAATGACAATGATTAATCAATAAAATCTATGTTAAAAAATTCTATTTTAAATAATTCTTTTGAACTTTCTATTCATTCAAGAATTCTGGGAGTGAAAAAGTATCCCCGTTTTCACAAAAATATTAAGCAGCACAGTCTTTTACAACATTGATAATAAAACACAATGTTTATTAAGCACCAAATCATCATATTAAAATGATTTCTGAAGGATCATTTGATACTAAAGACTGGAGTAATGGCTGCTGTAGCATTTGGACCAATCAGACACACAACTATTTGTTATATTTAACAAATAATCTCTAATGCCCCCCTCACCCAACCAAACGGGCAACTATGAGGGTCTGTGGACTCTTCCCCCGAAATGCATCTAACACCTCAGAAAGGCAGAACAGGCCTCTGGTTCCATGGCAACCAATCTGATAACACTAATTTTATTGCTCAAAGGAATGCGGGCAGAGAAACTCACACTTCATTTTCCCTTAGGACAGACACATAATGCCCATAAAAATGGACTCTTCTCTAATTAATTCATAGAAAAACGAACACACATATCCTTCAGGTCATTGTGTATATTATTACTGTTCTTGTATATGTTCTTGTGTATTGTATACTGTTTTATGCATGCTTATGATAGATCACTAGTTAATATCACCTCATTTATACCATGTTTGGTCTCTATCAATTCGTCTTCGAATGATCTAATTGAAAGGGTATGTTATATAATGATACCTATGCAACATATTAGTGTTCTAAGAATCTTTACTAGTATGTATATCAACTTCTGATCCAGTTACATATGCAAATTACCATGCTTGGAGACAAAGAGTTGTAAACTTTCCCTCCAAAAGTGAAAGTCACCATTGGCTCTTTGACCCCCCAGGAGTGTGACCTCACTTCAGTGACCCGCCTTGCTTTTTAGTCTCTTCACTCGTCTCCCATCCCCTCTCCATCTTCTGGTTGCTAAGTCCCAGGGCCGGCGCTACCGCGTTTGGCAGGCTTCGACACAAGGCAGTCTGCGGTTCTTTTAGATCCTAAGAGGATGAGGAGGATGTGAGCTCCTCAGCAACCCTTAAGTTTTTGCGCCAGGCCTTGCGGCCTTGACTTTCCACTCAACCAAAGATCCTCGGATCTCAGCAGATCTCTTTCTTAGCTCTTTTTCACTTTCTACCTGAAAAGGAACTCCCAGTTACCACAGAGCCAGAATAACATCTTTTGGAGTTCATCACCCTTCAAACCCGGAAGAACTTGAAGAACTCCAACACCACCAAACCTTCAAACCATCACAACTTTCATCCGAGACTCCATCCGGACACTCGTTCAACGACCAAGGCAATGCAAGTATCGTACATTTAACTAAACGAAACAGAGGTTTAGTATAAGCTATAGACCCCGTTATAAACGGCGCTGATGGTTTTACTCAGGTGGTTAACTAACTCTTTCCATAACTGCATTCTCTGGTTTCTCTAATGGCTTCGTTCATCCACTTTAGCTCCCCTTTGTATGTACGCGTGAGTGTATGTTTATTTCGTTTTATTTGTCTAGATTAGTTATGTGTGTTAGCGTTTAGTTAATAAAAGTTGAGTGCACAGATTTCATGAGTTTCTGGTTCTGCCTTGCAAATTAATGTCTCTTTACGATTTTGACCCTCGCTACATGCTCTAATGGATTAATAGGAAAGTATTTTCTGTGGCCACGGAAATATCCTTTCTTGATGTAAGTTGATATGAACTTACACTGAATGTTCGCTGGACGAACAGATCAGTTGATGGCAATTTAATTCTGCTAGTTATTACTGTCAGCCGATATAAATAATTGTTATTAATCATAATTAATTGTAATTATTTATATACATACATTTCCCTTTTGAGCTAAATATGCTACACTGCTGAAAATTCAGTTTTGCCATCACAGAAATAAATTACATTTTAAAATGTATTACAATAGAAAATCATTATTGTAAAATGTAGGCCTACTAATATTTCACAATAGACTTCTTTTAAAAACATTAAAAAAAAATGTACTGACCCCAAAATAATCAAATTAATCACATATTAGGATTACTGAGAAAAGCCCCAAAATGAAGGTAATTCAAAAACATTATTTATTCTGTTACAATAATCAAATTGAAGATATAAGTTAATATTTTGTGGTTTTATTTCTATATAATTAACTTCTGGTTGAACCAGTTGTTGATTTATGTACACATACAGATATTGAGTCTCATCATTTTGCTCCATGGGCCCCTTATTTTTAAGACGCCATGTCAAAATAAAATTACTTTGAAAAAAAGATCCCTGCATTCTGTTGTTTATTACAGCATCAGGCTGTTCTGACCACAAACCTGCAAAGTACTTGACAATTGAATAACAGAAATATTGTAGTCAATTAATATAATTGTGTACATTTCTTGATTGCATTATTTCCTATTTAATCACGTTAAATTGACAACCCAATATGTAATTGACCCCTTTTACTATCAACATTTGTAAAATATTTTGAAGCAAACACAAAAGCAGACCAATATTAAGACTTCCATTTATGTCATTTAACTCCAGGACAAATAAGAGCAACAATCACTTCTCCTTCAGTGTGAGCTGAATGCATTAGAACGCAGACAATGTTGCTGAGAGGTGTTTTGTGTATTCACAGGCAGCGGAGGACTTAACCCTGCTATAGAGGGGTGAGAATACAATAGCTAAGGCACCAGGGGTCTGAAACTATACACTTTAATAAAGTCACCAACGGCTAAATGAGGAGCTGCTATCGCACTCACGTTACCAACAACAAGGACCGCACTATGCCTCAAGGGGTTTTGTTTTCCACAAATATGCTAAGCTAATGCAGACCCAAAAACACAGAAACCTGATCACAACTCAAGGCTAAGGTTGTTCGGGTTTTAGCTGGTGTAAAGGGGTTTTGTACAAGCAACACCAAGAGCTTAGTTGTGGACCGAAGCTGTGGAACTTGAGCTTTTTAAAAAAAAAATAAAAAATATCTCAGCATGCTAAAACATAAAACAAAGCAAGCCGCTCGGCTCTGCTCTTAGCTCTGCATCGATGGCCTTCTTGCTCCGTGTTGGCGCTGGGCGGCACGCTACCTGATGGCTATCCCCAGGCCTGTGTTTGAGTGCTAAATAAATTGTTATCTAGTGTGGTTTTTGTCATTTCTGGTTTGGTGCCAGGAACATCCCTCCCAGCCACCTGTCTTTATATAGAGAAAGAGAGAGAGAGTGAGAGAGAGAGAGGCAAACTTTGGAGAGACTCTCTTTTGGGCCTCCCATTTGGACACGGGAGAGGTCGTAACCTCCCTCTTTATTTTTCTCAAGGCTGTTGGGCTAATGAAGTAACAACAAACTGGGCCGGCGGCTAATTTGGAGTGGCATTTCCTGGCCCCTCTTGGCCCACGGAGATGTGTTTCATTTTCTCTTATCAGTGCTTCAGTCATGTGGCTTTCCGCATGGACGCCCCTGTCTCCCCCCATCGCTGGCCTAATGGAAACTTCGTTAATGTCATTAATCTGCCGACTAGGACATGCACTAAACACACATCAGCCTGTTTGTACCAGAAAACACCAGAGGGCTGTTTAGACTTGAGCTTCACGCGGAAAAATGACAATAAGAGAATTTCATCATCTTTATTTGTTTGTGCAGCAGCCATTTTGGGAGACAAGTGGGTTCACGAGTCACGTTTGGTGCCCTACAGTTCAACCTGAGAAAAATAAATAAATAAATAAATCAGATAAGGTAAAATACATGCTATTACATATAAACACCTATTTAATATAATTTAATAATTCCCTCAGCGGTAGAATTCCAAAACCAGGGGTTCCCTTCTTTTCTTTTTTTTAGCTGAACCCCTTAGATGTCAAATATTTACTTGAAGTATCCCCAAGATTTTACATTAAATTATACTTTTATATTTACATGAATGTTTCAACAGTTTAGGTTTATTCTTTACAAGAACTAACATGTTTTCAAACGTTCAAATTCTCAAGCTTTTAACATGCCAAATCCTTAAGGTTTTATTTTGGTAGAATATTGGTGAAATTCTGTAAACTTCTGTCCACAAATAAAGTGAAACCAGCACAAAATGCATGTTAAAATACTGTTTTGGGCAACCCTGCCTTATAGGAATAGTTCACCAAAAATTTAATTTTTGTCATCATTTAGTCACCATCATGTTGTTCCAACCTTTTAGGACTAACTTTCATCAGTGGAACTCAAAAGAAGATATTTTGAGGAAGATTTTGGCCTTACAGTGAAGTTCGACGGGTCCAAAACAAACACTGGACTCCACTGGTTTTCATTGTATTGGGGAAAAAAAAAAAAACAACACACACACAGACATTTTTAAAAGTATCTTCTTTTGTGGTCCACTGAAGAAAGAAAGTCACACAGCAACATGAATGTAATTTAATAATGCAAGAACTTTTATTTTTGGGTGAACTATCCCTTTAACTAGCTTCCGATTCATCTCGGTCGGAGCGCTTCACTGTCATGCTCGACTCACGCACACAAAGAGATGCTCCTTCCCCTGGTCGTATTAAAACAGAGGGCTCGCTTAATGCCACCTTAATGACGAGTCAGGTGACTTGAGGAGGCCGCTCTAATTAAGAGGCTTCATTCACACATTCCCTCAACTCCATGAATGGACACTCTAAGACTGTCATATAGTTCCATTCATCGTGAGCGAAAACATGAGGGGGAGCAGAGCTCAGCTGGGAGGGATGGGTAACCGAGGGGACATTTTCTTTTGTGTGGCTCTAAGCTTCTGGGGCCAAATGCCAGCGGGCTAACCCCTGCACTGGCTGCCCATGTGTTTCTCCTTCCTCCCAAACGGAGTAATTAGGAAGATCTTAATGGGTTTCCAGGTTTATTAGTGGCCAAGAAAAGCTTCAAATGTCACTTTAATTAAAGGAGATTCCACAGACAGCTTGTGTGGCAATGTCAACCGCTCGAAGAAATCCTTGTTTGGGCAGGAGGAGTAGAACAGGCCAAGTCTTGAATGCGCACAAAGAAACGTGAAGTTCTAAATGGCAGCTAGACGTGTGGTCAGAGACAAAATAGATCATTTTGACCGCGACCAAACATTAAACTGACAGTGATTATCTGCTCATAAATGCCACACATGCGTATACGAGTCCCTTCCTTTCATATCAGGGGCGGCAATCCGACTCCCCAAAAACCGTCCCATTGAAAACGCACCCTCCCAAATTATTTTGGGGGATGAATTTATTCCTGGCATATCCTATGCTCGTTCATGCAGGATATAAAATCCTAGATTATTTCTTGCTTGGTTAACCTGCATCCGGTCGCCTCGTTCACAAAACCACTCTAATGTTGCCATTAGTTATGCTTCTGTGGTGGCCAAAAGATGAATCCTGAGGCCTCCACATTCAGTAAATGTGTACATGAATGGTGGAGGAAGATAAAATATATCTCCAAGATAGAGAAGGGGCCAGTTCATTGCTGGAACGTCAGAGGGGGGAGATAATTAATCAATATGAAAATGACATGGGCTCCGTTGAAAATCCAAAGCATGTAAAAGCCATTCTGATCTGCCTTTTTCACCTTGAGGAAGCTTCAATATTAATTATCTTTGAAGAAAAACAACAAAAATGGCAACATTGTGACAAGTTTTTTTTTTGCACCAAATACAATCTTACACTGCATACACATTTATATTGACCTTGAAATGTAACAAATTTTTTTAGAAAAAAATAAATATACAAAATATATAATATATATAAATATTACTTAAAATTCTGTAATAAATAAAATTATTTATATTTGTATTACATTATTATTTACAAGTCCATCCTAGTATACACAAAAAAATTGGTATAGATAACAATTTTACTTTGTTACTTTTACTTTAAATTGCTAGTAAATTTCACAATTAATTAAAAAGACAAACAGCAAGTAACATGAATTAAACATGAAATTTTCAAGTAGAATTTTCTAAAAAGCATTTTATATAGTGTATCCCATATACAATTGAAAAAAAGCTTTAATTTAACACAAAAATAACCTTTAAAAATATACAGAATATACCCTTAACACAAATACTGTAAGTAACAATAAAAATTGTAAAGGTTAGTGTCAATAAAAGTGAAGCTAAAGCAACTATGCCTCTTAAAACAGCTTGCAGGACAAACACACTTTAACCTTTAAGTTAGAGGTGCTTTTGTGGATGGGAGAAGCTCAATTCAGTAACTGCAAGTAACTCGTGTTGTCTCACTGGGTGAAAAGACAACATTTCTGCATTTTATAGCACAGGTGTGGAATCGTACAAACCAGGAGCCTGGAAAGGTGATCTGGTAATTGGCCATGGGAAAAATCCCTTGTGTGTCAAGAGATTGTCTGTGGTAGATAAGAGACAGGAACTTGTAATCACTTTTTTTATTATTATGTGCCAATCTACAACAACAACGCACTTCAACTGACGTATATGTAAACTTCAGAACACCCCAAAGTCACTATCCTGGAGCTAAAATAAGTAATACATTCTATATTTGGATGATAAAATCCATTACATATTAAATTATTAGCATTGTAAAAAATTTCTGACACTTTCATAGTAAAACAAAAATTTTGTAAATTAATCAAATTATCTGCACCTCTGAGAAAATACACAGAGCTTCACAATGAGTGAAAGACGAATACAAAAAAAAGACAAATGACTACAGCTGTATCATTTGAAAATGAAAATGGTGGGTTTAGAGTAGAAAGCACCCTGCAATTTTTTTGCACAATGCACAGAGCCCAGAGACTACCGCCCGTATTTCATGCTGCGAATTGCATCTGGTGGCAGCAAAGCGAAACAGCAAGCTTTATTTTCTTCAGACAGTAATGCTAGCGTACCTTTGGCACAGAAAGCCAGCGTCTCTCATAGCTCACTCGGGGCAACTCAGTCAATGGAACAAAGTTAGAAGAATGGAATACAGTCTCTGAACAAAACACACACATTGGCGAGAGCGCGGACAGACTGGAATTCCACTCGCTGTGCAAGATGAGCAATATGGTGACAGGCAAGAGTGGCACAGGGCCCTTACGCTGAAGCCAAGCATGTTTTTGTCCTGAAATAACCTGTATTTTCATAAGCAAGACAGTCTTTACAGAGGGCAGGTGACCCCTGTAACCACCTGTGCATCCAACTCCAAAGGTCTGGCTGAGCTTAATCTAATTGTGAAAGATGTATATTGCTGTACACTTCTTGTGCTGAAAAAAAATATAATCAGCATTTACAATGACAATAAACAAAGGAGCAAAAAATCAAATCCAATTATGGCAACTCAAACTACTCAAACTGTGCAGAGATAGCCATGAGCTATTAATAAAATAACTGTTAAAGTGTCAATAATAGTTGTAACAATGAAATCCTTGAAGTGAAAAAATGTTCCCAACAGAAATCAAATGCCTGTTTGAGCTAAATGTACAAAAGGCTCATTAGAGATATCACACAACTTGACAAAGTATGGAAGCCCATTTTTATTTGAAAAATAAAACAGGTAATAATGAAATAAAGTTAAAAGTAAAAAAACAAGTGAGAAATAAAGATGTAATTACTGTAAATAGTTGCAATGAGTTCCAAAAAGTTGAAATATAAACTTTCATTTAGAAGCAATAATCTTGCAACTGTAAGATATATAGTCACAATTGTGATATAAACTCACACTTACACAAAATAAAGTCTCAATTCTGAGCTATAAAGTTGCAATTATGATCACAATTGTGATTTAAAGTCACTTACAAAAAATAGCCATAATTCCGAGCTATAAAGTTGCAATTGTGATATAAATTCACATTTACAAAAATTAAAGCTACAATTTATGTAACAAAGTTGCAATTACTAAAAAAAAAAAATTGTAATTATAAGAAAGTTGCAGTTACAAGAGTCACATACACATTAAATAATTTAGCAACTTTGAGAAATTAAGTCTCAATTACAAATTACAATTATTATTGTTTTTTAACTCTGACAGTTTTCATAACAAACAGTGAGCTACCACATATAAAAAACAAAAAAAAAAATCAGTACCTAAGGTACGAAAAAGGGATGCAGAGGGATGATTTCAATTCCACAGCTAAATATTCATGAATGAACTATCCCAAAATGCCACATAATTCATTCTTATGTCCTTAGACTTGAATCACTTCACCATACACAGTAATGGCAGCACCTTAGTATATTAATAAATGTAGATGAAGGTTGAGTTGTTTGCTCAGATTGCATTTCCAGCTTTATTTATGGATTCCCTCCAGTGGCACAGACATCATGTTTTGACGCGGCTCTAATGTCAAGATAAGATGAAGAATCACTTCAAGGTGCTCTCTGACACAAGATAAATGGCAGTTGACCTGAAGACACCACGAGGTGAGGAGCCTTGTGGCACTGTTGTGGTGCTGCTCTAAAAACATTTCCTGTCTGTCTTCAGAGACACCACACCTTCGGGCCATTTTAGACACAGGTATATCTCATCTATGAAAACTTTGAGATAAGGATGAATGAATGAGCCTGCCTGTCCATGCAAATAGCTTAAGCCTATCGCATCTGTTATTTTTGAAGTTAATGCCACAACATAAAAAACATGACATAAAAAGTCTAAATAAAGGAGGATTAAAGCTTCTCCAAGTCGTTACATAAACATATTAAGTCTATGGTGAAAACTTTTCACAAATATCTCACAATTTAAAATTCAAAGAAAAAAGATATCTCTCACTCTTCAAATTTTGATTTTGGTGACAAAAACAACATCTCCTCTCGAAACCGAATCTGAAGGAGAAAAACCGTATACGCTCAGAGTTACTCAACTGCATGAACGCATGCCCAATTCTGCTACATTATTCTCTGAGCCGCGTAAATGATCAAACCTGATGACAGTCTCAGTCTGAGGAAGAGACAGAGCCTACAAAAGGGAAAGTGACAGGCCCTTCTACAACAGATGTTTCTACCGAGGGGAGTCTACTCTCCACTGAGCAGTCTCACACATGAGAGACACCCAAAAGCTCTGGAAACAGTCCTGAAAATGTATGTTCACTGGTAAAAACGCTTTGCCCCCCATACGGACTACCCACCATTGAATATTCCAGACTTGTTCAAAAACACAGAGGGGTATTAACACATAAAAAGCAAAGTACCGTTGCCAAAGTTTGTACAAAAGGCAAGAAAGAAACCGCTGAAGAGCAATCTTAAAGGGATAGTTCACCCAAAAATGAAAATTCTGTCATCATTTACCCACCCTCATGTCATTCCAAACCTGTATGACATTCTTTCTTACATGGAAAACAAAAGATGATACTTAGAAAGCAGTTTTTCATTATATGGAAAAGAGAAGCTTGAACATTCTTCTAAATCGCTCTTTTTGAGTTTCACATACAAAAGAAAGACCTACAGGTTGGTGAGTAAATAATGACAGAAATTTTCACTTTTGGCTGAACTATCCCTTTAAATCCAACCACACAGAGCGTTTGCTTCTATTGATCCACAATCCAGAGAAGAGCCACACTATTGACGGAAAACAAAACACATTAGAAAGGCCATTTGTCAGAAATGTTGCTCTCCAGATCTATCATGAAAAGAAAAATTTTCCCACTGTAAACGATAACACACGTCTGTTCTTCATTTCCAACAGATCAATGTTAATATGCAGGGGGTCCTGAAGATGGATTGCGGACACGCTTTAACCAGTTAAGTGCCGGGGTCATATCACAGACGGGCTTGATAAGACGTATGAGCCAGAAACAAGGTCTTCATTTGATATGAAGCACTTCATACATCATAAGCCATAAGATGTGTCATATATAGATGCTGTAGCATGCATATACACTGTATGCTCGATTCCAGAGGAGATTTTCAGAAGAGTTCATTGTAGGACAAGCTGACCTTTTAAATGATTCATATCCGATAACTAAACCTCTCATGGTGATTTAAGCGTGTTCACCATTAAACCGCCATTAATGGGATAATTTCATATGAAACCAAACATTGTGATAAAAGGAAAGCTACTTAATAAAACAAAAAAATATGCTGCTTTGCACATTCTACATGGTAGTGGCTTAACTAATAAATATAATATCAGAATCAGCAAATTCAGGCATGCTCATTTACCATAACTTCAGTGGTTTATTCAAGCATTTAAACTCATCTACAATAGACGACATCCACTGCACAAAACCGCATTATGCCTCTTGTTCGCAGTGGGTCTTAGGGAGCAGTGGCCAGTCTGGTGCCTATTTCCTTGAGACAGGATCTAAGCAGGAGCCAGACAGGAAGGCAAGCATTGCCTTGCAGGAGTCCGGATAAGCCAGCTCTGATGGCTTGATACAGCTCCAGACCCCCAAGCCTGATACCCTGGCCACAGAAGCGGGTCTAAATAATGTTTGCCATGCCTGCAGAATGCATGCTACTGTTTGACACTGAACTTCCTGCAACTAGTCTTTCATAAAGATAAGAGTTAGAGATCACCACCTGGCTACAAACAAGTGAAAATGCACAAAAATAATAATTTTAAAAAGATAATAATAATAATAATAATAATAATAATAATAATATGTATTATTTTATTATTATTATTAAATAACAAATACATAAAATTGCAATGTAGCATTTAGTCTAAATGGTATATTGTCTCAGAATATAGCAAAGTTAACTGAAAAAATTGTTTGCTTTTAAACAAAATTAATTATAAACTGCATGTGTTTCTAAAACATATATTAAAAAAATGAATCTAAATTCTTTTCCTCTCATAAGTGATGATGGAAAGCACCGTTTCATGCAGTATGACTGTGTGATTAAATTCTATTCATTTATTTCACCATTTGAGGTTTAGAAGGCAAATTGTGAAACCTTGAAAAAGCTCATTAATAAAACTCGGTGGCTTCAATTACACAATAGATTTGTTCAATTTTTAACGATATCTGTGAGACGAAAACAAAAATCTGTTGATTTGATTTTGGCACTTGGGTAATTCAATTCAGATCATCTAATAATACACATTCACTTCAAAGTATAATAAAGTTAATAAAAAATGTGAAATCGCTGTACCTGAACTGTGAATCAAACATTAATAAAATAATTAAAGATGTGTTCCGACAGACAGCTTCTGGTATTATTGTCTAAAGTTGGGGAAAAGGTAATTAATTTGGCAATAAATTTATTCGCACCGTGTTTGGCTCCTCTAACGAAGGAGAGGAAATTGCAAAGCGGAGATCAAGTCTTCCTCCATTGTGTCTGATCAAATGGAAATCTCTCTTTTAACACAATATGCACATTGTGTATCCTGGCCTTCCATTGCTGAATGACATGCTTGAGCATACCAGTAACTATGAGTGAAAACCTTTTAATGAATTTTTAATGTTTTAAATGCTAAATGTTTTAGATGTAGTTAGTCATTTATAACAGACAAATGAAATAATTAAATTATAAAATATATTTAAAAAACTAAAAATGATCTGTGTATTTTAACGAAGACAAGCTAAAATAGATTTATACTGATATACAATAAAATACACAATAATATAAGTGTCAACAAAAGACACTACCATCAAAACAGAGTGAATCTATTTTTAGAGGGAAACCTAAATTAAACTTTTGATACTAAATGTACAACAGATTTTCACAATACAGCTGTAAGTTCTTGATTTCTCATCTGGTTTCTAAGCACACAGAGCAACAACCAGGTGTGTTTAACAAACATCAGAGCTGTTCAGAACATTTTAACATATGTAAGTGCATTGTGTTTCATACAGCATGTTAAAGCTCTGTTACGGGATGTGCTTCGTGACACAGTGGTCCCTGCAGGTTCAGTACAGGGTCTCTGTGGCCCACCTTGAGCTCAAGGGTTCTGGCACACTGGCAGATGGGACACATAGTGCCTTCAACTGGAAAATAGTTCTCTTGTGTCAATAATGGCAAATAAGTGAATGCAAGGCAAGACTAGGCCAACTATAACAGCACCTCCAGTACTAGTATGAAAGTTTAAAACATAAAGTAGTAAAACGTACTGTTTTGTCTTTTACAAAATCAAATAATTTTGTATATCCATATCAGCATTTTCACATTAAAGAAAAATAAATTATATAATTCAAAATAAATTATATCCATTCATTTTAGTATTTAAGAAAATAAATAAGCTATATTATTTTAAATAAATTATGAAATGATTTTTCTGTAGGAAAATATTATCTATGAAACCCAAACAGCAAAAATCTATTCCTAGAAGCAATACAAAACGCACATGCAGAAACTAGAAATTAACATTTTTTCTGTAAAACCCATAAATACTGAATATAAAATTAGTTTTTCTCAACAATATCACATTTACCGATTTATGAACTGCTTGTTTCCGTTAAAGTCAACAGTAATGATGCAAAAGTGTATCATGACTCAATGCAGCCACCTAGTGTTCACACCGTGAATCTCACCAAACATTTTCAAATACATCTCCAAATCTATATCACAAATTTATCCCACAGACTAAAAAGAACAGCAGACTAAAAATAAGAACAGACCACAATAAAACTAGGTAGATTTTAACTGAAACATTAACCATTAACAAATTTTCATTGCAGGTCAGGAAATATTTCAAATCCATGTTGTCATATGTTTTATATTTCAACTATTGATTTATAACAGTTTTATTGTATGTTACCATTTACATTGGTACTGTTTTATGAAAAGCCATTGTGACAACTTACCCCATTCATAGTGACAATTAGCCTGTCTATTTACTTACAAGAGCCAGGGATTACTTCACTTGACTTCCCTTAACCCAGTAAAAAAACACACAAATGTACTGCTTTAATTCACCTCTAGAATATGTAACTAACATTATGATCTTACCCTATAGCCTTTCTTCCTATGAATAAGTCATACACATTTAGAAATAAGAATGCATATTATCTGATGCACATTAAAAGCTAGCATCTACTATCCACACAATTAGGCTGCTTTTGTAGTCAACTTCATTAACAAGTCTAGTATTAAGACTCAATGAACACACTGCTATATTCTTAATATATATCAGCTGTGTATATATAAGGAATAGGGATGAGTTTCATTCATGCATTCAGTTTGTAAGACAATTCTACATGCCACTGACCCAAGAGGGTTAAATAGAGTCCAGCCAAGATGAGACCTCTTCTCCTAGACTCATTATCAGCCTCATGTACTGTATTTCCCATACTAATAATGAAATAGTGCAGCTGGATAAAACACACACGAGTGGTGAAGCATTAATTATGCAGTGCTAAACATCTATGAAACCAATTTGTAATCAGGAGGCGTGACAGCATACACTAGTGTAATAACACTGGGGCTCTCTTTACCCCTTATACGTGCGCTAACAGATGCTGACGTATGTGAGGAAGGGCCTTATAAAAGATCAGTAAAACACCACAGACAGTACTTGCTATTAGAGACAGATCAATAACAGACATTTTGAATTTTTTTTCTGATATTCTTACTTATTTTTACTTAATCAGTATCGGGTCTACTGATAAGTGACATCCTTTGCTAGATCACATTCATCAGAAAACAACTGTGTTTCACAGGTAAAGTAACTAATTCAGTGTATTATTCACATAATAGCCATTCATTCTCAAGTGAGAAACCCACAGCATTTTGACCTAAAGAGGTCACACAAAAAAAAAAAAAAAAAATTAACGACATATCAATTTTTTTATTATTATAGTAGTAGTTATTTATGCCAGCAATTAAAACAAATGTAAATAAACTATTTTTATTTTTTATTTAATGATGATGACAATAATTATATAATTATCACTATTATTATAGTAGTAGTTATGCTAGCAATAAAATTGTGTGTATGAGTGTGTGTCCGTAAATAAAAACATTTATAATGTATGTTTATTATTAAATTTATTAATTTATATAAAATATTTTAATAGTATTACTTATAAAATATTTAATTTGTTTCATTATTATACTTATTACATAAAATATGCATATATATATATATATATATATATATATATATATATACATACATTTTTTTTATTGCTATAGTTGCTATAGTATGCTTATTTTTGTGACATGTAGAAATAAAACAGTAAAAATGTGCATTGTTCTCTGACACTTAAACCTAAATTTACTCAGTATTGTTATACAAAATATTGTTCAATCTCTACTTGCAATTGGTTGACAATAAAAAAAGTGTTTGCCATGGATGACTTTGACGTTCGTTTGTGAATGAGGAGATGACATAAAACAAATATTCTTTTAAAATATATCACAACTACAGTAATCACAGCAGTCATAATCACAAAACAATACATATAATGCATCATCAGATAGAGTCACATTAAACATTTGAACTCCAAGCTTCTGTACTATGGCACAGCTCTACACACTGAATGCTAAATAAACTGCATCATACAGGAGAATAGTGAATAAAGAAAATAAAATGTGTTTGCTCGGCTCTGTAAATGCAATCAAAACAGCGACACGAGGGTGTGTTTACATTAAAGCGGACGTGACGTCAAAGGTTTTGAACCTCAGCGACCGCGCGCAGGGCTAATGAATTAGCTAAACATTTTATTGCCAGCACAAGTTATATATTTTTACGAGTTGAATTTGTTTTCTTTGTATTCTTTTAGCTGTGCGGTTTGATCCAAAGGTGAGATGAACATCTAAAGGCCTTTGCGCATGTTATAGGACGATGCTAGTTAGCCATCGGCTACCCTACTGAGCACAGATAAACAAACCATTATATCGATATCAGCTGCGTCTATTTGACAGCGGATGAATGCATATCATTTCTCCACCGTGTTTCTAAACTGTTAACCATAAGATTGGTTGTGCAATCGTATGATTAAACGTCTAAACAATTTGTGGAGATCGCGTGCAAATGTTGCCGTTTCGCAAACATGTTTTCCAACACATTCAATAAAATAATTTGGTAACTTAATTTTAAAAAGTAAACTGAGTTTGCATCGACGTCGAAGCCCGCAAAACAAAAATACGTTCTGGGACTATTTAGGCCTTGCATAAGAAAATAGTTTTTTGCAACTTTTTGCAGGATTTGAAACTGCTGATAAACAAAAGTATGCAGACTCTTGTTTGTTTAACCTTCAATATCAGTTGTCTACTCACGTTGAGCACAATCTCCAACATGCTGCCACAGTAATGTCGTGTTTATTTTCTGCAGCACACCTGCATTAAAGCGTCTCATATGGATGTCTAACAAGTTGTCATTGCTTCTTTGTTCTCTCTTCTTGTTTTGGATTCGACTGCATGTAACGTTAGGATGGATCTTCAGAAAATAATCCACGACGCGCTGTACGACTTTATTTTGTCATATATTCCTCACGCCGATCTGAGGTGAGGACGTGTCACTTCATACCTTTGATTAAAGTTATTTTTCTCCTCAATTATTAAAATATACCAATGACGTGTTTTTATTTTCATCAGTACTCTAGATGATGTGATTTTGTCCTACATCACTGGGGTGCTAGAAGATTTGGGATCTCAAGAAAGTGTGGAGGAAAACTTTGATGTAGAGGTGTTTGTTGAAATGTTGGAGGCCTACATTCCTGGATTTTCAGATATTGACAGGTAAATTTAATCCTGCTGTGATTTACAATTATTGACTTTTTATTGCGTTTTTGACTCTTGGTTATTTTTATTTTATTTTTTTTCTTATAGTGTCAAAGTTTGTGAGATGATGTTTAATCTGGCATCAAAGTTGGCCTCAGCCCGGGACACAGGTAATTTTCCTTTAATAATAGTTGTTGGATTTTTTATTATATTATATTAGATACATTTGATTTTGTCATAATATTGTCTGTGTTTAAGAATCTGGAGAGATGAAAATAGAGGAAGGTAAATTTCCCCTCTCAGAAAGCTCCTCTTTAACCCAGGGAGGTTCAAGAGAAAATACACACAACCTCACATTACAAGCAGAGGGAGCCACAGCTCAGGTAATGAGCCTTTGAAGCACATTCACATTGTACAAGATGCTGGTTTGCAAATGAATATGTGTTTGGGAATGTGTTTTCAGGTTAGTGAATCATCGTGGGACACACAGGAGCAACATCTTCTTGAGATGTTTCCTAAATGCAGTGTGACTGAGGCCAGAAGTGCATTGTCTATTGCTAAAGGAGACATGGAGGAAGCTGTTCGTCTCATTATTGAGGGAGATATCCAGCTTAAGTGCCCACCATCTCTCAATGTAATTCATCACTGAAGACATTTAACCTCATTAAAGTTGATTATAGATACAATAATCTATAATGATTGTTTTTGCCCTTATTTTTGTATTTGAAAGATTATAGTGATATTTTGTTGTAAATCAGTTCAGTGTTGTTATTGATAACTAAAACAATTAAAAAAATTTTTTTTTAATAAAATAAAGCAAAATAAAAGGTAAAAGTTAGATGAAAAACATGAAGTTAAAAAAAGAAATGATAAATGGATTGTCATATATTTGGCAAAATAAAAGTTTAAGTATTAAAATTACCAAAAATGAAATAAAAATAAATTAAAGCTAAATGGAAAAAAATACAAAAACGTATAAACTATAATTATAAATAAAATAATATTAAAAATATTAATGCTATAATAATATATAGATAATATTAAAATAACACTGTGACTGATGCCTTAATTTTTTTTTCTTTAGGCAAACCAAGGCAAGACCGTTTCTGCTGAAGTTGATCAGAAACTTAAAGCAAGCATTTTAGAAAAGTGAGTTGTTGCCTTGATATCATTCTTTTAAACTATTTCCTAAACTTGCTATATTGCATGTAGAAAATAATGTTTAAATCAAATGTTTGGACCCTCTAGGTACATGCTGGTTGATAGTGAAGAAGACAAGAAAGTGCACAGACCAGTCACTCCAAAAGACGTGAGTTTTTGGTGACATTGCATTGTATAACATCAATGAATTAAGTAGATATTAATTCTTTCCACTTCCTGTATGGTCATCTGCAGGCCCCTAAGAAGCTGGTGCGCTATCACGGAAGTCAGGTGGTCACCACAAAGGGAGAGCGCTACCATCTAGTTAAGAAGGAAGAACCAGATGACATGAAGAAGACTTACGTTAGTCTCAAACCAGCACGCAAATATCGCTTTCATTGATGAAAGGCATCTTGTTGATGGACCCTTCAAAGTCAACCCTCCTCGTTTTTGATATTTGTGTCTGGTTATCTGACAAATGATTTAGTTTTTATTTAAATGTATCTCGGTCCAAATGTGTGTCCATTTACATACATGGTGCTGGAGGTTTGGTTTTTTGAGAGTTTTGATGTTTGAATTAATTTGCTGTTCTGTGTAATCTCCCAGCAGGTCTCTTTTTTCGAGCCCTTATACGTTACTGTATTTATTTTTTTAACTACTTTTTACTAAAACCTTAAGCTATACCTAAAAACATGAAAGTGTTTACATTTGACTGTTTTCTTTAAGCCAAACCCTGTTTTACTGAAAGTCATCGAAATGTTCCGGTAAGTGGTTGTTTTGTTATAAAATCAACCAATTTAGCTCATTTTTGGTGGCAGGAAAAGGTTGAACAGAAGTGTATGTATTTTGCACTCTGTTTATTTTCATATACAGAAATAAAAGACTCCATATATGTTCCTACAGAGACTAAAGAATAGCAGGGTCTGTGTGACAGTTGATTTTAGTTGCAGTTCACAATCAATATCTGCCTGTTCATTCGGGATTCAGCTTCTCATATACACTGGACAAGCTTTGGATAGACCAAATCTTCGTCTGCATATTTGCTAAAGTTAGTTTGTCTATATTGTGTAGTTGCTTTACATAGTTTTAGTAATGGATGTGCTTTGTGTTCACTATTAACAGTTGTATTGTCATATCCATTATACACCAGTATTTGAGATTTGTTTGTGCTTGATGTACTCTGTTAACCATGTAAACCATGTTGTCTTTGGCACAGAATCACAGTTATCAGCTGTCAACATTACGAGTCACCTCCATCCAGCTCCACTGTGGCCCTGAAACTGAAGTGCAGTGATTAGATTCAAATATATTAACATTATTTTTCAAGGACTGATGATGTTTTTGAGAGTAACTAGTAAAGAATTAATGTTTTATGAATGTTGTGTCTTGTATGTTGTGTTGTGTTTAAAGAATAAAATCATTTTAGTGTGGAGGAATATACACATCTAAAGACGCAAAAGTGAGAAAAGAAAACATTTTATGTTTTAATTTAAAGACTACAAGAACAGATGCAAACCTCTTTAAGCCGCTCAGAAATCAGTGCTGAAAATTACAGAGATCAAAAGATCATGCAGAGTCTTTGAGCTAACAGGTTTTGTTCTCTTACATTTTTACACAACTTAGATCATGCTCTAAAACATGTTAAACAATGCTAGAACACCTGTTAAATAATTCAAAAGTCATGTCTGTGAAAGGCCAAACATTTCAAAATATCCTGTCAGAATTTGATATTCCTATGTAATCTTTGTAAGAACTTCAAATGCTTGTAACGAGATGTTCCTAGAGTTATGATTTATTTCATATTTTGTGTCTGTGATAGGTGATTTACATGATAGATGACTACTATCAAGTTGGTACACTAACATTTTGGCAAAATATAAAGTCATGATATACCAATAGGTTTATGTAATGAAGAAAACTTTGAAACACTGTATACATTTAAAGAATTAAAGTGGCCATTTGGGTTGTTTGCTTTATTCCCTGAACAAAAGTGACAGTGAAGACATTGTTACAAAAGATTTCACTTTCGAATGAATGCTTTTGAGCTTTCTATTCAAAGAATCCTGAAGAAAAAAGATTCAAGGTTTTGAAATATTACAGATACGATCAAATAAATGCGGCCTCAGCTAACATAATAGATTCTTTGAAAAACATAAAATAATTAAAAAAAAGAATTACTGACCCCAAACTAGTGTAGATATCAATTTCAACTTTTAGCACAAACATTTTGTATCTTAAATGCACCTATTTTAAAAACAAAAACTAATTAACAGGATAAAAACAAATAGTTGCATTTTGGTTTTTTTTTTATAATTTTGAAAAAAGAAACTGAATTTTCAAAAACAAAAAATTAGACCAAACCATTCAAAATCTTTTATTTCCTTTCAGTTCATGGAAACAGCTAACACTTGGCAAGTGTAGTTTGTTCTGAATTACAATCCTTACAGAAATGGTACCATATAATGTTATACTGAAAAATATAACACCAAGAACTAAAACATTTGCCATCATGATACACATAGCTAAAAAAAAATAAAAATATAAGAAAAGAAAAAAAAATTACAAATGCATAAACAAATGCAAATTTTAAATCAGTGAGTCGGCTCTGTTTTAAAAACATGGCTGACCACTGTATTCTGCATTACCTCTATCCTGACAGAAACACTGTTAAGCCATGAGATCAACTTCAAAAGCAAACACAAAAAAAAAAAAAAAATCATGATAGTATCAACAGTTTAAAACTGTCAATGAGCCGATGGTAGGTTTCAAGTTGTAAATTGTCCTCCTTTGTGGATATGCTGGAGGCACTCTGCCAGTTTCACTGCGCAGACTCTGAACCACAGGAGTTTAATCATGACATATGGCACCGTCTTTGTCCCAACATGGGACAAAACCTGACAACAGGCGCTCTGGGTGGTGTAAAAGTGCTTTACAGGCACTGCTAATGCATTCGTCTATTTTTTAGCATGTAATGCTGCACACACATGAATTTAAGGACTTTTTAAGGAAAGATCAACTCAAAATTCCTCACCAGTGGTTTTCTCCTTATACCAACATAGAACTAGCTATAATGGGTCCAGTAAATGGAAGCAGACAAAAGGCGGAAGTCTTTATACTGCCAAAATACTGCCATGCACTGGCACTTCAACAGTCTGAATGTACACACAAGCATATACTCACATCCACACATACATATGAACAGACCGTCTTAGCAGCACACTAAAGAAGGTTCAGCTCAGGCCATTAACTCAGTCCATGATCATATCTGCCTTTGATCATCATGTTCAGCAATGGACCAACCTGTGGAAAACAGACAACAATCAATGTAAATGTATTCTTTCAGGGTTTCTGCAGCTTTTACATAGCTAAATTAAAGACTTTTTAAGACCAAGTAAAGAGTAAAAGTCCAAAGATTCTTAAATCAAGATAAATTTCCTTGAGAAGCAAAATGACTCAAGTTTTTTGTGAAATTGTTAAAAAGAGAACAAATATCTGCCAGTCATGACTTTATGAATTTAAGACTTCCTGCTCTGATTTAAGACCTTTTTAAGGCCTTAATTTGTGAAAGGGTGAATCAGGATGTTTTAAGACCCACTGAAACCCTGTCTTTGAACAAATGTATGCAAAATAATTAAAGTAGTGGAAAGAGGAAAAAGGTTATTCATTTTTGCTTTAGTCACAGTCAAATGTAGGCATGCACAGTTTTATTCAGGTTTAAAGCAGGTTAGCCACAAATATACTTGTAATTAGGTTGTCGTCAAGGTCAAAATACACAGGGAATTCCTTAATGCATTATTCATATCTAGGACCTAAAAATAGAAAAGGCTTTGATTGACTGTTCTACTTCTCTGTACCTCATGTGGGTCCCCCAAGGCCTCTCCCAACATCTTCTCTATGTTCCTCATTATGGCCACCTTCTGATGAGCTTTCAAAGGGTACTCTATCCTCTTTGGAGTGGGTGCCCCCTGGAAATATTTTGTACAATACTGGTTGATTTGTGAAAAGATACATCATGTTTACAGTGGATAGAAGGTGTAGAAGGTGCTGCAAAAGCATACCTTGTACCAGAAGTTTACTGTGATGGTCACTCCTCCATTTA
This sequence comes from Spinibarbus caldwelli, assembly GCA_039654775.1. Lineage (NCBI taxonomy): Eukaryota > Metazoa > Chordata > Actinopteri > Cypriniformes > Cyprinidae > Spinibarbus > Spinibarbus caldwelli. Next base: position 13,511,548 of record CM077243.1, on the reverse strand, counting down.
ACAGGGACTCAATGTGATGCCACCTTTATCAAGTAAAAAATTAAAACTACTATTACTTAAGATAATTTCATAAATCTATATAGTATTAAGCACAAGTTTAGGGTCACTAATTATTAATTTCTTTTAAGAAATTAATGCTTTTATTCAGCAAGAACACATTAAATTGTTCAAATCTGACAGTAAAGACTTTTACATTGTTACATAAGATTTCTGTTATTTTGAACTTTCTATTCATTAAAGAATCCTGGAAAAAAAAAACATTTCACGGTTTCCACAAAAAAAACAGAATAACAATAATAAATGTTAATTGAGCACCAAATCAACATATTAGAATGTTTTCTGAAAGATCACGTGAGACTGAAGACTTGAGCAATGGCTGCTGAAAATTCAGCTTTGCCATGACATGAATAAATTACACTTTAAATATAATTAAAGAAACATTTTTTTTTTAAATAGTTATAATGTTTCACAGAATTTCTGTTTTTACTGTATTTTAATATCGAATGAATGCAGCCTTAGTCAGCATAAGACTTCTTTCAAAAATATTTTCAGATTTTTAAAATCTGACTCAAAACTTTAAACAGCATAGAATAAAAAGTATATTTTATGAATTTAAATAATTGACTTTAAATATTTGTTCACTCGGCTTAGGATGGCTTTAACATTTCTAATTCATTTCTAGATTTAGAACTAAATATTTTAAAGCTATTCTAAAATGAATGAACACATCTTCCACAAATCTTGTACACATGATAACATTCAATCGCTATTTATGACAGAGACTATTTAGACAGAAGGATAGTTAAACAGTTAAAATCCCACCCCGGACATTCCTTTCACACCTGTCACTGTGACTGTTCTCTTAATATAGTCACTTACGCAAAGCACACGATGTGTACTTTACACATATAAACTGCACTTTTACACAGCTAATAAAAACCTCTTTTAAATGTTTTTAGAGACTTGAACCATTACAGGGCAACAAGCATGATTTTAAGAACATATGCATCATGGTGCCACTGTGCACCACTCTTTGTCCATGTGCCGGATTAGAGTTCAGATATACATACAAAGAAACTCTAAGAACATTTGGAAAATAGTACAACACTCTGTGTTTGCTATTCTGTGACACTAGGTTAAAAGAAGAGGAGAGATGTTCACACTCAGGCAGCCATGAGGAAAAAGAATGGACTGTAGAATTACACAGCTGGTTGGCATCATTTTGCCCTCCAGTGACTAGGGGGAGCAAGGAGTTGGAAGAGGAAGCCGTCATGGCTGAGTCACTCTCACAGGCTTGAAACTAAGTCAGCAGCCCGTGGAGGCAGAGGCCTGCCGAATGAGGCACGCAACTGAGAGAGAGCTAAAACTAGCTGGGTTACTTCAGGTCTACACTTCACTGACTATTTTCAAGCTGTTTATACATATAAATTGGGAAAAATGTGTAAATCTAAATCACATTTATTAATCTACAAATGTATATGTATAAGTGAAATCAAAAACATACTCTCTCAATTAATTTATTGCACTAAAATAAAAAAGTAATGGGAACTGAAAAGTGTAATTTCTGCACTACTGAACAGAATTGCTAAAATATTCCTAAGAGTTTTTCCTAAGCACTCTTTCTGACTACCATTGGCTGGTCAAACAGATAGTCCCGTCTCAAACTCCACATTTGGTGCTACATTTGAGCCAGACTGGCTGAATTACACACTTCATCTTAGTAAATTAATCATTGTGATCAATCTTTTCTGTGTATTTGAAAGCAGTCTTACCAGTACATTGGGATGTATAAGACATCACCTGGTCCCACAACAGCCTCGTATCCAACAGCATTTTTGAAATTAGGAAACTTGTCATAATCTGGATTTTCAAAATCAACCTATGAATGCAAAAAACAAACAAATAAATACAATCTCGAGGAACATTTTGTAAGTTATCGTTACAGTCTTAAAGAGTCTGAAAACAAAGATTTTCAGCCAGTGGTTCTCAAACTATTCATACCAAGAACAACATTTTTTAAATATTCTACAAACCATTATAGTGTACCAGCGCTATGTATGGAGAAGGATTGCGGATTAAATATTTGTGAAGGATCTGTAAAAATGTTTTCTGGGACCTAGTATAAATTAACATAACATGTCTGTTTATATGTTTAATGTTTTTGTATTCACTGTCATCACTTTGCCCCAATGGTTCTAATGTAACATTCTAATGTATATAATTTTCGCGTTATCAATATGCGGGGTATTGAAATCACATTTGAATGAGCATTCGCTGCTCACTTTCGAATTCGCGATCACGCGCACTCTGTGTAAAGGGAGCAAATCTTACAGTGCGTGCATAATTATTAGGCACGTTGAATGTCCAAGCACATTTTACCAATTCTAAACCACATCAATCTTAATAACTACTATTAATTTTGTATTTAATCATTTATAAGTGATATACAATTGTCCATGAAGGCTGGAAGTGGAAAAACTCCTTATATTCAGGTGTGCATAATTATTAGCCAGGTTTTCTTTTACACATAAAATGAGCCAAAAAAAAAATAAAAAAAAGATTTATCTCAGAATGAAAAGTCAAAAATTATTAAATCCCCATGAGAAATATTCAATACTAATGCTATACAGAAATTGCAAAGTTAAGGCATGACCATTGGGCAGCGAAATTGTCACTGGGTCAGTGGGGTCAGAAAAAAACAGGTGGAGAAGAAAAGACATGTTAACTGCAAAATAATTAAGAATTAATGTGAAGAATTAGGTGTAAAACCATCAGGAACCCTTTAGTCTCCAGTGCCACCATTTTCCAGAACTGCAACCTTCCTGGAGTCTCCAGAATTACAAGGTGTCAGGTTCTCAGAAACTTTTCTTAGGTAAAAAATCCTAAAAAATGATCCTCACTTAATAAGAATCACATGCTGAAGTGTTGTGAAATACATGAAGACTAATGTTTTATAGGCTTTATAGACAGATAATTTGAGAGTGACTTTTGAAGGACCAGCACCACATCCTCTTGTGCCACTCACTCTTAAAAATAAAAGGTTCTTTATTGGCATCAATGGTTCCAAAAAATAACTTTTATCATCCATGGAACCTTTTCATTCCACAAAAGGTTCTTTACAGTGGAAAAAGGTTCTTCAGATTATTAAAATGTTCTTCACACTAAGAAAAAAATGGTTATTTTAAGAACTGTTCACTGAAAGGTTCTTTTTGGTTCTTTTATGGCATCGCTGTGAAAACCCCCTTTTGGAACCTTTATTTTTAAAAGTGCTGTTTGAAGAATTTATCTTCCAGAATCTGGCAGCAAGTTTTAGGAGCTCATTTTTAGTCAATCTCTGCAAGACAGACTTTTCAGGACAGAATATGGACTAAAAATGATCTCCCAAAACTTACTGTGACATGGAGCTAAGGAGAAAAATGTAGAACTTTGACAAATTGGAAAAACAGCTTAATGAAAAGCGTTTACAGTTTAAAAGCAAATAAAAAGTCCTATTTTTTTATTTCTTTATATTTTTTGCAGAGTTGCACATGTACAAGTTTTAAAATGTTCATGAAATATTTTCAAAAAATATTGAAGTTTTGAGCAGCTGCATGCTTTTGACATGAGTTTATTTGTTAATGAGTAACGTCTTAATGAATTTGCAAATTTTTAATGTTAACAGGTTTTACCGTGTTATTACAACATTTAACCACTTTTGATTCATTTAAAAATTGAGAAATTCTTTCAAATTTAAATCTTGTACAAGAACTACAGCAAAAACCAGTTTGATGCATATTTTATCAATATTTTAGAAATTGTATTTGAATATTACCAGTACTGACTTCAATGGATTTCATTAAATTCCTATGAACACGACTGCTCAAAACAGTCCAAATTCAAGAAACCTACACATTCAAAACATTATTACTCTGAATTTTTTTTTTATGTAAATGTTAAATGTAAGTGAAATGTTAAGTACTGTATGGTCTTTCATGACACTACATATGCTGGGGTGTGAATTTGATAGGTGCTTGATATAAAATAAATGGTGCTTTAAAAAGTCCTTGAATCTGGTGTTCATGAAAGAATGGGAACCCTGTTTAAACTCGTGATTTCAAATTATGCTGCGATTTATGCATTTGCCCACTGTCATGTCATATTCATGTCATTTTCACTGTGTGCTGTATGTAAAATGAGTGTTACCTTGGCTTTATTTGAAAAAATATGATTCCCAATGCACACTGTTGGTTACAGTGTTTACTTGCTATTTAATTATATTTTTATTAAATATTTATTTATTTGTGAAAAATAATTTGTCTTCTAAAGTATAAGTATGTTCATTTTACACATTTATTTTTGAATCCATTCTTAAATGATTTCAAATTTCTTAATTAAAATAAATTAAATTATATCGGCCATCGTCCACCCTGCTTTCCAAGATATCGGCATCGGCTGTCAAAAAACCCATAAATATGGCAAATGATTGTGAAATGTCACATGACTGAAACAGATGAATATAATATTTTGCTTTTTTGTTAATATTGTCAACTTGAACATTAGTTTGCATGCTGTATTGCTGAAGTACAATGTAGGCTATGCAACAGAGCATTAGACGCGTAATACTGCAACATTTTAAAATGTATATTTTTTAAACTTAACTTCTGGGGAAATATCACACACCAAAATGTATTTATTTATGATTTAACGCCATGTCAGCAGCAATGGCTATATTCGAGCAAAAACAATTAAATTGCATCATTCAATCAATATCCTTTCAATATAACGTTAACATTAACAATTTTGTCTTAAAAAGTCAACATACAAAAGAAAAATAATAATATAAACTAAAAAACAAGAATAACAGCAATAACGATTATATAAAGTCTTTCAACTTACTGCATAACAAAAATGCTAAAATTATTTCAGGAGAACACATAACAAAATTTGAGAACCACTAGTACAGAGTGTTATCAAACATATAATACCTGACTCTGTCTGTCACATGGATGATGAACTGGGTAAGGATAGAGGCAATCAAACTGATCCGGAGGAAAGAGGATGCATCTCTTATGTCCTTTGATTTGTGCAAAGAAATTCTGCTGCTCATCATAGTGTGCTGGTGTCACATTGCCTGATGTGACATTTTGAGAGGATAAACAAACACAAAAAAAACAGATGATGGTTACTGCAACAACTCACTTAAATGTAGACAACGAAGGACAATTTTCAAGAGGGACACGCCAATCAAAATTTTATTTTAACTAATAATGCCAATAATTTGAATAAAAAGTAAGGAGCACTGAAACTGTACCTTCCATGCCTATGAGCAGCAAATTTGAGGTCAGTGGTCCCCAGTTTCGTTTAGCTTGCTGTTTGTTAATCCAGTTCCAATTGAATCCAAGGAAATCCACTACTATTTTTCGGCCTACTGTATCATTCAGAGTTTGTTGCAAGTACACTCTACAAATTAAACAGCAATGTCATTTCACATGATTAAAAGGTGTCGAAACAAATTAAATCAAGTTACTTTAAAATGCAATTCTACCTCTCAAAATTTTCATATATTATTAAGCAAATATCTATCTGAATTTGCTTAATATTTTTTTAATAAAGGTAAACAGTTAAAGGTCTTGAACCAGAAACAAGATGATTGTAAATGATACAGCGATAATGCCACCAAAGCAGAGTATCAGAATGTCAGAGATGTGGCCTGGACATCTGTTGGCAGAATTAACTGCTTAGTCATACACTGGAGTGATTTTATTTCCTGGATTGGATTTCACGCATCTAAACACTTTTCCACAGCACATCTACTGTTCATGTTGTTATAAACAGCTCAAAACTTTGTTGTCAAGGTAAATTTTAAACATACACTGTACACAAATGTACACGTATTTGATGAAAGGATGTTTTAACTTTAAAACGAAAAATGACAGAAAGCAACCATTTTTGCTTTAATGGCAAACTTACAGTCATAAATCAATGCGCCTTCACTTTTTAGGTTAAAAAAAAAATCAACTCAGCCAACAGTTCTAAACATGGCTGTTAGGTACATTAATGCAAATCACATTGACATACCTTTCTTTTCCACCTTGTTCCTCTGTTTGATGCACCTTGTCCACAAACTCTGAAAATTTCATCTCTATTCGACGAGATTTGGGCACAAAGTCCTGAAAGTTTGCCATCTTCTTCTCGTCGTAATACAAGAATTTGTGATTTTCTGCTATGTAAACAGAGAAGTCCCCATTTCCAATGTTCTCTTGCAAGTAGGGTATGTCCCATTTTAGAGCTGGATATACTAAACTGGTATCTGTTAATACAACAGGCTCCTACAAAAGAAAACAAAAATGCATTAAATTAACTATTTAGAAGATTAAACAGTCACACATAATTGTTTTTAAAGCAACAGATTAATATAGTGCAATTCTGGGTGGGTCATCCATAGTTTCACTTCATTATTCTGTAAGTACAGTAACCTTTAACATTACTGTATGTTTCCTGTTGCACCAAACACACTTCCACACCCATGATTGCATTCAAATGCAAATATTTAAACTAGAGCTTAAATACTAATTTAAACAGAACTGCAAAAGTACGGTCCGAGTCGTGCAGAGACCCCGCCAAGGCTCGGCGTTTATTTGACACAGAATTATACTGATGCTGCAGCATGGAAAAAAAAAAAGTGACAAGTGCTACGTGACTAGAAGAACGTAGACTGTTCCAGCACGCGCACGGCCAGACTGCTCTCGCGCTCCGCTGCAGCTACACTAGACGACCACTACAGGAACATGCGGCGACACAGACTTTTAATGTAGATTACTATTATATACATGATATTAAAGATTTTTAAATAATACTTATTAAATAACTTAGTATTTGACTATGCGTCAGAAGTGTTCATGATCTGATATTATATATATATATATATATATATATATATATATATATATATATATATATATATATATATATATATATATATACACACACACACACACACATTTATTCAAATAAAAAAAGAATGCTTTTTATTAATTCATTCTAAAAGAATTAAAGCGCACGGACTCGTGCACAGCAATAAAAAAATCCCCTGCCACTGTTTACAGGAGACAGCAGTCAACACAACATGAACAACGTGCTTTGACTGAACTCATTATAACCCATTATTTATTACCAAAGGAGTTTTTTGTTTTTGTTTTGTTTTTTTGTACATAGCAAGGCTTTCATTAAACTTCCATTTATATGATATTTTTCATACTTTTCCTTTCTGTTTGGTGCAGGAACCCCTCCCTAGGCCACATAAAAACACTATAAATGTTTACACTTCTAATCGATCGTTAAATCATGGGAATAAATGTTATAAATAATGTTATAAAATTTAGTTATAACGCTAACGGCTTTAGGAAATGCACTATTTACATTTACGATATCTTACTGCAATAGGCTAATGTATTGTAAACTTCTCGCTTTATGCAGAAATTATATATAAAGACCCGTTTACTAATTTTCAACATTTAAAACATAATTTTACATGGCAGTTACAAAACCATCTATGTTGTAACTGAGGAATAAATGTACATTTATAACTGATTAGATTTGTCCGCTTATTGGGCTACTGAAGGATCTCCTATCAAACACATCAAGGAGTTTCAGCAATAATTTCAGCACACAATGTATGATTTTAGATGCAAGACAAAGGCGTTTAATTGTCTTCTGTTTGAGTTTGGTTAAATCATCTTCTCATTTTAGTGCACCTTGCACCCATCCAAACGAGTCTCCACTCTTTCATCTGTCGCACTCTAATGCCATGCAGGATAAATCTGCCAACATAACGTTACCTCGTTATTGATGAGGACCTCGGCAAGCGGGTCCGTATGAGATAGTCGCGGTATCTGTCGGGTTGGAAAAGTATATTTCCGAAGCTGCGATCCATTCCAGCCTGGGTCGCGTAGATCCGTGAAGGCGGCGGCGGCGGCTCCATCGCTCTCTGCTGGGTCCGCTTCAGCCACAGTCGCGGCTGCCATGTCCTCCGAGTCCGCCAGAGGATTGCTGTTACTTCACTATAAAGTCAGACGAAGGAGGACGGCACAGCCGTTGAGCTGAGAGAGGAGCACCGCTCCTGACCTTTCACACACCCCGCAGAAACACGAACAGACCACACGAGCAGCGTGAAAACAGAAACACTGCCGATGTTTTCATAACACCCACCGGAAGTGGGTTTTTTTCAAAATAAAACTCTCGAAACCGTTGGAAGCCGGGGTTTGTGAATGAATGAGTGGGTGAGCAGTAAGGAAAATATTACAAATATGTCAATCGTTACAAACATTTCGCAAAATAAAGCCGACAGGTTAATCAGGAATCGGACGTGAAAGGAAAGACGCGAGCACAGCTAAGTTATGCAGAAAACTATGAACAACGGTCATCAAGCAGGCAAGACAACACAAACAGCTAATAAATACCACCATACTTCCCTAGTTCATTTAAGACTATAGTTTTGTATTACACGTTTTCTGAAATGAGTTTAAATAGGCCCTATGCAAATAAGCACCATCTAATTAAATATGCACTAATTTTCATGCATTTCCAAAACAGAATCTAAACACTGAATGAAGCCAGGTTCAAAAATCTTTTTTTTTCATTTCACATGCAAATTATAATGTTAAAATCACTTGTTTCATCACTCCATAAATCAGAAAATAACATAGTCCCATTATATTTTTGAAAACGATGTCAAGTCAGTCGTCACCTCATTGTTTTTAAGAATAAAATGTTATATAAATCAGGATGATAGACTAAAGCCTATGAACAAACGCCTTAGTAAAACACTCCAATAGGGTCTGACTGCAGACATGCAGTCGGCAAAGGCTAGAAGGGATACATATCCGACCGGAAATGCGCTACTGGGCATGCGCACATCAGTACAGCGTAATTTTTGGCACACTGTACAAAAATAATTCTTACTATTTTTGCATTATTTTAAGGGGTAGGTTTAGGGTTGGGGTAGGTGTAGACGTTAATAAAACACAATCTAATAGGTAGAAAATTAAATTAATTGTCAGTTTTCGGTCGGATACATATCCCTTCTAGCCACAACCCACTTCCGCAAGTGGCGTCACTTGCAGTCTTTTTTAATTTTTATTTTATTGTATTTAAAGTCGAAGGACTCTCTCACTTTGTATATTCTGCTCTTTCTTTATTTGTCAACGATAAAGCTATAAAGGAAATTAATAAAATATCTTTGGATTTTATTTGGAAAAATAGACCTTACAAATTAAAAAGAGAAGTGCTTGCTAATTCCAGAAGCGAAGGTGGCCTTGATTTTTTGGACTTCGCAGATACTGTAAACACCTTTAAAGTAAACTGGCTGAGAAGATGCTTTAAGAATCCAATGTCAACGTGTTTTTTTTTTTTTGTTTTGTTTTTTTATTCCAAATAAGATATTTGGCCAGCTTGGTGGCCTGTCTTTCTTACTAAAGTGTCATTTCTTGCCTGGCAAGTTACCTATTTCCTTATCTAACTTCCATCAGCAATGTCTTCTTTTCGTGGAAATTGTGTTTTGTCCATAGTTTCTCCCCTCACAAAGCTCTCCTTTGGAATAATGCTGATATAACTGTTAGAAATAAGTCTCTTTTTTTCTCTAGATGGTTTAATAACAACTTGAACTGTATTCTATCTGTGTTTGATGAGTTTGGTAATATTTTAACATATGAACAATTTATGAATCTCCATAATTTTCTAGTCCCACCAAAAGGATATAATACTTTGATGAGAGCCATCCCAGTAGGATTAACCCAGTTAATTAAAAGTCACCTTAAATTCAGTAAAGGCAACAGTGTTTATCCGGCTTAATGTTTGGGTGGTATCGATATTTTAGATCGGAAATGCAATAACAGACATATTCGCAAAATATTTCAGACAGAGAGAAAGATTACCCCAAGAGGGAAATTCTACTGGGGTTCCTTTATAACAAATATAAATCGGAGAAAGGCCTGGCTTTTGCCAAGTAAATTTTGCACATTTTTGCACTCTCACACATTCATAAGTATAGGAGTGAACTGTCTTTGTATTTCTATAGTCTTTGGTTAAGGAGATTCATTATAAAATCCTCCATAAAATTTATCCTGTTAATTTGTCTATTTCTAAATATTCTGATGTTGATGAAACTTGCTCTTTTTGTGGTTTTGAAGAAACAGCTGCCCATTTGTTTTTTGATTGTGGTGTTACCAGCAAATTATGGGTTGACTTAAGCACCTATGTTTCTAACCTTGCAAATGTGGCCCATACCTTCGTCCTCAAAGACGTTATTTTTTATTATGAAAATCCAAAGCTATTATCTGCTGAATATGTTGTTAATTTTCTTATATTGAATGCAAAATTCTTCATTCATAAACAAAAATGGCTTAAATCACCTTTATCTTTCCCCCTTTTTCTTGTTGAATTGGACTCTCTTGTTTCATCTCTTAGACTTACAAATAACAAAAAGAGTGCCAAATTTTTGATCTAATATGACAACTTTTCTAAAAGGATGTAATTTTAATTTTGTATTTGTATGTATAGATAATACCATAATTTGACACATGCAAATCCAGAATTTTTGTTTTCTATTCTTATTTTTATGATTGCTCTTTGTTGGAATATAGGGTAGACTGAGTACAGTAGAGACACTTTCTGCTTTTTTCATCACTACACAAAAACTAGATGCTGAAATTAAGTGATTTTTCACATGATATTTCTTTTGCTTGTGTACTAAAATATCATAAATTGATAACAGCCATAAGTAGTTTATATTTTCCACAATTAGCTCATAAACATGAGGTGCATTTTTGTCTCAACTGTACCCATATGGTCGGTGTACAGTTGAAACAGTACCTTGGTACAGTTGAGACACCCATTCTTAATGCTGTAAAGCTGGCTAACCATTTATTGCAAATTTACAGTTTTAAATAATTACAGTTTAAAAATAATTTTATTTATTTGCTTTATTTAATTCAGATTCAGTTAAACAAAATAGGAACAAATATTTAACACTGGAAAATATATGACAAACAGTACAAATGTAACCATAACAGTAAAAATAACAATATACATACCTGTATATTCTATAACCCTATACCCTAAACCTTACGCATCACTCAAATCTTTCTGCATTTTTACATTTTCAATCATTCTGTATGATTTATAAGCTTGTTTCATCATGGGGACCTAAAAAATATTCCACAAAAAGTTAGAATTTACTGGTATTACTATACTTGTGGGGACATTTGGTCCCCATAATGTAGGTAATACCAGTACACAAACACACACAGCCTCTGTATGTATTTTATTTTCGATGATTGAACTGTTACTGTATACAGTATATAGCAACCTATAAAGGGTGTCTCAACTGTACCCACTTTACCACCTTGTATATTTCTTAAAATGCTATGTAATACTTTTAACATTTATGTAAGAAAATATGTCCATTAATAATAGACAGTTGAAATATCACAAATATAATTTTTTTAACAGAATTTGCATAGCATATGTGTAAATATGACTTTTATCCTATTATCATAACACTGTACAACTAAACAGCATATGAAGCAATAGGACACTAATCCGGGTACAGTTGATACACTGTGTCTCAACCATACCCCACTGACATGCTCGCACGTTTCTCTAGATTATGAAAAGACCTTGCATGGCACAATGTCATAAAATATTTTAGAGCACAGAGTAACGTTTGCAATGATATATGTTAAGTTTAACAGTCATAAAAGTATAATAAGCTATTCATTGTGGAAGGGACATGGTGAAATGAAAATCTCACCTTGGAAAAAAAACTTTTGCAGATATCTTCGGAGTGGAAAGACGCACACATTTCAAATTTCCCACGATCAAAAAGAACACTAATACATGTTTGGAGCAAAAATCACGGCTCGGGGTTCTTGTGTATGCAAGTTATTTAAGGTGTTTCAACTGTACACGTCTCAAATGTACTCAGTCTACCCTATTCATTTCTGTATGTTTCTACAAGTTTTGCAAAAAATAACAAATAAAATTGTAGTATTTATTAATCATTTTTAAATTGAATCTCTCAACATTTTACACTACTAGCCAGGTGGTGAAGACAAGAAAAAAGAAACTAAATTACAATGTCACTTGCAATCGCCGCTTGCACTGTTCGCTACCTGCGACGTCACTTGCAATCCACAGGCACATTCAAGCTTGCACCGGTGCACAATGTTTTGCTACGGTTTCCGTGTTGAATGACATGTTTCCTGGAAACGGTGTGAAACGGTATGAAACGGGGTTTGAGATACGTTTTCTCTTGTTTGGTGGGTGTGTCAAAAATGTCAGCCCAATCAGCAGCAACATGTATATAAACCATGCGGTAGTAAAGAGACAGCTGGCACATGGGTCCAAGTAAAGCGTTTACAAATGTGTCCGCTGCAGCTGGGTATACGCAACAATTGAAGATATTAGAAGACATGTTTGTCGAGCATATTTTGCAGTATTAAACACGTATTTATACCGATTTCATCAGGCTCCGAAAATTCTTCAAAAAGAACACAAAGAATGGCCTTCTCATCTGCCATAGTTGCAACTCTTGCGTCATCAGAACAAGGTGTTCAACGAACCACTGTTTCCGTTTAAACAATGTTTTGCACCGTTTTGTCGGGGCTGAACGCAGGCCACATACCGTGCGTGTTGCCAATGGAGACAAGACGCTGTGGTGGTTAAACGATTAAAATGAATTTAGTACTATAACATACAGGGTCCTGCAAGTCATCTGTAAGAGAAAAAGACAAGACCCGCAAATCCGCGGCCACAGAACAGCAGAATATGAACGCAATGCGCAAAATCTCTCTTTCACTTTTCCTCCCATACAGCAAAATGCTTAATGTGGCATAATAACGGACTAAGATGATAAAGACCAAATTCAGTAGGCTATTCCTTATTGCTGATGCAAACTATACAGACTTTATGAACACGCATTAAGAAATGCATTAAGTGATATTAAAAGGACCAACTCCGTGCTGGCAAGCAGACGAGCCCAGAACGCAATGCGTTAAAGGGGTCATATGACATTACTAAAAAGAACATTATTTTGTGTATTTGGTGTAATGCAATGTGTATATACGGTTTAAGGTTCTGAAACGTGCAGATTTTTACAAAGCTGGTCATTCTGAGAAGCGAGGCGTGCTCTGATTGGCCAGCTATCCAGTGCGTTGTGATTGGCCGAATACCTCAAGCGTGTGACGGAAATGTTACGCCCCTTACCGTGTTGTGATGCAGTGTCCCAGCGCGACGACACAAAAACAATAAAACCCATTACAAATGAGGCATTTGTTGCATCCAGTGGGGACATAATTACTGATTATTATGACTTATACTGTCTTTTTACATTACCATGTCTGCATTTGTGATCGGAGAAAGGACAAACAACAAGCGCTACTCTACACAGCTCAAAACTCGCGTTTGAATAGTAGTGGCAAATTCTATGAAAACATACTTACAGGCTGTGAGTCAGAAGCGCCAGACTGTCCTTGCAAAGTTGGAATTGCCCCACTTTATAGAAACAGTCTTTAAGCATAGCTGGCAGGCTACTCCCAGGTTCAGGAAATAGTCCTCTGTAAAATGCGATGCACACACTCGAATATTTGGGTTAAACTGTTCTGGAACAGTGTTGTAAATACAACTTAATGACTGATTTCTAGTTGTGTCCTCTTTTGGAAGCCCAAACAAAGTAGTTTCGCTTTCACAATGAAACACAGCGTCTCTAGGGGCCCTTTCAATAAGGAGGTTCAACTAGCGATGTGCCAAACGAGGCTTTTGAAGCAGTGAGGCTTTTACAACAAACTGTGTTGATGCTTCGAAGCTTTTGATACAGTGCTCGACTCCGCCATCTGGTGGTCAATAAAATTTTTTACATCAACTGTATCATTTAGATGTTTTGTTCATTGGGATGCCATTGTAAGGTTTAATTGTCTATTTAATATGCATATATGTGATTAGCAAGGCGGCATGTGTGTGTACAGTGATAAAGTTTCCAGAATTTATTATATTTAGCACAATACAATGACAATAAAGACTTTATGTTCTTAATTTTTACTTGCATCAAACTTCTTTTCACATTCTAAATAGAACGTTTAATACCACAATAAATTAGGCCTACGCCATTTTTCATTGCACCATTTGTGTTTTCCTTACAAAAGAACACAAACATGCTCATTGTTAAAAAAAAAATAAATAAAAAAATAACACACAAATGCACAAATACAAATGCAATTATTGCATTTAATATATCTTGCAATAATATATTTTTCTCGCCAATATGAGCTGTTGACAACTGAGGTCGGCGTTTACAAGCAGCAAAAAATGTTTGTGGTTAAGGAAGGACTTTTATCCTTTTTGGGAACAGTGGTTGAGCCCACAAGGTGTTTTAATTTTTATTCAGTCAACAGACATTCACATGTCATTGCTTTTAATAGTAGTACTATAATTAACAACCATACACCACGTAAAAACACTACATACATATGGGCATGCTGACTGATATAACTATAACATTGCACTAAATGGATCGCGGGTATGCGCTTTGTATTTGAGCCTAGCCAAAGTCCCTATTATGCATAAAAAAACCTTATACAGCATTGATAGGAACACTGAGATAAAAGACAAAAAAATACAACCATCAACGCATTTCAAAATTGTTACTTTTTTGTAAAACATGACATCGAATTTTTATATAAGTGCTACCAGTATTACAACATAAATATTGTAAAAAAATTTTAGTAACATTTGAATTTTTAATATAGTGCAATATTTTGTCATTGCAACATTTTAGTGTAATTTTTGCTAACAACTGCAATTGGATTTATATTGTATACCTAAATTCACTGTTATCCCACCGGTCACTATTGTGACCATCAACATGTTTACTCATTCTATGACCGCAATCAACAAAACTGAATATATGTGAATTCATAGATTAATACTACACACCATAAAGATAATGTGTACCAAAAATCTTTGTCATATCTTTATGTTAACATACTTTACTAGCCTTTTGTTTTGGAAATTTGATGCAGCCATCATCTTCTCAAGGTGCAAACAGGAAATAAACTGCTCTGGTCATGTGACAGTTTGCACTAATCATGTGAAACTGCACATATTTGAGACCCTTTATTTTTTCCATATTTGCAGGAAGTGCGCTAAAACATCAGTCAGTAACGTTTTTAGAGCTTTATAAGTGGAAACCTTTTTTACGGTCACTGTTGTGACTGGTGGGATTAAATGAGTTAATTCTTAATAACTGTTAATAACTTAATAACTGTTATAATATCAGAGGTGAAAAGTGTAAATTATCGAACTAATGTTCATTTTAATGTTATCCCATGGCAAATAAAAAAAGGAAAAAGACAGAAAAAAAAGAAACTAGAACGTGGCAGCAGCTAAAAATGAAGTACAAAAACACAATTCAATCAAGCTAAAGCTTTTAAACATGAAAGGTTCATGGGTGTAGGCTAAATTAGGCTACTTTACAAACATTTGACATTAAATATCATTCAGTGTCTTTTTCACTGTGCTGCAGCTTTTTCCACATAATATTCTCTATTTCTTAATTAGAGTAATAAAATTAATTACTGACTTCCACTCAGTCGACAGCAATCACCAGCACCACTGACAGATGAAGAGGAGGTGGTCAAGTATTGGAAGATTTTTAAAATCCAAAAGTAAAAAGAATAACTGTTGCTTTTGTATTAGGAAATAAAGATGACCAAAAAAAAAAAGTGAATAATTTGTGTTTATTTAACAGCTGTGGAGGTGGTTACGGCTTGTACTACCCCTCCATCTGGCATCTTTCCATTCAGTAATCAGTTTCATGTTCAGAAGGTGCGATGGTGGGGATATGTTTGTCATCAATGCATCCAACCACAGTGAAAATCCTGAAAGAAATTCTGATTATTGGGTTACTTCCAGAGGTCACAGAATTGTTATCAAGTGAATGTCATTTATCAGATTAGCCTCATTTAAACCAATTTCTACACCACTGACCTACTGTCCTGTGATACTCCTCTTTGACTTATTTGTGCCCAGGGAAAAATTCTCAGAATGAGTGTGAGAGCGATGCACACTTTCCTTAAAATCTGCATACAGGACTTATAATGTGCTCTGCATCTCTGATGTTTTGAAGAAAACTACCATTTAAAATGGTACCGTTCAAATAAATATGCACATGAATACGGTGTAAATGAATAATAACATAAGGTATTTAGTCTTGTTTCCACGAAGGGAAAAAACTAATTTAAGTGATTTTTTTTTTTTATTATCTGGCAATGGGGTAAGAAATTAAAAATAGCTTATTCTTGTTTCCGTTTGCATTAAGATTATTTTTCTTACCCTATGGAGAACAATTTTATATTTTAACAAGACTAAAAGACTAAATATCATTTTTCATCTGTAGAAAATGCATCTTAACTTAAGAATTTTTAAATATTTGTACTTTAAATAAGGCAAAAATACTCAGCAAGAAAAGCAGTTTTGCAGCGTGAATGAATGAGGTATTAAAACATCACTTACACTTTAAAAAGGGGGAGGAGACGGAAAGAAACTCTGGGTTTACCAAAGAAAACCTGCTCCTGACCAGGGGTGCATTTCCCAAAAGCAAGTATGGTCGCAAGTTCCGTCGTTACCAATAGAGTTCAATGGAATTAGTGACCATAGTTAGCTAACGATGCTTTAGGGAAACGCACCCCAGGTTAGGTTCACAGAGTAAGTTACCACGGTAACTGACTCTGAGTATAACAAGTTACCTCTCTTTCAGAAACGGGCTTGACTTACCCTGCTTTCCTGGGTTTGACAAACCTCCCATTTTGAAATGGAAAACCCAGAGTTTCCCTCATTTCAGGGTTAACATACTCAGAGTTTTCACTTAACCTCCTTTCTGAAATGGGCCCCAGGACTTGGCACCGGCGGCAGCAACAACACTACAGC
This sequence comes from Spinibarbus caldwelli, assembly GCA_039654775.1. NCBI lineage: Eukaryota > Metazoa > Chordata > Actinopteri > Cypriniformes > Cyprinidae > Spinibarbus > Spinibarbus caldwelli. Next base: position 13,494,589 of record CM077243.1, on the reverse strand, counting down.
GAGAATAAAAGTCCCGCCTTCTTTCATTGCGTATACATTTGGGCGGTGTTTTGCAAATCTCCCCACACCGTGACGTAGACATGTGGGGGAGTGTTTGAATGAGCCGTTTTAGGGGGGCGTGGTCTAGTCTTAACTTTTATAAAGAATATCTCTTTGGTTTTGAAACTTTAGTCTTTGCAACTTCAGGGATCTTATCTATGCACAAACAGCTTGTAACACTCCAAAGAGAAAGGAAAACTTGAAATCGCATCATATGACCCCTTTAAGTTGCACATTAAACATTTTTCTCCCGTAGAAAATCATTATAAATAAAACACGTAATGTAGCTTAATGGACAAAGATAGTGATACAAAAGGGCTGTAAACATTTTATTCTAAATCGGAAAACGCGAAACTTTGCACGTTGCATAATTTCGAACTCTATAGATGCAAAAAAGATAAAGTTTAAGTGTGATAAACACTAAAATGTGTATTTTGTATGTTTTCTTTTCACTGGTCTGAAAAAAAAAAAGACATGTTATGGATGGATAGAGACCAAAATTTCTACATTGACCAGTGCATGAAAAAAGGTTTTGCCTGCAGTGTCTTGCCTTCAGATATATTTTTCAACTGAAACCGCGATTGACCGATCAAAAGCAAGTATTCCAAAGAAAGGTATTTTCAGTAATTATATCCTTTAAAAAATAGAAATAAATAAAATTTCTCTCTGTCCCATATACGACTGGCCATCTAAATTGAATACATTCCTGTCTCGTTCGCACACACCTATAGGGAAAGAGAATGAACAGTAGATGGGGATATTGGACAACTGGTTGCTATTCTATACCTTATTGTGCTATAAAGGAGCTAAGAATATTCTAGTAGATTCATCCTAGTTACCTGGGTATGTATCTTTTTTATTTCACCATGCATCACACGAAGAGAAGCACTTTCTTATTCAACTACAGAGAAATAAGCCTACATCTAAATGAAAATACTAGACTAGACCATGCTATGACTTGGATTATCAAGAACCTTAATATGAGCACCAGCAGGCCCAAATATGCTAGCACTCTTGGAAATAAACCCCAAAACTTTGAATCCTGTAATGTGATTCACAGACTGGATGCCTTATAAAGATCATTTTGAAAACACACAATCACTGTGTCCTTTATTGCAGATGAAATTAACCTACTAAAGGATATTCATGATCCCTTATATATCTTCTGTCAAACACAAAAAGATATTTTGGAAAATGTCTCCGTATTTTGCATACTTGAGTAAAAACAAACATGCATCCAGTTTTGTGGGGGAAAAGAAGATAGGGATTCTTTGTCGCCTTGCAAGGCACGTTTGTTCAATAATAGTTAGTGCTGTTGTCTTTCTAGGGAGATTTTCCTTGCCTTTAACGCCGTTTGCTTGTACTAATTAACTAACATAAATTTAATTGATAATGTTTCTCCTTTATTCTAGTATTGGGTAAATATTTTACAGATAATAAAATATTGTTTTGCCTTTTGTACAGAGACAAATAAAACAATTATTTATGGGAAAAGCACGTGCAATATCACACAATAATGAACTAGTTATCTTTCTTGTCAATGGCAATAATCAGTTCACCAGCAGATGGAACTATTGTGCCAAACTAAAAATATTTCTCAAAATGCACCTGTTAATGCAAATAAATGATAGACATTTACACATATTACAGATGACAAATATTTAGGCCTACCTAAAAAAAAAAATTAAAAAAAAAATAAATAACAGTGCTTGCCTTGTCTGAATAGCTGAATAGGTATTAAATGTCTATGATGAATAATGTACTGTTTTTTAATGTTTTAAATATTTTAGCTATGTTTTGTAGTGTATCTTTTAATCTGAAAGTCATGTGAGCCAACTGGAGTACAAAACCAGGGGAACGTCAAAGGGAGAAGACAAATAGTCCTTTCCCACCCACCGCTACACTCACACCCATGCTGACCTTAGCCACCTCTTGGTGTTCTTCCCCCAGATGTCTTAAGTCATAAATCCTATTAGTCAAGGTTTCTCAGAGTCATTAAATGTAATTTTCCCAATTTCTGTGGACTGTTCATCATTTAAGTGTGCTGAGAGAGCATATGGCCATCAGTCAATATAGCTAAGTATTGTATTCCAATATAAAAATATAATTTTGTAATAGATCTATATTAATAATAGCTTAAGAATATACACATTTCAGTATAAAAGATTGTTCTCTGCTATGAATGTATCAGACAACCTTGCTGATACGGGACATTCCAAACATGTCAAAGTCTATTCATGTTCTCTTCCAGTGTGTCACCTCACTCTCAGCCACCTTAAACTCATGCCCCACTGCAAATCATCCATGGCAAGGCCAACCTTCCAGTCGTGACCCTGCTTTCTTGTGAACACATAAAAAACTGAAAGTTTAGCAGTAAGGTTTAAGGTTGAATCAACTGGGGCCTGAGTTTTCAGCCATGCCTTTGGGGACTTGGGGATTTATGAGATTTATTACCTCTTTTTTGTATTTGACATCATAGCTAGGCAAGATGAACAGCTGAGTTTATGATATGCATGCAGTTTAATCTGTATGCTTTCTAAGGATCCGATCATATAAAATACCGTAGTCGTTTGTTTTACTACATAACACTTGAATAGTATGTAGGACATTTTTTTTTAGGTTATTTTATGCTGACTCAGTTTATTTTTATATATCTGTAATTTTAAATTTAATATATCTATAACAGTGCATTGCCTTCATTGGCTATCCTAACAAACTAAATTGGAAAGAGTAGGAGGAATTCACTTCATCTCTACATAATTAGCAAGGTGTCAAGGGGAGTTTTTATTTTGATCTTGATTTCGTAAATAAGATGTCAATGAGGTGCTTCATTGCAAGCTGAGAAGCACAGCAGAACAAGCTATCACCAATAAATAGAGTTTTAATTAGATTTTTTTAGGCAACATTTAAAGGGCCACGGTTTTGTCACTGTGTTTTACTGTAGGTCTGACACTTTCGCCGATGGGATGGTAGCTGGCAAGTATTTGTTTATAAACCCTACTTGTTTGGGTACAATACTTGAACTAACTTCTATTCAGCAAACAGTGTGAATCCATGCAAAGCCTTTTCCCAAAGTCCTTTTGAAGGCGACAGCCCATTGAAGGAGGAGGAGAGGGGGATTAGCATCTTCAGCAGCAGTGCATTTCCGAGGGAGCTGATTAGCTCGCCATTCATTGTTAAATCGAGCAAAGGAAGGCCCTAAAGGACTGAAAAGAGCCAAATAGGTGGGCCTGGAATAAAACATCCACAGGAAGCCCAACACAGGCTACATGAAGTTTTCCCAACATTTTTTTTTCTTCCGAGATGGCGGCATGAAAAAGGAGATTAGCATACAAAATTAGATGCTAGATGATTTGTGGGGCGACTTGGTTCATGTTTTCCCTCCGTCTCTACAAAGTTAATTAGACTAGTCTTAAACAGTAAAGAAACAACCAAGCGCAAAACATTGGGAGTGCTTTGAGGATTACTAAGACAGAAAAGGAGGCATTTGTGAAGAAGAAATTGAGAGAGGCGTGAAGGAAGAAGACTATAATTAAATGCTCTCTCATTGTCTCTCTGCCCCAGGGTTATGTGACATCAAGCTGAAGAATATAGAAAGAAAAGGGTTATATATGCCAAAGACAAAGAAATCATTAGGTCTGACCAGCGGTCTACAGTAAATTGCTGTGCGGGACTGGGATTTATGATCCGGTCTTTGATTTTTTTAACACTTAAAATGTCATCATTGTGAACCACATTTATTTTTCCGAGCACAAGAAATTAGCAGAGGACATTATACTACACAAACAACAAGTGGCTCAGTTAATTTTTTGATGCATTCAGCTAACCTAAATGAATGAAAACATTAAAAGAAGCTACTATTACGTATCTTTAATTATGAAATTGAAAAAAACACACAGAAAGAAACTATCATAGAAAAACAGCACTATAGTATCTGTGCAATAAATTAACAATATACAAAGTGCTTCCTCTTATTTACAGTTCATATACAGTATCAAGGTAAAACTACTGTCAGAATTCTAAAACAGGTGGAAACAGACAAGAAAAAAATAGGCAAGAAATGATTCTTATGGCAGCCGGAGAAGTGGCCCAATAGTGAATCCAAAACTCCTTTAAAAATGATCATTCCAATAAATTATCCATCAAAGTACATACTTGATGGTGAATGAAAAGGTTATTTACAGTCTATTGTGATGTATATCGGTTAGATGTGGTGTTCAGTGCTATCTTACAAATGTTACAAAGGTTCCAATGATTCCCCAAAGAACCTTTCAGTGAACTGTTCTTAAAAGAACCCTTTTTGTTAATATGAAGATCATTTTAAAAATGGAATGGAGAGGTTCCATGGATGTTAAAGGTTCTTCATGGAACCATAGATGCCAATTAAGAACCTTTATTTGTAACAGTGTAGGTGTTCATTACAGCATTGAGATGGACCTTTGAGCTCACTTCATTCTCAAGCTCAGGATGTATTCTGAGATAAAAATATATGCTTAACTTCTGGACCACCGTAACAAAAAGTTCATGGCGTCTCTAGTGCGTCTTCTTCAACCGATAGCTTTTCCTCCGGCTGGCACTGTCGTTCTTGACCCGTTTGGTCCTCTTCACACAGTAGTACTTTGTGACAGTTTTGCGGCACTGCTCACATTTTACAGCGCAACACCAGTGGAATTTGCAGTTGCAGCTGGACACGGTCTCAGCCCTGCGTTCCTCCACAGCCAGGCCGCACTCTCCGCACAGCCGCTTGCAGCTACGCTTCTCCCATTTGCTCAGATTCTTGCCCTTCCTCAAGCACTCGCGGCCCTCTGTTCCCGGCAAGCCCAGAGTGCGGTTCTCCAAGCAGTAGTCGGGGGAATCCTCCAAGTGCACCAGCTCTTTGCGCGAGATCGAGCTGAAGGTCTCTGCGATGGCGCCACGGCTGGCCGCGCTGTTGCCCACGCCGCGTAACAGGTCCACCTTCACAGCCCTGTGATATTTCTCCTTTAGGTAGTTGCCCACCTCTCGAAACTCAGGCAACTGCAGCCAGCAGGTCTGAGTGGTGCAGCTGCCAGACACTCCATGGCACTTGCACGTCCTCTGCATGGTTCCTTTCACTGCCTGGTTGAAGAGAGGATCTGGCGTTAAAGAACTCACTCATTCATGCATTCTAGAGGCAAATGTTCATGTTTCAAAACATTCTAATCAGGACCGATCTCATCAGTCAAAAAATACAATGCGCTCTTTAGTAGGCACCCTATACATCCACTTAAACAAGCAGAAGGAAACTGCGAGTTAAGAGGAAGAGGTTCGAGGTTCAAGTCTGGGCTTTCTCTTTTCTTGGTGGTCGTACAATAATTCCTGACTTCGGCTGAAACAAACAGCTGTCTTTTAAAAAGGAACGCCTCTTTTCTCATTCGCTCGCGTAGGACGCAGAATCGGGGTTTCACATCGAGCGAGATTGTTCAGCGCAGGAAAGGGGTGTATTTATTTTGCATAGCCATTGTCAACATGTTTTCTGTCATAGGCAGACCCAGTGGCAAGTCCATTGAGGAGGAAGTGAAAAAGAATTCTTTCACATTTTTTCAGTTACAATGATGCTCCAGGTGCCAATGAATTGACAAAACCTGCAGACGGGGCACAGACAGGATAAACAAAGAGCACTTGAGCCACATGGCTGTGATCCCCGTGGCTCTCTCAAGTACAACAAAGACCAACATAAATGTAAGATCCTTATTGCAAGAATAAAACTAAACACTTATTTGGGAAGCAACAGAATACAGAACCTTTGCAATGTGTGGACCCCTAGGTCTTCTAATTAAGCTTGCACCACTGATCCCAAGAATCTCAAGTTAAGGCCTCGTCATAAAGGACATTCACAGGCTGTAAATAGGCCCTTCTGGTACAGCGCACACTCTATTGGGAGAACGAGTGGCACCTTGCTTATAGGGCCGTGAATGAAACTCTTGGGTGGTAAGCTATCATTAGAAGCACTGATTCAAAAGCCACTCCGCGAGCTGTTGGTGGCTGACGGACGTGCCTCAATTTTAGGCCCCGAACCACCCCAATGACTTCATATACCTTGCGTCCTACTTCGTTGTTGTGCAGGTTCATGGCGGCTCGTGCGTCCTGTCCGGTTTCCAGTGCATCCACAAACTGCTTGGAGATGGCCTCTCCGAATCCAACATTATCGCTGCAGCCTCCCCATAGCCATCCCTGACCACCTGAGATGACAATAGAATTAGGTTTTTTGCTAGGCTAAATAAAAATATACATATATATTTAAATGTGGCATATACTTTTGTAGAAATTACTTTTGTTAAATATTGACAGCGTTTATGGAACAATATTGATTGCCGCAAAAATCATTTGCACTTTTCCTTACAAAAAGCCAAAATCAAGATTATGAGAAGGCACTTAAAACAGCCAAAATATTGAAGAATTTAAAAGGCTTATTTAAAAGTTATTATACTTATACATTGCCATTCAAACGTTTGGTGAGAAAAAAAAAGTTTTCTTTTTAAATAAATGAATATTTTTATTCAGCAAGAATGCAGAAGTTGAAAAGTTCAGAAGTGACAGTAATTTATAATGTTACAAATAATTTCTATTTCAATTGAATGCTGTTCTATTTAAATGTCTGTTCATCAAAGAGCAGAACTGAGATAAATGTATCACCATTTCCACAATAATATTAAGCAGCACAACTGTTTTCAACATTGATAATAATAATAAAAGTTGCTTGAGCACCAAATCAGCATATCAGAATGATTTCTGAAGTGAAGTTCTGATGTGACACTGGAGACTGAAAATGTAGCTTTGCCATCACAGGAATAAATTACATTTTAAAATATATTGGAATAGAAAACAGTTATTTTAAATTGTAATAATATTTTACAATATTACTATTCTTACTGACACCAAACTTTTGAACTGTAGTTTATATATAAACATTTTTAAATTAATTCTTCTGTTAAAACATGTTTTATTTGAGCTGTAATGATGTTCTCATCATTCTTGGAGTCATTTTAGAGTTTTAGTTAGAAAGGCATGGGAACAAAGATGTTAAATTGAATATAACTACACAGACAAGGTTAGTAAGGTTTTTTTCACACTAAAATTATGTTAAAATCTGTAACTTATAGTCAACCCAAAATATCCCTTTAATGTTGACTGACGTTCCATCTATGTTAAGATTTAGCTTATCACCTCGTTGGCCGTTCCTGGTGTCATCACATCCACAGTTGTCAAAGTCACCGAGGCTGCAATTCCTTGTGAGGGTATACATGACTCCAGCAGAGCTGATGGCATGGAAAAACGCTGTCTCTCTGTTTGCTGTGATTACAAACAACACTAAAATGAATATGCTGTGGAAATGCTATCTTTTCTATGAAACATCATGTTCTAGGTTAATAAAAATTTAAGCACTCAACATCATTGATTTTCTTCCTCATTAGACGATTTATTAAAATCTTTAGCATCCATCTCAGTAATGATGGCTTTGACTCTTATTTCTCCATGCATCAAACATGGAGTAGTGCTATTGGTCTGCTCTCATACATTGTCAGTCTGGGGTCGGCACTGGACTGCGACAGGTCCCCTCTTTGGCACTTAAGGAATGCCTAATGAAAGGAGTCTGAGGCAAACCTTTGACCCACACCCTTTGACTTGAGAGGGCGTCCATTTCACTCACTCACTCTAGTGCACAATATCCCCTTGGTGGCTTTTCTGTTTGCCTATTAACAGAGCAGGTTTAATTGACTCAAGAATGCAATGTTTTCAGGCACATCAACATTGGGAGATGCTTCTCTCTGCTTTAAACAGGATCGTTGTGTTTGTTTTAAGTGCTGTATCTGTGATTGATACAGATGGGCTTTGAGTCACTAAACACACAGTATACATAACACATGCTCTTGTACTTTTATTCTATTAAAATGTGTGTATTTTTAGAGACCTGAAAGCACAATATACATAAAACAGGCATCAGCAGAGGTCATAGTTCTCACCGCTTCTGAGTCCACTGTGGGCGGAGAGCTGAAGAGCCCTCTCCGGGCAGTTCCAGCGGTCCCACGCAAACTGATACTTGCACTCTTCAATCCCACTTTGAGCTCCTGCGGCCACACTGCTGGAGTAGATCAAGTAGGCCTGAAACATTGCAAACCACACCAAAAAGATCTGGGATGAAATACACCCTCACTATCAAGTGCTTACAATACACACACTGTGACTAAAACTAATAATAAAATTAGATGCTTTTTATTCTCAGCATGCGCAGTTCATAGAAAAATGCACCTGTATGTTAATTTATTAAATAATGACGTTTAAACATTTTAAAAAGCAGTAAAATGACCCCATTATGTCTACAAAAATAATTTTAGAAGTTGTATTAATGTTTTAAATATTAAATATCACTGTAAACTTTTCCATATGGTTCTACAGTGTAAAAAGTTTGTCTGCTGTATATTCATTTAATAAATGATATGTTTTTTTAAAAAAAAGGTTTTTATAGTTAACTAAAACCAAAGAAACACTTTTTGTTACTTGAAATAAAATAAAATATATATTTGAAAAAAGTAGACATTTTAATTCAGCTAGTTCAAGGAAACATTTCTCATTTTCATTTTGTTTAACTTGATGTACTAAAATAACTTAAACTGAAATAAAAAATAATAAAAACTATGTAGGCATATTAAAAAAACAAAAACTAATAAAAATGACAAAAACACACAAAAATACTAAAACTTAACAGATTTAAACAGAAAATATAAAAACTAATAATAGTATCTCACTGATACTAAAATAATTCCAAAAAAGAGCACCAAAATGACACATTTACTTCTATTACAATAATTTTAGAATTAATATTAAAGTTTTAAATATTAGAAATATTAGGGTAAATGTTTCCCTATAGTTCCACAGTGGTGTAAAATGTATATTTGCTGTATATTCATTTATTAAATGACATAAAAAAACAAAATGATAGCATTATTTCTAATAAAATAATTTTGTAATTAATATAAATATTTTAAATATTAGAAATATAGGGGTAAATGTTTTTCCTGTGGTTCCACCAGAAATGCACACAAAAAGTAAACAAAAAGTGTCTATGTGGCTGTAAAACTGCGGTTTATACAATCTAATATGTCTCAAGTGGTTTAGAAGAGACAGCACCACAAGTGCTCTCACGGGCGGCTGGGTTGCTAATGATGACCACCCACCAAAGGCCCCTTCCCTTGCCACTCAGTAAAAAGTCCTCACAACTTCACATTGTGAATGAGCTGAAGTGTGTGAAAGCTATATGGTCCAGTCCACCCCAAGCAGCAAGTAATACCTAATCCACAGAATATACGTGTTCAAGAAATACAGCACCTGTGATGCGCTAATCTTTTAATTTGCCACTTGCTTGCATTGTGATCACAGGGTCAGCGTCAAACATTAACAACCCAAATCCATAAATGATTTAGACTTTTTGAAGTTTCTCTCTCCTGATAAAGTTCAGCAAAGCAGATCAAAAGATGTTGGCTTACCTTTGGGCCAGTCATCAGGAAATTATTCACTGACCTGGAAGATAGAGCAGCCTTAAGTCAGCTGACCCATAAATTCTTCTTGAAATTACAGGTAAAGCTTCACACTGATAAAACATCATTTTTAACATTTTACAGTTACTTTATCTAATAACAAATAGGTTACTGATCTTAATCTTAAGTACATTTTCAAATGGAAATTACAGTCTCAAAATGAAAGCTTTCAACAGAGTTTCAAAAAAACATTTTTGAACGATTTTCATGTATGTAATAAGAATTTATACATTTATAATGAGAACATAGCGTTTCGTTTTCCTCAGCTTTTCCTCTAACCAATGAAACGAGGCTTAAAGCATCTTTATGAGGGAACGAGAACTGATCAGTGGAAGTTTCTGTTTCATTCCGACTTTTTAATCGAGAGACCCAGAGATAAACACAGAATGTAAAAGCTCGATATAAATACACGTATATAGGCTAAATTTAGCATCATGATCGCCTGCTTAAAGGAAAATAAAACGCTGAACTCACCAACTGCAGCAAGACTTCATGTGAGCCATCAGGATGAAAGCGTAATAATAAACCTCCAAATGCATGAACATCCTGAGAGAGACGACTGGCAGACTTTTCTTCACCTTGGAAAGCAGAGAGGTCTGCAAGAGCTCTATATAACCTACATCCAGAATTCAGAGGCTGGGGGTCTCATGTGTGAGCCAAGGGGGTTCTGAAATGGAGCTCCTCTCATCCCAACAAGAGATTATCTGCTTAATTAAAGATTTTCCCTTTTCTTACTCGTTCAGCCAATCAGAACTATTGTACCAGAGAGAGATTGAAATGATCAAAAGGGCACCCTGGGCTCCTCCAGGACAAATAGCTGGGAAGAGCTCCCTGCCTGCTAACAGTTGGAGAGAATTAATATGAAATCAGGATGGCATCTCTAAGGTTGTGCCTTAAAACTAAATTTCAAGAGCAGCATGAAAGGGTTTGATACAGTAGTGGCTGATAAAGCTCAGGGATTACTGATATTATCTAGTGGATCAAACGACAAAAGTTATTTGTAGCGTTCAGATGTAGCGTTTTGAGGAATTTATAGGTTTAAAAGCATGTTAGATTCAATTTACTAATTTTAGTAAGGATCCACTGAAGTACGTTTAAATGCGGTACAGAAAGGCTAAATAATTGGATTCAATTAAAATAGTTTCAACATTAGAATAAAAATAGTACACTGAAAAAAATAATGCGTATTGCTCGTGCTAACTTGTCGTTTTTTATTCCGTTATTACGTTTCAAAGCAACGCAGCAAAATTAAATCCATGCGCTCAAAGAGTTGAATTAAGAGATTCAAATAAACAACAGGAATTAACATGGATAAGGAGGATAATCAATATACGATTGCGTGTTTGCGTTTTTTTCAGGAGGACTTCATAACTCTTTTTAGAGTGTTATTTTACCTTTTCTCTGAGTTTAGTGCTTAGCTGACCCTTCATGACCTTTAGGTTCTGCTTCTTTGACGTCCGCGTATCTTCTCGTATGCAAATTAGGATTAGGAAAGTTATTTAGGAGATTCCAGAGGGATGTTTTTGGATTACGCTCTGAAAGGCTTCCATGAGACTGAAGTAAAACGAATTTGCCGCTATAAAGAGATTTCTAAATTTATTTCTAAATCCCGTTTGGTCTATTTGAATGTGAGTAGATTATAGGCTACTGTCGTAAAAATCTAGAAGAAATGTTCCAAAATGAATATATTCTTGATTTTAAAACGATGCGCAATCACCGAGACTTGAGACTTCTGAGACTTATTACCTTATTAGACTTATAATCACGAGACTTATTACCATGAAGGCTACTCCTCAAAAAATGTTCTTCTTTTACAGCTGAAATATAAATAAAACTACCAATTAAAAATCAGGAATTTAGTAATTCAGGTTAAGATTTCAATTAAAAAAAAAAAATAAATAAAAAAAAAAATATATATATATATATATACGTATTTGTTTGTTTAATTAATTATTAAGTTTTGTAATTTATTTCTCCATAGAAATCCATTTGCCTAATCAAACACAATCAAATTAAAAACCATTAAAGCACCGCACGGGTGAATGCTTAAATGATCGGATAAATCGCACAGAGTAAACCGTTTTCATTTTTGCTTTATAAACTGACATGGTGGTCTCACTCACTTATAAATATAATCTGTGGTCAGAGCTACAAAAGAAATTTTGCTGAGACTACATTTTCAGATATACACACATTTTATTCAATTAAGAAAAGATTAATATTGATTCATAACAAAACTCACAGTAACTCGCAAAACTCTTCCACTTATAGAAATTTTGGTTTATGGTATACATGAAACAACATTCCTTGAAAATGTGCCCATTAAGGCTCTCAGACATCAAAGGTCAACACTGTATAAATAATTAAGCTGTAAAATACATTGTCAATTTGTGTTTATTCTTAAACAAGGGTGTATGTTTTAAATATATAAAGCATTTGGCATTTTTTACATTTGGAAAATGCATTCCACTATCAACCTCTCAAACATTTATGAGAAAAAAAAATATATATGTATGGAGCTACAGATGGTCATTCATTCGTCACAGAAGAGCCAAGAAAACACCCCACCCTGAATGACTTACAACTTCATAAGTTTGAAATAGTTTTTCTGATGCTATACATCATCTTTGTATTTTCAATTTTGAGTCCAACCCAAAATCTGAAGATATATAGGCCTATTCTATAAGGCAAAGGGCAAGATGCTATCTGATAAAGACATTTAAATATTCCAATCCTTGGATTATATCATAAGGACAAATAAATGTCCTATTATAAATCTGCTAGAATAAGTGTACACCTTAATACTTTTACCCCAACAGAAACATTTCTTTCAAAATGTTTTTTGGTTAAATATTTTTCATAATACTTGAAATAGTCCTTTCATACATCAATATATTTGTAATTAGAAAAGAGTTCACCATATACCTGGTCATTTGACAGGTACTTTTTTTACAGGACCACAAGAGTCTAAGGAAACCAGATAAAGTGCTATGCAACATGGAAAATAATCATTAAGAAGTTAAACTTTCTGATAAATTGTCATTTTACTTGAGGGAATTCCTCATTATAAGCATCACTGATCTGATGACCTTTGCACTGAAATGTAGAATATTTTCTAAAAAATAAAATTAAATAAGATTAAATTAAAATATTTTGATCAATAGTGGCAGATGTATTTCCATGTATACTGTCACTACTAACAAACCTATTCTAAACAGAACTAACCATAGTTATAACCATAGTTAAGTCAACATTTTAGCTCAATTGAGAAGTTTTCCCATAGACCTTTCTATGACAGTCTTATATCTGACTACATATACTGACCTATAAATAACTCTTTTGGTGGTCATTAAAGTTATTTCAGTTTCAAATGGAAATCAGCTTTTATCATCTAAGAAAATGTAAAATAGGGCCAGTGTATTAATAGCACGTCATCTTAATTTTACAGCTTGTATAACTCGCTGGAAAGATGTTTTTAAATCATAACAGTAACTGCTTGGCCAGAGAAAACGTGGGTCAACCTATTCATGAGAGAGGGCTGTAATGAGGCACATGGCTGTTTAACTAGTGAAGTACCATCTCTTGCCTCTTGAGGCAGACTGAGACATAATTATCCTCCCAATCTATGGCCTTTACCATCTCCAAAAATAATCTCCTACAGTCCAATACACGTCATGAAAAGGAAAGAATTCTTAAGAACACATATTAGTCCAACACACTCTAGAGTTTCTTATTTCATATGAGAGTGTATATAGATCAATCTTCATTGCACACTAAGAAATGCTGCAAATGTTTTTGTATATGTTGCTTTATAACTTTTTTATGTTTGTTTGTTTTTCTCATATATACTAAACAATTCAACCACTTTTGTGGCTGCCATCACCGGTGCGTTGAACACGGGCCATGATGGTCTCATGAGTTACCCTCCTGCATTCCTTGGCCAGTCCAAAGAAGCACATGAGATCTATAAATGCCTTGGTCAAATTCAGACGACTGCCAAACTCGCTTGCAGCGTAATCATGGGGGAATGTGTGATGATAGTTGTGAAATCCTTCACCTGAAATTAAATGATACATATGTTTTCCAATCAGTACATACCAAATATGTTTATTTCAAATAAATTTTGTTCTTTTATACTTTCTATTCTTCAACAATCCTGAAAAAAAAGTATAAACAGAAACTTTAAATAAAATAGTGTATATATAAAAACTTATATTAAACAATAAAAATGGTTTAATAATATTTATATTATTAATACATTTTATTTAAAATACATAAATGCTTCTGTATTTTTAAATATATAAATTAATACATATCAATAAATAAATGTGCAAACTAGAAGATTTAACATTTTTTCAACGAAACTGAATTAGTTAATTAATTAAATAATATTAAGCTGTAAAAGAAAAGACATTGTTCTTACCGATGGCACTAAAGGCAACAAACTTGTTCTCTCTGGGATTGATGTTGTGGTCATAGGGCCTCATTCCCCACATGTGAGCTGCACTGTTGACCAGCCAGGTCGCATTAAGGGACACAGTGTATCTCAACAGACAAGGAACTAAGTAACTGGTCAAAAGACTCTCTTCCCAAAACAACCAAGGAACAAACGTGGGGATGAGAAAGCACATCACCACCACAGATAACTTGTAATGCCTATGGACAGAGAAATGAAAGATTAAAAACAACAGTTCCTTTAGCCATTTTATCACTGCTGTACACTTCACTGTCACGTGTTCTTCTATGTATGTCATAGATTTTCTGAATTAACATTGGCTGTTAAACCTCAGCTGGAACATAACATGCAGGTTGAAATGCTGACTAACCAGCTATTCTCTATCTGATCTATCTGATCGGCCAATTCTATGAAACATGTTCTTAAACTCTTATCAAAAAGCTCAGGACTTTTGTTGGTCATCATTCAAAGTGATGGGAAGGGATATTGATTATTCCACACTAGCTAGTGCCAAAAATGGGACCTGGTTCAGATGGCAGCTCCCAATGGCAGGGTCACAGAGGGGTAATGAATATTTTAGGTCATGAAATGACTAAATGACTAAACCTGGATCAAAGTTTGTCCTGTCTTTGTCAGGTTTTCATCCAGTAAATAAATAAATTATTCAGCATGTCAATTTTTGAATTATCAGTTGTATCAGTTTTGAGTTCATCCAAAACAACTCAATTTTAATTAAATGATAAGATGTCAATACAAAAGTAGTGTATGTACTTTACCATTCAAACGTTTGGGGTTGGTAAGGTTTGTAAAATATTTCTGAAAGAAGCCTCGCAAAGGCTGCATTTATTTGACCAAAATTACAGTAAAATCAGTACAACTGTAAAATATTATTACAATTTAAATTAACCATTTTCTATAGTAATATTTGTTTTCTAATGTAATAATTAATCATTTCTAAATTTCATATATTCCTGTGAAGGCAAATTTGAATTTACAGCATCCATTACTCCACTCTTCAGTGTCACATAATGTTTCAGAAATTATTCTGATTTGGTGCTCAAGAACCATTTCTTCTTATTTTCAATATTGAAAACAGTTGTGCTGCTTAATATTTTATGGAAAAATGTGATTTTCTTGATGAACAGAAAGCTCAAAAGAACAGCATTTATTTGAAATCAAAATATTTTGCAACAATATGAATGTCTTTACTGTCATTTCTGATCAATTTGATGCATCTGTGCTGAATAAAAGTATTAATTAAAAAAAAATCTTACAGACCCCAAACTTTTATATGGTAGTGTAGGTAAGAACATTTATAAAACTGAATATGAAATATCGCAATTTCCCACTGACCTCCTCTGAAACATTACAACCCCATCCGCTTTTAGATCAGCGAGCTCCAGTTTGCGTCCTTTCTCAATAACATCTGGGTGTTTGCGGACCAGAAGCCAGCCAATGTGAGCAAAGAAGAATCCTCTGCGGGCGTTGTGTGGGTCCGCATGAGTCTCGGAAAACTTGTGATGGACACGATGGTCTCTGGCCCACTCATAGATATCATTCTATATGGATATATATTCATTATTATTGTCATTGTATATTATATGTGTGATACTCTAAGTTGAGTACAAGTGAGTGAAAAGTGAACGAGAAACTGCAAAATTAACATACAGTATATATATATATATATATATATATAGTGCCACTTGAAAGTTTGTGATCCCCTTGCAGAATCTGTGAAAATGTGAGTAATTTTAACAAAATAAGAGAGATCATACAAAATGCATGTTATTTTTTAATTAGTACTGTCCTGAGTAAGATATTTTACATAAAAGATGTTTACATTTAGTTCACAAGACAAAAAAATAGCTGAAATTATTAAAATAACCCCATGCAAAAGTTTGAGAACTGTTGGTTCTTAATACTGTGTGTGGTTACCTGGATGATCCATGACTGTTTTTTGTTTTGTGATGGTTGTTCATGAGTCCCTTGTTTGTTCTGAACAGTTAAACTGAGCACTGTTCTTCAGAAAAATCCTCCATGTCCTGTGGAATCTTCAGGTTTCCAGCATCTTTTGCATATTTGAACCCTTTCCAGCAGTGACTGTATGATTTTGAGATCGAGCTTTTCACACTGAGGACAATTGAGGGACTCAAACACAACTATTAAAAAAAGGTTGAAACGTTCACTGATACTCCAGAAGGAAACACGATGCATTAAGAGCCAGGGGGTGAAAACTTTTGAACAGGATGAAGATGTCCAAATTTTTCTTATTTTGTAGAAATATAATTTTTTTCCATTTAGTACTGCCCTTCGGAAGCAACAGAAGATACTTGCATGTTTCCCGGAAAACAAATTAAGTACAATTTACCTTGATCTTCAAATTTAAAATTTCCTTCAGGACCATCAGTGAATGTTTGAACCTTTTTTAATAGTTGTGTTTGAGTCCCTCAGTTGTCCTCAGTGTGAAAAGCTCGATCTCAAAATCATACAGTCACTGCTGGAAAGGGTTCAAATATGCAAAAGATGCTGGAAACCTGAAGATTCCACAGGACATGGAGGATTTTTCTGAAGAACAGTGCTCAGTTTAACTGTTCAGAACAAACAAGGGACTCACGAACAACCATCACAAAACAAAAAACAGTCGTGGATCATCCAGGTAACCACACACAGTATTAAGAACCAATGGTTCACAAACTTTTGCATGGGGTTATTTTAATAATTTCAGCTATTTTTTGCCTTGTGGACTAAATGTAAACATCTTTTATGTAAAATATCTTACTCAGGACAGTACTAAATAAAAAATAACATGCATTCTGTTTGATCTCTTTTATTTTATTAAAATTACTCACATTTTCACAGATTCTGCAAGGGGTTCACAAACTTTCAAGTGGCACTGTATATATATATATATATATATATATATATATGCACATATAGCAAGTGTAAGTAGTCATTTGGCAGATAATTTTATGCAAAGTGTCTTACACTACACTTATTACAGGGACAATCCCAGGTGGACATCCTGGGGTTAATTGCTTTATTTAAGGGCACAATGGCTATCGCTCGGCTCTTGTGAGGTTTGAGCCTATTAGCCCAGATCTTTAAAGGGTTAGTTCACCCCAAAATGAAAATTATGTCATTAATTACTCACCCTCATGTCGTTCCAAACCCTTAAGACTAGGGGTGCACGATAAATATCGGGTGATAATTAATGCGCATCTTGTCAGTAAAGCTGGTTCTCTAATCAGCGGTAAATTCCAACACGTGCATGATTTCACATTGAGCAGCATTTACAACACAGAGCCGTTGTTAAATGACAAGCTGCGCAAATCCATGTTCATTATCAGTGTGGTTTTGCGTAGCTTGTCAGTGAACAACGGCTCTGTGTAGTAAATGCTGCTCAATGTGAAATCACGCACGTGTTGGAATCTACCGCTGATTAGAGAACCGGCTTTACTGACAAGATGCGCATTAATTATCACCCGATATTTATCGTGCACCCCTACTTAAGACCTTCGTTCATCTTCGGAACACAAATTAAGATATTTTTGATTAAATCAGAGAGCTATCTGACCCTCCATAGACAGCAACGCAACTGAAATGTTCCCAGGTCCAGAAAAGTAGTAAATACATCGGTAAAACAGGTCCATGTGACATCATTGGCTCAGCTTTTGCAACGCTACGAGAGTATTTTTTTTGCGCAAAGAAAATTAAATAACATAATTTACTCAACAATTCTTCTCCCCCGAGTTACGTTTTGGAGAATTTTGGAGAGTACCCAAGAACGTATTTGACGTAATCAGCGTTATTTACGTTCGAGGGGAAAGCGCGCATGAACGTATAATCTGTGTAATAAGCGCTGTTTACGCTTAGGGGAAAGCATGCGTATGTATTGTGATACTCTCTATAATGGCGAAAGACGTAACTCGGGGGAGAAGAATGGTTGAGTAAATTATTATTTTTGTTTTCTTTGCGCAAAAAAAAGTTATTCTTGTAGCGTCGCAAAACTGAAGTTGAGCCACTGATGTCACATGGACCTGTTTTACCGATGTATTTACTACTTTTCTGGACCTGGGAACATTTCAGTTGCGTTGCTGTCTATGGAGAGTCAGATAGCTGTCTGATTTAATCAAAAATATCTTACTTTGTGTTCTGAAGATGAACGAAGGTCTTACGGGTTTGGAACGACATGAGGGTGAGTAATTAATGACAGAATTTTCATTTTGAGGTGAACTAACCCTTTAACCACTACACCATCTGAGCTGCATTCAAGTTTACTGCATTATTTAATGTGGAAGATTGTTTCATCCACTTAAAATGTTTTACCTGAAAAGCCATAGAGTTTGAGATCGCTAGGAAGATTCGCAATGGCAACGAGGCTTTGTAGGACCTGTGGCTCCAAAGGCGATGGGCTCCGGCGGTTATTCCTAGAGCGCTTAGCATGAAACACACTCCCGCTGTCACATTAAGAGAGAAAATAGAACAGTATGTTTAAAAACAAATTAGTCTGAACTACACACAGCTTCTATAGTGTGTAACGGTGTGTGCGCCCTTGATTCACTCTGTGAGAGGACAAAATGTCTCGCTGTGTGTTGACAGACAAGGCTGCAAGGGATGTGGGATACCAGGCCACAGACTGTGAAGAAGGGCACACTGTTATGACCCAGCTCAATTTACAATGGAGAGCCTATTTCAACAGCAATTGTTCTTTGTTCAACAGGGTGCAATATTATGCGGCGCTGTGATGCCAAAAATGTACACAACAGTGGAGCACAGTTATAGCTTTTGGTAGGATTTCAAATTATTCACGGGACTGTCTCGCTATCACTCATGCTTACGAAACGCTTTTAGCATTGGTCTACATAACAAATTTAGCTGAGACAAAGTGGCCTGACATATTTTCACTTTTGGAAAAAAATGAGATGCAATAATTGATAATATCTGAGAATAGTAATCACAACTTTGAATCTGTAAGAGAAGAACACCTCCAACCTTATGAGAGGAAATACTTGCAAAACAAGAAAGGGAAACTGGGGAGTGTTGCTGAGTTTAACCAATTATACTGCACATGAGCGATAGGGGTTAAATCATACATAACCACCAAACATATATCTTCTGATAGCAAAAGTTGTAAGGCAGCATAAAAATTATTAAAGATTTACATGAGAAAAAAAAAACTATTTTGAGCGAAGAAAGTTAAATGTCATGTCTGATTTATAATTTGATTTCATAATCATTTCAATGGATGTTAAAAGACAGAACTGATATAATACAAATCAGCAGGTTTTCCTGTTTAATTTGATATATAAATTCTACACCAATGAATCAATTTCTAATTTTTTTCTACTTATTTGCACAAAATAGACTTTCAGTGAACATAAATGTGAAATTAACTAACAACTTTATATTTGATTAAAATTATTAGATAGGCTATGACTTATTTCCATATTTGTTGCCAATTGTATTTACAATTATTTTGAATAAAATGTTTACTATATGTTTACAAAATGAAATGAGGGTTATGGTGGGGGTGGTTTATAAGTAAGTCTGAATTCTTATATATATATATATAAATATATAAATATATAAATATATATATATATATATATATATATATATATATATATATATAGATATAGATATAAAGATAGGAACAAAACACGTAGTTGCAGGCATTACAACATTATTAACATTATACCAGTCAGTTTATACATTAACACATGATCAAGTTGCTATTAAAACAAACGTCAGTCAGTTCATAGAATCATAATTAGCAGCAACATACTCACTCCATATCAGCGTTAAGGATGAGACAGATGGAAGAATCATCAGACCATAAAGTGCTCCTAGGTGCAAAAGAGACATTAATATAACGTTTCTCCACACGATTTTCACTGGAAGACTCGGGCCCGGTTTGTCCTCGTAAGCATCCTCATAAACATCTTCTGTCGTCGTCGTTGCGGCCATGTCTTTCATGCTCGTTATTGTCTCCTGTAAAAAGAACGAGTCGATTATATTTTCACGACCGTCGGCAAAGAAAAGCCATCTGTCATTTCAGTTATCATTATTATAAAAAGACAAAGCCCTCATACAATGAATACATTAAATTCTGCACAAAATGGGTGTGACTTCTGTCTCCATAAAGGCACGCTGTAATAAATCCGCATTCGCGCATCTGCAACACACTTACCTTGTTTGAGATGCAACCATAAAAAATTATCGCAATTTGATTGATGCTAGCAGGCAGGTTCCCCCGTCGAGTGGTTTAATTTTTTATTTTTTGCTTGTCTAAGCCTCTTGATTTCGTTTAAAATGATGCAATTGGGCGAGGCTGAAAGGACGCCATCTAGCCCTACCAGTTTCATTGGTTGCCTGGTTATCTGATGCTTATGTTGTGTACGCCATGTACGCTGGTTTTTGATGGCCAACACTTCAGCTGTTTATTCTCAATGTGTGATACAGATCAGATCACATCGCTACAAAGCTTGACCCTTTTAATGTCCACGAGTAAATTAGAAAATGCAGGTCTTTGCCCTTGTAGGCCAAACATATTTCTCAAGTCAATGTGGGCTATTTTGCCAAAAACAAAAATAAATAAATAAATAAAAAACTGTTTGTATAACCAGATACATAAATAATAATAATAATAATAATAATAATAATAATAATGTTAAACGTGCAAACTCTGTTAAATTGCTGTTACTAATGTGAATGCACACGTTTCAATTTAATACTTATAAATATTGCATACTGGAATATATCTATAAATGTGGTCACTGTATAGTCAGCCTTACAATGCTATAAATACAAATGCTTTCAATATTCTACAAGAATAAGAGATTTTGTTACTTTGCTACTGGTGAACATAAGCCATTTTTAAAGAGCTACACATGTTTTACAGCAGCTAAGATTTCCTCAAAAGAGGAGATATGGCTCCTTATTTGCTAAAATGCCAACACATCTGTAGTTCCTCAAACAGGGATTAGTTCCTGTGGTTTACTATAATTTCCCATAGCCAGATATCATCTCAAATTTCAAAATGTACTGCTGAGCACATTACAGTAATTGAATGGCATTGTATTTTGCACTCACTGTTTCATGTTACACAAAATGGCTCAGTCTTTTGACTCTGGTCAAGAAGCATTTAATTCATGTTCGCTCAGTCGGTGCACTTACTATACAGTTTTTGCCTACTTCAGTAGGTGATTCTTTGTAAGCTTGCTTCATCCAAATAATCTGCCCTTCTCAGTCAGACGTAACTGTGTCATACTGAAGCCCATGATGGTGGCTCTGTGCCCAAACTTAAACAGAAAATGCATGTCACATGAAAATGATAGATGTGCTCATCATGGTATGTTTATTCTGTGGTGCATTGATATTTTTAAATGTGGACTTGCTGTTAATGCTTAAGGAATCTGTCGTATTTTCACAACTTGATGATACTTACCATCAGACTTCACAAATCCTGTAAGTATACATAAACACACTAAGCAAGTTGGTTATGAAAATAGGACAGATTCCTTAAGCATTCACATTTGAAAATACCCAACAGTGCACCACATCTATGCAGCACTGCACAAAATGGAGGGATGACGCAATAGCACCCTCTGGTGATAATGTAAGGGCTATAGAATCAAACAAAACATAAGGGTTTACTAAATAGTGTTAATATCATTGAGATGCTACAGTAGTATATTGTTTAACTGCTTTAAGTTTTTACTATACACAAAAAAAAAATGGTGTGAAAACAATCTTCACTCAGAAATTGCTAGTATTTTTTAAGTAAAAAATGAAATAGTATTTTTTTTTGTATCACTGAGATACTATTATAATTTTTATTAATATTTTGAATTATTTTTATTTTTATTTAATTTTATTTTTATTAATTTTGCTGTGGTGTGTTATTTTATTAGTTTTTAATGTCTATGCAATTTTTAGTTTTAGTTTATTTTAGTACAGCAAATTAAACTAATTGAAAACATGGAATGTTGCCATGTCAATAAACTAGTCTATATATATATATATATATATATATATATATATATATATATATATATATATATATATATACACACACACACACACACACACACACACATATATATATATATATATATATATATGTATATGCGTGTGTATATATATATATATATATATATATATATATATATAATTTTAGTTAGTTTATTTTATTTCAAGTAGCAAGAAAAATGTATGGTTTTAGTTCACTATAATAAATATTTAAAGAGAGAGAAACTGCATTTAATTTTCCATTGATATTTAATGGCATAAATAAAAAGTCATTTATAGGAATGAATTCCAAAACAACTACTTTCTGAAAAAACAGCCATTATCGCTCAAACACAAGCACTAGTTTACAGTGAGGAGTGTGTGGAAACATGTCCACAGGGACGGCCACAGTTGGTTTGAAGGCTTGTCCAGTGATCTTCCTCTCATATGGCGCTTTTCCACTGCGTGGTACGACTCGGCTCGGCACGGCTCGGTTCAGCTCGGTTTGCGTTTCCACTGCAGTTTAGTACCGCTTTAGAGTGGGCGGGATTAGTCACATGTCGTTATAGTTGCACCGCCTCTACTGCCGTGATTCCTGAAAAAAACGTTTTAATTTCGCGTCGCTCCATCACGATCTCGCTGGATCCGTTCCTCGGCTATCAACGAGAGGAACGTCTGTACTTCCTCAACAGACAACAAAACAGCCATTTTTTGGTTGTTAAAAAAAGGTGCGCTCATTCAAAACAGTTGCGTTCGATCCTTCGCTGGCTGTGCTGATTTAAATCTAGCGAGTCTGTTTTTTTTATTTTATTTTTTTTATTATTGCAAAACTTGTAGAACACATACAGAAACAGGGAACAATGCATGATTATATTCCAACAAAGAGCAATCATAAAAACAAGAACAGAAAACAAACATTCTGGATTTGCGTGCTTCAAATTATGGTATTATCTATTATGGAAGGATTTTCCGGACTATTTTCAAATAGAATTGCAAATTGTATTTTCAATAGCGTTTTCCATATGTGGACGCATAAATTGAGACATAATCCAAATGCAATCGCAAATCTCGCATTACCGTTTGAATTTTCGCTTTCGCGAACGCACAGTGACTGCCAAATTTCAAATGAAGAAGCAAAGTCCATTTGCAACTGTATTTCCCATGTCTTACGATTTATGAGCCTGTTATATTTAAATAGCAATATTAATTACCACGTCCGCTTTTTCACTCTCTCTGCGCCGCGCATATAACCTGCCAAAACTCAAATGGAATCGCAATTCCTTTTGCATTTGAATTTCCGATGTCTGCACTGAAAGCTGTCAATCAATGTGAGGGGCGGGACTAAACTAGGGCGCGTGTTTGTTTTGGGAGGTGACGTCACTCACAGACGACCGTGCCGAATGCTTTGCTCAATGGAGGTAATCGGTAAAGCCTCCGCTAAAGGCAGCTGCCAATCAGTTCGTACCTGTGTTAACAAACAGACAGTGCAACCTTCTTGGCACAATACATAATTCTGTCTTCTTTACCCCAAATAAAGCGATTATTCCCTGATAATAGAGCCACAAACGGTACGCACAATAGGTCAAAATTCACTGTTACCAAACGCTTTTCACCTGTCTCAACATCTCTCACTGTTTACACTCTGATTGATGCAAGTGAGAAAACAGACAGTGCAATTCTACACTTATTACAGTACATTTAATACATTTAATAATCAGTACGTAAGCAAACAAAACAATGCCAATCTATATTTATTTACCCATTTTCCACCTTACTTTATATTTTATTCAACAGTTTTAGTCCATTATGGACCACGCGTCCTGTCCAAAGCATCACCAAAAAGACTTTATTTTTGTCGTGATCTCTACATAACAAAAGTTGCTTTCTCGTTATCACGACTTATTTTTCTCGTGATCTCAACATAACAAAAGTTGTTTTCTAAGTTAGAAAACTGCGCCAGCAGGTGGCAGTATAGAACTACTGATGGGGAGTTGTATACTGTATCAACTATAGCCTACTGTACACGTTTGGGACAGAGGACCTTCTTCGTTATCGCTATAATTTATACAGTTTTAATTGAATTAAATTTAATTCATTTATAAATGTTAAACATTAGTTCAGTGATATACAGTGTTGTAGCCTTATCTTTTGTATTTTCTACATTTCTTTGTAGGAAACCACACACACACACACACACACACATTACAGCATCCCAAGCTTGTAACGCACATGATATCACAGCCTATCCTACATGACTAATAAAAATCACAAACAAATTATTATAATATATTATTATATATAATTTTGTTTTAAACGAAGTGAGTAAATTGAATTAAAGTAAGTTGAATCCAAGCAGCTTAAGATTTTTTAGAATAGGCTCTTCTCTGCATTCTTCTGAAGGCGCTCCGTCTGCGCTTGCGGTGTTGAATACGTTGTTTTTAGACCATTTAACAAGTTAATTACACAAATAAAATGTTTAGCGTAGCCTAACTCTGGACAAAATCAGCAGTGTTTGATTAACCTATATTTATTTTATTTATTGTAGACGTTATTTCTAAGTGAAGCAACATTTCCTGAAATGTCCACAAGAAGAGCGCACGGTCATCTGTCGATCATTTACGCTGAGTTTTTGGTCTTTTAAAAACACTCTCAATTAACACATTAATCCAGGTTAGGCCGTGTTCACACTTGGCATCTTTTTTGTCAAGAAAAAGTTGACAAGAGCGCTTTTTTAGTAAAATAAAAAGCTGGCAGCGTTTTGGTTACAAATAGCAGCCGAGGGCATCTTTTGTTGCTATAACAACAGCTGCAACGGTAGCCTAGCGCTGTGTGCTGCAGACATGTCGGCTTTTGAAGTTAACGGGGAGGGTGTCGGTTCACAGTGACGTTTGTGGGAGTGCAACATTATACGGGGAAGGAAACTGTATAGTGCTTCCCACAATTTAGTCCAGGAGCTCCGGTTGGATGATGCACGGTTTCATACAACTCCTTGTGCTCCGAAACTAGTACGATCTGTCTACCAGCTATCTTCTCCTTTTTGCTTGTTGTTTTTGTTGTTATGGAAACGACTCGCCACTCGCTTGTCATTGGTCAGCTGTCAAAAAGGCGCTTGACGTAGGGCGTTTTTTTTAGAAAAGTTAAACTTTTTTCAACTTGAAAAGATGCTCTGAGCTGCGGTTGCGTTTTAAAAAGCACTCAGGACTTTTTTGAAAACACGGTTTACTCCATAGCTTTATAATGTAAAACAGACGCCAACAGCTTCAAAAAAGATGCCAAATGTGAACATAGCCTTAAGTGTTTTAGAATGTCCCTGTCAAGGTTGCATTTGTTACTATAGCAACAGTAGACTAAATTAAGTCATGATCACGAGAAAACAAGAAAGAAAAAAATATAATATGCATGGCCACTTAGAACTTCCGTACTATTACAGATTAAAAGAAAGGAATAAAATTTACTGTAATAAGTGTAGAATTGCACTGTCTGTTTTCTAACTTGCATCAATCAGAGTGAAACAGTGAGAGATGTTGAGACAGGTGAAAAGCGTTTGGGTAATAGTGAATTTTGACCTATTGTGCATACCGTTGTTGCTCCCGCTGTTATCAGGGGATAATTGCTGCATTTGGGGTAAAAAGACAAAATAGGTGCGTTCGACTTCATGTGGAGCCGCAAAAATCGGCTGCCGCCTGACAAAAGCAATGCATTCTGGTTAGAACATTTGTCCGACTTTGATCGGCGCTGCAGCCGCCTTACGATCACATATGCCATCAAACTACGGCGAGAGCAAAACAAGACCAGCCGCCGAGGTCAGGCACTGCAGTTGCTCAAAATCGGCTGTGAGAGCCTTGATGATGACACACTTTATTCTCATTGGTTAGATTCTGTGATGACAAGC
Organism: Spinibarbus caldwelli; assembly: GCA_039654775.1. NCBI lineage: Eukaryota > Metazoa > Chordata > Actinopteri > Cypriniformes > Cyprinidae > Spinibarbus > Spinibarbus caldwelli. Next base: position 13,468,638 of record CM077243.1, on the reverse strand, counting down.
CCGATGTGTGTTGCGTGTTTATTCTAACAATTCAATTCCAATAAAGCTCACAAATCTGTTTTATAACAGAAAAAGCTTTTTTAGTGTCGCACTGTTATCTTGAATCATTTTTATCAAAAACACTGATAAAATCATATATATGCCCACTTTATTTTTGGAATTTAAATAGTATATGTTTATGATTTATTGACTTTTCAGCATTGTTACAGGTACCCCAAGACGTTTGTCATTAGAGGACACTGAATTATTTTGCTGTTACAATAAAATGTTAATACCAATTTACTTCATATTAAAATACAAAAAAGAAAAAAAAAAAAAAAGAAAGAAATGTTGAACTTGTTTAACTTTATTCATGAACAGATGGCGCTGTATTAAGCAATATATAAAAAGTGTTTCTGTTGCTCATAAAAACGTTTTGTATTTGACAAATATTGCATTTAATTAACTTTATCTGTGATAAGATTAGCCTATGGAAACCCCGTGCGAGCCTCACTACCGGGAGCAGAAAGTGTCCGACTTGACGTCTCTGCTTTTAATTCCGGCAAGTGTAGTGCATCTCAAACGCACCTAATGTATTGTGCCAAGAAGGTTGCACTGTCTTTTCGTTAACACAGGCACGAACTGATTGGCAGCTGCCTTTAGCAGAGGCTTTACCGATTACCTCCATTGATCAAAGCATTCAGCACGGTCGTGTGAGTGACGTCACCTCCCAAAATAAACACGCCCCCTATTTTAATCCCGCCCCCTCACATTGATTGACAACTTTCAGTGAAGACATTGGAAATTCAAATACAAAAGAAATTGCGATTCCATTTGAGTTTTGGCAGGTTATATGAGCGGCGCAGAGAGAGTGAAAAAGCAGACGTGGTAATTAATATTGCTATTTAAACATGACAGGCTCATAACTCCTAAGACATGGGAAATACAGTTGCAAATGGACTTTGCTTTTTCATTTGAAATTTGGCAGTCAATGTGCATTCGCAAACGGGAAAATGCAAACGGTAATGCAAGATTTGCAATTGCATTTGGATTATGTCACAATTTATGCGTCCACATATGGAAAATGCAACTGAAAATACAATTTGCAATTCTATTTGAAAATAGACCGGAAAATCATTCCATGGCGGCTCATTTATAGCCTTTTCTCACAGCAACTCAAATAATTAAACTTATCATTTTGATGGTGGATTGTAATCCATAAAGGATTATGTGTTTATGAAACACATGTGAGTGAAATTAAATTATATTCCAGTTTTAAATGTGGTTCTGATTACAGATAGCCAGCGTGGGATTACACAAGTTTTTGTATTTTAAATAGAACAAGTTTGAAGGAAGATTAATTTACTTTTTGGATTAAAAGAATTTCTTAATATGAAATTTGAATGGTATGACAATTAGATATTAGACTGTACAAAAAATTAAATCTACATGCTAATACTATACTCATAGTCACGCAATGCTTGATGTTGTTAACATTAATAATTTGAGAACAAAGTATAACAATGATAATACTTTGCACAGTTAGATGTGATATGAACTAACTGATTTTAGATTTAATCACCATTGGTAGCGCGATTTATTGTAATGCTTTTTTCCTCAGTTGGGAAGAACAAACGTGGCAGACTTGTTACTTACTTGTTCAGATGGCAATATACGGTGAAAATTCTGATTTGGGTCATATATTCCAAGACATAGGCAGTAAATATCCACACAGGTGTAGTGACTGACAACTACACATTCACCTCAAAACATTAGATTCATCCGCGCTGGAGCCGTGCAGGAACACCGGATCACAACCCCGCGCACAGAAGATAATTCCGCAAGAAACTGCAATTCCAGGTTGTCAAACATAGAGGTAAAAGTTACGGACTGCAGCTTTAAAGGTGACATATTATGCCCCTTTTTACAATATGTAATATAAGTCTCAGGGTTCCCCAGAATGTAACTGTGAAGTTTCAACTCAAAATACCCCACAGATAATTTATTATATCGTTTTGAAAATGCCTATTTTGAGTGGGAGCAGAAACACTCAATATTAGAGCATGTGTCTTTAAATGCAAATGAGCTGCTGCTCCCCGCCCCCTTTTCCAGAAGAGAGCTCCATCATTACAGCTCATCTGTTTTGGCTGTTTATTGCTCTGAAATCAAGCATTTTAAACCATATTGGTTTAAACTTCTGATATACAGTTTTCTGAGCGCACACATCCGAAGCACACGGACAGAAAGTGGCTGTCACGCGGCATGTGAGTACTGTTCTCATTCACAAACAAGTTTACGTTTAAAACACAGGAGTTCGGTTATGTCTGTGAAGGTAAACAGCTGGGAAATAAATCGCATTTTTATTTTAGATCTGTGTGGCAGCAGTAATATACAGTGAATAAATCAATAAATCCACTGCTCTGTTGTCTCCTCTGAGGCTGCGACTGTGAATAGTGTTGTGTGCCTGTCTGTGCAGCTAAAGACAGAAGAGTTAGCATGTTTTGCTCAAACTTTCGCCATGGCATTAGAGCTGGTACACCGTTGTCGCTTGTGAATGTGAAATCAAAATGATTTAGCACTTAAAACCTGGAAAAGTCAGATTTTCATGCATTTTCTATAGATGAAAAATGGTCTAATTAAGTTGACTTGAATTTTAAAATGTATCTCCTCCTAGACCTTTAAAGCTACAACCACCAAACTCGGCCCAGACCTTCAGACTGGTCTGACTCGATTTGCTATATCTTTTTCTAACTGATCCGGTTTACGGTTTTCATAAAAATTACGATTAAAACTGCGAAAAATCCCATAGACTTACATTGACGGAATGTTCAGATGAGTGAAGACTCATCAAACACCAACTGACAAACTTTCAAATGTAAACACACTGAAGCCTATTGGACTCAATTAAGCTTCACGTCTATGTACTATTTCTAATCCATTTAAAGTCATTTAAGCTTCCACTCTATCTAATATTTCTAATCTAAATCATGCTAGTGACGTGCTAATCATGCTATAAACATGTTAATAACATGCTAATCATGCTATAAACATGTTAATAACATGCTAATAATGCTAACAACATGCTAGTGACATGCTAATCATACTGGAAACATGCTAGCGGCATGCTAGTAACTTTGCTAATCATGCTAGAATCATGCTAGCAACTTGCTAATAATGCTGGAAACATGCTAGCGACATGCTAATTATGCTAATGACATGCTAATCATGCTGGAAACATGCTAGTGACATGCTAGTAACTTGCTAATCATGCTAGAATCATGCTAGCAACATGCTAGTCACTTGCTAATCATGCTAAAACATGCTAGTCACTTGCTAGTCATGCTAACAACATGTTAGTCACTTGCTAGTCATGCTAGCAAAATGCTAGAAACATGCTAACAACATGCTAGTAACTTGCTAATCATACTATAATCACGTTAGCAACGTGCTAATAACTTGTTAATCATGGTAACAACATGCTAGTAACTTGCTAATCATGCTAGAAACTTGCAAAAACATGCTAGTAACATGCTAATCATGTTAACGATATGCTAGTCACTTGCTAATCATGCTAGTGACATGCTAGTAACTTGCCAATGACATGCTAACAACTAGCTAATCATGCTAACGACATGCTAGCAACATGCTATATACTTGCTAATTATGCTAACAACATGCTAGTCACTTGCTAGTCATGCTAGCAACATGCTAGTAACTTGCTAATCATACTAGAATCACGTTAACAACATGTTAATAACTTGTTAATCATGCTAACAACATGCTATTAACTTGCTAATCTTGCTAGAAACATGCAAACAACATTCTAGTAATATGTAATCATGCTAACGACATGCTTGTCACTTGCTAGTCATGCTAGTAACATGCTAGTAACTTGCTAATGACATGCTAGCAACTAGCTAATCATGCTAACGACATGCTTGCAACATCTAGTCACTTGCTAATCATGCTAACAACATGCTAGTCACTTGCTAGTCATGTTAACAACATGCTAGTCACTTGTTAGTCATGCTAGCAAAATGCTAGAAACATGCTAACAACATGCTAACAACTTGCTAATCATTTTAACAACATGTTAGTCACTTGCTAGTCATGTGAGCAACATGCTAGTAACTTGCTAATCATACTAGAATCATGTTAGCAACATGCTAGTAACTTGCTAACCATGCTAACAACATGCTAGTAACTTGCTAATCATGCTAGAAACATGCAAACAACATGCTAGTAACATGGTAATCATGCTAACGACATGCTAGTCACTTGCTAATCATGCTAGTAACATGCTAGTAACTTGTTAACGACATGCTAGCAACTAGCTAATCATGCTAATGACATGCTTGCAACATGCTAGTCACTTGCTAATCATGCTAACAACATGCTAGTCACTTGCTAGTCATGCTATCTGTTTTTCTGGTAAATTGTATGGTTTTCAAAACTTTAAAACTACTTTAAACTTCAAACTAGTTAAAACTGAAAATATTCAAACTTTAAGCTTTTAAAACTTTAAAAACTTTAATTTCTTACCCCATTAGCAGATAAAGTCTGCACATAAATTTGCCATTGGCAAAATAAGAAAAATGCACTTAAATATTTTTCCCTTCATGGAAACAAGACAAAATACCTTTTGTATTTTATTAATTAATTTATTTTTTGCCATATTCACATGCATATTTATTTGAGCGGTACCACTTTAAATGGTAGTTTTCTTTAAAACATCGGAGATGCAGAGCACATTAGTAAGAGCGCTGTTTGCAGATCTATAAGGAAAGTGTGCGTCCCTCTCACACTCTTTCTGAGAACTGTGCACAAATCCGTTAAAGAGGAGTTTCACAGTCAGTGGTGTAGCAATCCGTTTAAATGAGGCTAATCTGATGTTCACCTGATAACATCTTGCTGCGACCTCTGGAAGTAATCAGAATTTCCTTCAGGATTTCCAGTGTGGTTGGATGCATTGATGACAAGCACATCTCCATCATCGCTTCTGAAAATGAAACTGATTACTTTATGGAATGGAAGACTTCATTTTTAGCTGCTTGCTGCCACGTGTTATTTTTTATTTATTTATTTATTTATTTGCTTTTTCTTGCCATGGAATACCATTAAAATGAATATTAGTTCAATAATTACAGTTTTCACTTCTGATATTATAACAGTTATTAAGAATTACAGTTACGCACTGACTGAAGTACGCACGCGGACGTCTTTTTGGCGGGAGCTGTTGCCATGGTGAATCGTATTTCGGCGCTCCACTGATCGACTTTTCATAGTTGTGGTGCACGCGCTAAACTCAGAGTCAACCTACTCAGAGTTGAATGAACTAACACAATTCAGCTGTTCTGAAACCGAAAACTCTGAGTTTTCAATCTCTCAGTAAATCAACCCAGAGTTCAAGTTTAAACTCAGCGTTGGTTGAACCTCCTTATTGAAACGGGGCCCAGGAGATCAAACACCCATAGATAAGCAGTATAAACAAATAAAAATAAAGTAAAAAAACAAAAAAACAAAAAAAAAACAATAAAAACAAACAACGTGAATAATTGTAAATAAATGTGATTTTAAAAATATATTACGTTATAAAAAAAGTATATAGAAATCAATCATAAGTCTAGATCAAACATTATCAATAACCAAACATTTCTTATATTGCTTCAGGAATCTGTCACTTTTTGTTATAGTTAGTTATATAACTCTATTGAAATACAAATAACATAAAATAAAAAGGGATGGGAAAATACAAACAAATAAACAAAGGACAATCAGTCAGACATATTAGATCGAGGAAATTTTATTTTTTATCATTACTTATGAGTTTTGTTTTTTTGAAGAAAATATTGAACATTACAATAAATTTTACATAAACACAAGAAAGAAGAGCAATCTTAATCTACATTTAAAAGAGTAATAAATAAACTAAAATAAAAAACAATAAATAAAATAATATTTTAAATATATATAAACAACTAAACAGTAGTTCAAATGATCTTCCGTCTTCCTTAGGACAAAATCAAGGACTAGGGGAAACTATTTCATGGAGAAAAAAAATCCTCCATGAAATCTAACAGACTGTCATTCTGACTGTCAGGCTTTTTCGAAGCCTGTTTCTAATAAAAAAATTAATTACATTTTGGTATGGAGTTCGCAAATTTTTGTTTATGAATGTATGTTTACCTTGCAAAATGTAAAAGTTAACGACATAATCATTTTGCTATTGTGTGAATACAAAGTGGACGTGATGTGAAAAACCTCTTGACGTTGTTGTAAGCGTCATCAGGCTGCGTCTGGGGGGGGGTTCAGGAAAGAGATCCGTCATCAGTTCCGCCGTCGCAATGGAATCAAACAAGGACGAGGCGAAGCGCTGCTTCGAAATAGCGATCACAGCGCTGCGAGATAATGAGCCCGACAAAGCCAGACGGTTCCTCGAGAAGGCGCAGAGACTGTTTCCCACCGAGAAGGCGAGATGTGCGTGTAATGTAAATAAGTGTATAGCGGAGATCGTAAGAGGTCTGTTAAAAGGCCACCGGAAAACCCGAAGTCTGTAGTTAGACGGTAATTAAGGCCTTGGGATCTCGATCTTTATTATGACTGTGAAATAACAGTATTTTCTACTTTTAATCGATCTAGCTGTATGCTGTCAAACCACATATTTAGTTCTCTTGGTTATAGATCACTTATACTAGATGTCCGTAATTTGTTATTTTCATATGTAGGTAATCTTACGTAATATAATCTAAAGTAGAATTTCATTTTAATTATTTCCATTTCTAGATAGAGTGGGTTGACGGATTATAGATAGATAGATAGACAGACAGACACCAGTGCTTCTTATTTAAATGAAAGTGTTCATGTCTCAGCTTTACTAGAGTCTATTGCTGAGAATGGAGGACCTTCTACAAGTGAAGAAAACTATAGAGAAAATGATGGATTACGAAACAGAAGTCACAACACTGAAGATCACTCCTTTGGACAGGGTGCCACAGAATCAGCCAAACCATACACATCAGAGCAGGTGGATGCTGTCAAAAGGTCTGTTATTTGTTTCAGACTACTTGCCTAAAAGTCCAGGACATGGTCATTATTTCTGAGATGAACATTTTGGTTTATGTGTGCATAGTGGTTTCATAACTACTTTCTTCCTATTCTACTGTGATCTATCATTCTCTTGATGCAGAATTAAGAGATGTAAGGACTATTATGAGATTCTTGGAGTCAGTAAAGAAGCCTCTGAGGATGATCTGAAAAAAGCCTACCGAAAGCTAGCTCTAAAGTTTCATCCAGATAAAAACCATGCGCCTGGTGCCACTGAAGCATTTAAAGGTAAAATACATGACTTGAACCCATGTATTCGGCATTTTTGCGATCAGTATGGAGAATGTTTGCATGTGGTCTTCTCATTTGTTTTGTTTTTTTGGTCTTTAACAGCTATAGGTAATGCTTACGCTGTTCTAAGTAACCCTGAAAAAAGAAGGCAATATGATGTTTATGGTGAAGAAAAAGCCCATCCGACTCACAGGCATAGGAACTATCACAGAAATTTCGAGGCAGATATTTCCCCTGAGGACCTTTTCAATATGTTCTTTGGAGGTGGATTTCCCACCAGTGAGTCCTGTGACCTTTTTAAATGTGGTTTTAGAAATGTGTCAGTGGTGGTGTTCAAATACATTCAAAACCATGAAATGTGTCATTGTGCCCTTTCTGTTTACGTTTCTAGGTAATGTGCATGTGTACAGCAATGGCAGGATGAGGTTTGGCCATCAACAGCGACATGAACGACGAGAACAACAGAGAGAAGTAAGAGCCCAATCGTCTTGCAAGATTATAAGGGGTTTTGTGCAGATTTATCACTTGTGGGGTGAGATTTGCATTTGTTTTAACACTATTTGGATATAAGTTTAGCATATACAGAATGATGATGCATCGCCTGATGTGTTATTAAAGTGAATTTATAGAAATATTTGCTAATTTAATTGTCATCGCACAAAATGTAAAATTATACAAGAAGCCATTCCCTTTTCACTTCAAAACATTATAACTCCACAAATCTAAAAACATTAATATGTCCACAAATCCCTCATTAACAATTCTACACAAGAAACTTTGATATTCAATATAATGTCATAGATCACTATTTTCCAGAGACACAAAATTAGATCAATTAACCTCAATGCTGTTTCAACTGACTAAATCTGACAAATGTTGAGATTCAGGTGAAATGTCAATTAAGAAGAACATAGCCCTTTATTAAAGTGTTATGAGATTGTGTCACAGGGTTTCTGCAGTTTCTAAAAAAGGTTTTAAAAAGTCTCTCTTCCACATATTAAGGCCTAAAAAGTCTTAAAATCATATAGTCATGGCATTAATGTTGCATGTTGCTTGCACTGAAAAAGACAAAAAAATATATATATATTGTTTACTAAAAAAAATATCTGAACATCTTTACATAAAGATGCATTCACTTGAGATGCAAATTGTATATATAAAGTCTTATTTTCTGATGAATTGAACAAAATTAAGTGTTTAAGAGTTTATGCTTAAAACAAGAACACACATCTGTCAGTGGGGTTTGAAAACTTGTTTTCCCAACTGAAGTTAATTTTTCTGAGCCCATTGGCAGATATTTGTTCTTGTTTTAATCATAAACTCACTTCATTTTAATCAATTTCTAATAAAACAAGACATCTAATATTATGTTATTTTGCTTCTCAAGTAAATATATCTTGATTTAAACAAGACTAAATAGTGATGAGGAACATCATTTTTTGCAGTGTGATCAGAAGGTACAGTAAAAGTTATTTCCATATTCTTAAGCAATTTTTTCATACAATTAATTAAACGTATTGTGTTTCATTCAATTTATTATGTTACATTGCGTTATTTGAGCCAGTTGGTATGTATTTAAAAGAAGTATTCAGGCTGATGATATATAACAGTAGTGCTTTCATTATGTCATGATGTACTGTTTAATTTTAATGAATGATTTTTATCATCCAGGGTGGCCTTGCCTTGTTTGTACAGCTGATGCCAATACTCATTCTGATCATAGTCTCAGCTCTCAGCCAGATGATGGTTTCCAGTCCTCCATACAGCCTCAGCCACAGACCGTAAGACCAATATCGACTAAATGATCATGTGTACTTGGTATTTTGTATGTTGTTATTAAACACTATTATTTAAGACTGGTGTGTGTTTGATAGTCATATGAAGCACTTTCTCTGTCCCATTGTGTGTTTTGAGTCAGCTGTCACTAAGTTAACCATATGTTGTTTGTTTTCATATCTTTAAACCTCAGTCTTACAGAAAAATGTTCTGAAAGCAAAAATATGTTTATCTTGTTAAAGCAAGATGGTTGTCACGCGAGTGATAAATATCTCTGACGTTACTGAACATTCCACCTGCTTTAGATCCATGGGCCACACAAACAGGCGACACACTGCAACTCTGAAGGTGCCTTACTATGTGGGTGACCACTTCTCAGAAGAATATACAGGAATGAATCTTAAGAATGTTGAACAAAGTGTGGAGGAGGACTATATATCAAACCTGAGAAACAATTGCTGGAAGGAGAAGCAACAAAGTATGTGACGCATATGAAGCTGCTTAATAATGCATGTTTATAGATGATGTATAAAGCAGTGTTTGATATATTCCACTTTGCCTGTCCACATAATGCAAGTGTAATTTAGTATAATCTGAAAACGTAGACATCTGTGCTCTTGTTTGCAGAGGAAGGCTTGTTGTATCGGGCACGTTACTTTGGAGATGCAGATTTATACCAAAGGGCGCAGAAAATGGCAACACCCAGCTGCTCGAAACTTTCAGATATACAGGTCCTGTTACATGGGCACTGAGTAGCAGAATGTGAGTTTACTTTCCTTTTCTCCATTTTAATTGTTTATCTAGTGGATTATCTAGTGTTTACCTGTGGACATTCTTTGACCGTGTTTTATCATTTTGCTCTGTTTCAGGGGGTGTCCTGTTGAGACGTCATTTGAAGATGATAATATACAGAAATGTTCTGTTCTCTTTGCTAAAATGGGACATTGTATTGCACCAGTTCAGGAGAAACAAAGATAGCCCATCCTAGTGCCACATGGGTTCACTCTCATCTCTCCTTAAAAATCTGCGGAAAATTACAAGTCATGGAAGATCTTACCATCTGTGAAATGGTTTTAAATATGGATTTAAATATGTAATGAATTAAAAACAAAGCATTGGATGATTTACTTGTAGAGAGGAAAGTACACAGCTGTTAAATGGTAATCAATGCTGCTAGCTTACTGCTTTTCTTTTTTTATTTAGACCTCTTCTCAAAACATTTTTTCACTACCCATATTTGGGTTTTCTGAGCCAATTCTGAAATTTCTGGTAGTGTTTGATCCATTTATCTGACCACAGGAAGTCAACTGATTACGCCGGTGTCATTCAGCATTTAATGAATTGGTCACTGTGGTTTTGCCTGTTGGATTTTTAAAAAGAATGTTTGAGATTTATGCAAATGGAAAATTAATATTTGTATTTATTAAATGGTATCATACTATTTTCTTCCATTTTAATTTATTTTTTTTAGAACCTTAGAAGCATTCATTTTAACAGTGTTTTACAAAGTGTAGATGGAGAGTTCTAAGCATAATCAAGTGCCTTGCCAGATCCGGTCTTACTGTATACTGTAAGTCTCTGCATTATGTAATACAGGAAGGAAAAACATCAATGCTTGACATTAGTGCTTAGACCAATTAGCCACTAAAATGTTCTTGGAGATTTTTTTTCTTCCATATTTTATGTTTCATTTCAGTGCAACATTTTATGATTTTGTGTATGTAATGTAATGTAATATATTTACTAAAAAAGAAATAAATAATAATACATTTTCTTTTTAAAGAATTTAGAGTTGAAACATAATTATGCCTAATTTTACATTCCGAGGATATATGGAGCTTGCAACAGTCTTTTTTTTAACAGGTTGATTTTGTAATCATATAATTTATATTTATATATATATATATATATGTTCTGAAATATTTGCAACCAGTGGTGTTTCATAAAGGCTCTCCATCTGAAAGTAAAATGTTCATTTTGTAGCCTCCATTGACTTGCATCTAAAGCAAAGAATATTTGTAATTACCCAAAATGATGAACAAAATTTAATTGGCCAAATTAAAAGTATTTAAATAATCTTTAAGATCTGGTTGATGCATTCTTTGAGTAAAGAAGAATGTTTTTGGTCCTTTTGGGAATTAAACTACAAGTAATCAATGAACAATGCCTGAGACTTGTTGTTACGAGCACTTCCTCTGTCTGATTGCCTCTTCAAGACGAATCGCTTTATGTATTCCCCAATTGTAAGTCGCTTTGGATAAAAACGTCTGCTAAATGACTAAATGTAAATGTAATCATGATGCTTTTACAACTGCCTGATTTATGAGGTAAGCACATTGAGATTTAAATACATATTCAGGAAAGAATTATTTTAGTTTGCCTTTTAAGGCTGTCTTGAAGTGAGAAAATTGCAGCTAATTTGAAAAATAAATATTTAGGATCTAGTCTGTTTAGACATACACTATTGTTCAAAAGGTTTGGGATTAGTGATATTTTAGTTTTTGAAAAAAATCTCACCAAGGCTGCATTTATTTGATTAAAATCATAGTAAAATATTATTCAATTATATTATATTATTAAATTGTAATTTATATAATTTAAGTAATAAATTAATTATAAAAAAATAAAATAAAAAATACTGACCCCAAACTTTTGTAAGGTAGTATGTATTGGGATTTCCATTCAACAAAGTCGGTGTTGAAAAATCACACCAGGGGGCAGTCATGAGCTTTCCTACCAGAAATCATCAAAGACTTGAACGCTATTACCCTATCAATATCTGTGTTCTGTGGTTTTCACATTGGAATAACAATACATACAAAACAAAAATGCACGTTACTATCAAGTATGCTGGTGCTAGCATTCATACTAGGGTGATCAGTTCTTCCTTTCCATCCCACAGTCATAAACCTTCCACATCTAAATATTACTATATGGTCAACAACACATGTATATATGTGATCCCTGGCAATGCTTAAAGAAGCTTTACCTGTATTTTATATATATATATATATATATATATATATATATATATATATATATATATATATATATATATAACTGTTATTTCAGTCCTCATCAAATCCAGGCAGACTAAAGGGCACTGCGAGTGTCTTGACTGATGCAGGTGGGCTCAGTGTTGGTGGTCAGAGTTTCAAGAAATCATGGACTGAGCTGATTTAATGGGCAGCACAGAAAGGGGAGGAGCAACAGAACAGTCCCTGGACTGCTTTGAGTAGTCAGTAACCATAGAAACACCATGCTTTTAGGAAAGAAGACAGACTTCTGTTTTGTCTGTGGTAGTGTTAATTTCGTCAGCTACTTTCATTTTAGTCTTAGTCCACTGTATCCTATTTAGTTTTAGTCAAGTTTTAGTTGACTAAAAGTCTCAACATTTTAGTCTAGTTTTAGCCAAAGAAAATCTAAAGTATTTTAGTCTATTTTTAGTCAATGAAAACTTGACATTTTAGCAATAAGATTATTATTAATTAACCATACAGCAGTATTAATTTTGGCAGACATTTTTAATTTAGGCTTAGTCTTACTCTAATGTACATTTTAGATATCAAATTTAGTCAACCTTGTCCTGTTTTTGTTTAGTCAAGTTTAAGTCAATCAGTATGAGCATTTTAGTCAGGTTTTAGTCAAATTTTCATCATGCTGTAGGCAAATAATGGTTAAACTGATCAACATTATTTTTGCTCAAAATTATAATTGTAATTATTGTTGTCATTTGAGAAATTGAATTGCATTTCAGGTATTGCGCTTTCACCAGTAAGCACAAATCACTAGAATGTGGACTCATACCAAACGTCTCAGGTTACGCATGTAACCATGGTTCTCTGAGAAGGGAACGAGATACTGCGTCCTCTAGGGGTCGCTATGGGAAACGCCTTGGCGTGACCGGTGTCTTGAAGCATACATCTAAACATGACAATAACATTGGCTGGTGACAGCCTGTGATGTCACTACTGGTGCGACTACAGTATAAAGGGGCACCGGGAGAAGTCATCCGCTTCTTCGTCTGAAGCCAGCATCCGAAGCATGGCGAGGATTCTAAAGGATGCAGTGTCTCGTTACCTTCTCAGGGAATCATGGTTACATATGTAACCTGAGACGTTCCCTTTTGAGGGAACATCGAACTGCGTCCTCTAGGGGTCGCTATGAGGAATGGTATACCCACGCTGCCATACTGAGGGGAATGCATGTCAAGCACAAAGGCAAGCACCAACTCTACCAAAGCTTAAGGGAGTTGCCCCTGGGACGGTTTGACGGCTGTCAGTGTCATTATCCCCTTCAGCCAAAGGCCTGAGCTGCATACCCCAGAACTTACCTGTTAGGGGCCGGGCCTCCTGGACCCAGGGTAGACCTCAAAGGCTTGGAATCAGAAGAAGAGATTCCTTTAAGGGGTTACGACCAAGCGCCTAGGATAGTAACTAGGTCTTGGCTGTCACCCAGGGGCTACTGCTTGCTCTGCATGAGCTCGCTGAAGGAACTGTCTCAACAGATCCTTGGTAGCAACATCCTGTTCAAGTCGGTATCACTGGGGATCCATAGGTAGAGTGGGGCCCAAGGTGAAACCGGGGCCTGACCGACTCACAGAAAGGGCATGAAGCCGCAGCGCGTAACCCCTACCATACAGGATTTTAGAAAGAATGCAAAATGCTTGATGTGCATCCTTACCACAGCGTGGATTTTAGAAAGTGCACAGAGACTGTGCGCACTTACCATAACATGGATTTTAGGAGCACCGTTGCTAAGGTGTCATAGGAGCTGCTTACTATACATGCCTAGAGACCCCACGTGACTGTGGCACTCTGAGGGAGCAGTCCATAGCATACACAGAGCGCACATAGATGGAAATGGCGCATCTCATAGAACAGTCCGTCATATGAGGGGTCACCAACTCATCATCATGGTCACAAGCCTGGTCTGGCTAGCAGTAACTTACATAGCTGAAGGGGCATACCACCCAGCTCTCAACTGAGAGGGGGAGACAGATGCTCGACCTACAGTGTGCTCGTAAATACCCTGAAGGCCAAGCGTACTGCAAGCTTAACCATTAACGCAGCGTATCAGGGAGGCAGAGGAAGGAACCTAGTAGGCTGACATTGCTGGATCAAGGAGCTCTGAGAAGCGGAGAACTCAGCCCTCAAGATGAGAGGAGAACTCAAGACCCTGAAGACCCACAGAGCAGGGAATTCGACTCTTCAGGATAAGAGGGAAACCCTGGCACTCAGAAGGGGGTGGCATGCTCGTAGGTGATCCCCTAGGGTGGGGAGAGCACTGCTAAGCTCATCCAGCAAAGCGAGCAACTTAACAGGCAGGCAGAGAGAGGCCTAACAACCTGAAGTTGCTGACTCACAGAGCTCTGGGGAGCGGAGAGCTCAACTCTCAGGATGAGAGGGAAACTCCAAATGCTCAGGGAGGGGCAGCGTGCTCGTAAGAGTTCTCTCGGAGTGAGGGGAGCACTGCCGAACTCACCATGAGAGCAGCCTAAGGGGGAGGGCGGAGAAAGGGCCTGACCCCTTGGCATGGCTGCACGATGGATCCCACAGAGCAGAGAATCCAAATCTCAGGATGAGAGAGAAACCAGCAAAGAGAGCAACCTGACAGGGAGGCAGAGAGAGGCCTAACAACCTGAGGTTGCTGCTCAACGGAGCTCCAGGGAGTGCAGGACCCGGTGAGAGGAGTCCTCAAACGCTCAAAGGTAACCCTCTAAGGTGAGGGGAGCATTGCCAGGCCTGACCAACCGGGTAACTCATCAGGGAGGCAGCAAGCGGCCAAACTTCCTGGTGTCACCGCCACAGAGCTCATAAACGCAAATGGGACATCAGAAATGGGATTCAGACTTAGAAGGGGATCACACATTCCAACAGCAACAGCGTCCCACATGGAGGCAACTGACCAAGTCGGCGACAGGGATGGGCCTAGCAACTCGGTATGGTTGCATATAGAGTTCTCGGGAGCGGTGCTCTCAGCCCTTGGGCTGAGGCGGTCCCTACGACACAAACTGGGAACAGGAGGGCAGTGTGACAGGGAGATGCAGACAGGCCTGACCATCTATCGAACTGCAAAGTGGAGTTAAGGAGTGAAGCTCCTCAACGCCTTAGCGAGAGGAGCTCTAACTCAGAGAATGTGCATGATGCTTAAGTGGATGACTCAAATCTCAGGAAGCCTCTCGATGCGAGACATGAGTAGAGCGTCCTGCAGCTTCTCGAAGCAAACACCCAGCCAGGACGTCAGGGAGCACATCACGAAGCATTACACTCCGAAAAGGCTCAGCCTGAATGGAGGACCCGCGAGTCCTGGGGTTGCAGCGCTATACTGGGATCTGAAGGCCAAGGAGGCTCCCGCAGAAGCCTAGCGACTTGGCTGCATGATCCAGCAAGCATGAGGCCGAAGACGTAGGCTATCATCCAGGCTGGATCCAGTACCGACAGGTGAGACCATCACCACAATCAGTTGACAGATCGAGAGGTTCTGACTTCAGCAGGGGAGGTTACTCGCGGAGGTCCTACCCTGTAACAGAGTCAAGTTGTACAAAAATAGGTCCACATAACGCTGCGGAGAAAGCTAGTTAGTATTAAAATAAGCAAAACACCGGCAGAAAATGTGTCCTTATAACAGTGAAGTTCTGATTCGGGGATTTGAACTTTTGGTATCTGGCAATCGCACTCATGAAAGCTCGCTTAGTAGAGGCATGTACACATTTTCTACGTGATGTAGAGCAGTCCTCAATGACATTTTGTCTCCTTTTTTGACAAAAATAAAGAGAGGTTTTTGGTAAAGCTTTTATCTTTTTGAATACATTTTAGTCTCGTCTTATTTCGTCAACGAAATTGCGTGTTGATATAGTCTAGTTATCGTTTGTTGACCTATTGTCGTCTCGTCTTAGTCATGAGAAAAAAGCTCGTCAACGAACATTTTTCGTCATCGTTTTCGTTGACGAAATTAACACTAGTCTGTGGTCACTGATGTTTAAAGTCTTGAAACCATTATTATCTCCAGAACTATCAACTAATTGTGACTGCGTATGGCATGAGAATATCATCTGACTACAAAATACTGGAGAGAATGAGAGGGAAATGAGTTTGATTATTAATATCAAGAACATAACCCATAGATGCACACTGCGTCTAAATAATGTGTCTCTGTGTCTTCATCCAAAACACTGTTCCATTTAAGATTTGATTTATTGCAGGGGAGGACGAAAAGGATCCCAGGTCCCAGAGGGCCAGGAGAAACACTGATGTTGTTGGATAATTCTTGCTGATACGAAGTGTTCTTTCATGCAGTTCCAATATGCAACACAGCAAGTTTAGGTGTAAAGTTACAGTTAAGGTTAACATAGAGATCCAAGCCACTTATCTAGTGGACCATGAAGAGGTCGCTTTCCTTCTGTGACTTTATTGCGCAGATGAGTAATTTATTAAAATGTCATGCCATTTACAATTTGCCCACCTTTTTGAGCAACCTAACCCTAAAACACCTCTAAAATCCTTCTGTCAGCAAAATTGTGCAAAGATCATGTCTGCCAGTATTGCTGTATACGGAGGAAGGCAATAATAGGCTAAGGCATTGTTTAATGCCTTCAGCGAAGATTAATTGAGCCACTTTAAAGATTATGCTGTGTTCTTCAGAGAAAGAGAACGCAGATGCTGACATTTTGAGTGCAGATTTATACTGGTGAGGAAGCACTGAAAATTGACACCTTTTGCATCTTTTTTTAAAGATCTAATTCAGAGAAAAGGGATTATCAGATATTATTATTACACAGCTCTCTGAATGCTCGATTCTAATTGGTCAACAGTAGCAACCTACAATTATTTCGTAATATTCACTGTTGTCCAGCAATAGTGTATCAGTCCGCTCAATTTTGCAACTGAAACCGTTGCTTCTGTCATACCTCAGAGTACTTCTATTTTAATTTTATTGTAACATTGTTGCAGTATATTCGTCAGCTATCTGATGCAATGTTGAGAGACAGATGAAAGAAAACAAAAAGTGTGCAAAGAGCACTCCCTTTATAGTCACCAAAAAACTATCACTCATAGTTCATCGCGATCTCACAAAGTTCGGTTATAATCAAAGAAACTGTCTACACTGCACAATGAATCTTTTATTTACATCATGTCCACACTTTGTTATAATGAGAGGATTCACGAGCGTGCAGAACTCAGCACTTGACAAAAACAGTGCTGAGGGATTCTGATTGGCCATTGTTCAAGAATCAACAGGTATGTTTATGCTCTTTTCTGCACAAACACATTGGATTGTTGTTTGAGGCACCCTCAAAGAATTAGGCCTGTGTAAAGTGCCCATCCTGTCCTGGACAGCATTTCTAAATTGCCTCAAATGTCTGGGATTAAGCTTCATTTTTGTTTTCATACTTGCTAAAGGTAGGCCTAATGACTGAAAAGTAGTTTGTACAATAGCGTGCAGGCTTTGTACATAATCGACCAATCATGGCGTGCGAGTAGGTGGGATCTACAGAGAACAAACGCAATGCAAGCTTATGTATAGCCTAATATATGAAGACAGAAGACAAATCAATATGAGAACAAAGCCAAAACTCTTGACATTTTAGACAATTTAGAAATCCCGAACAGGACATGTCTTGGAAAAAGTGGATGTATGGTCACTTCAACTGTATGTAAGTTTTTACCTTGAAATATAAGTTTCAAAATCATTCTGATGATGGTACACTGACTTCTAAAAAGGCAAATGGCTTCTGTTTCTGTCCCACAAAATTCCGGCTCCAAAATTGCAAAAATACACAACAGTTGCTTTGTATCAATATTAGGCTACATGTCTGTTTATTTATTTAATGAGCAGATGGAATAGTGTACAGTCAGCCGGCCATTACAAGATCAATGAGATATGTTTTTCTATAACCATGTTAGTATATGTCCATATGTCTCCAGTTACCTCTGAAAAAACTGCCACCTTGAATCAGCAAATCCAAAAATGAGACCAAAGGTGA
The DNA here is from genome assembly GCA_039654775.1 of Spinibarbus caldwelli. Lineage (NCBI taxonomy): Eukaryota > Metazoa > Chordata > Actinopteri > Cypriniformes > Cyprinidae > Spinibarbus > Spinibarbus caldwelli. Next base: position 13,450,562 of record CM077243.1, on the reverse strand, counting down.
AAAGACATATCAGTATCACTAAAAATCACTAAAGGGAAACATAGAATGTGACTTGCTGTGTAAGGTAATGAAATCTCTGACTTTTCAGAGTCTTGTTGCAGATGAAAGAATGAAATGAAGCGGGGAAAGTGTAGGATTTGCACTGCAGCATATCAGTGGCAGAAGTGACACTGCGCTGCAGTGCTGGGAAGTGCTGAGAGCAGGGAAAAACTGCACCCTGTCCTGGTCTGTGTGGTACAACATCACCTTTAAACATTGATGTTTCTTTCTTAGTACATATGAGAGGAGAAGGAGTAATATAGAGTAAATGTGTCTCTTATGTTCTTTCCTATCTAGCTCATACAGTGCATGGTTCTAGCAACAAGAAGACCTTGGGTTTGATTCCCAAGGAATGTGTGACCAGATGAAAATTTGTTCTATAGACCTTAGCGTAGATGCCATGTTAAATTTTACACAGATGAAAATATGCCTTTTGGGGCTAGATTTATAATCTATCTATCTATCTATCTATCTATCTATCTATCTATCTATCTATCTATCTATCTATCATGATAAAAGCCTCTTTAACTTCTTAAAAATTGCTTATTAAAGAGGCCTTCTCTTGGAAAAAGATATTTTGTTGTATTTGCATGAATTTGCACAATGGCACAAAGTTACTTTGCATAGGCCTACAATTGTCTGCCAAATGCATGAATGTCAGTGTTCTGTTCTGATGTTTATGTGTTATATATAAATATATTTATAATTGGAATTTTGCATTTTTGGTTACACAACTATAACACACCTTATCAAAAAAGAAAAAAAAAGCCATACCCCTGTCTTTAATAGAGACGTTCTATGTCAAGTATGTTGAGGTTTGCATTGCTTGCCTGCAGCTTATGTTCTTTCATATGAATCAGGTGTCACACATATTCATACATATATGTATGTATGTATGAAACTACAGCAAGTGACAACTATAGCCATGGTCAAAAATGACCACTTGAAACCCCCTGTGGGACTTTCAGGATTGAGTTACACTATACACTGAGATATTCACACACAACTAAACGATGTCATGTGTGTTCTGTCAATTGTCCTGTCAGTCAGTGCTTTGTATGTCACATCGTTTTGGTGTCAGTATCAGGGTGCATGTTTCTATCTGAGCACTTTAAGTTTCGTTGAAATAAAACATGGTATTTGCCTGCTTGCTTTGGTGCATAATAACACACCTTATCAAACCTAAGCTGTATTAAATATCACACTCATAAATGGTTTCAATCCAAACACCTATTTATGCTCCTCATTAATATGAGCTGGTTGCATTTGGGGAACAGATTATATTACTTAATTTCCTGCCATTAGCAATGAAATAATAAGATTTTCCCTTGTGCACACAAACTGAAGGCCTGCTGCTAATGAAGGTGCAAACCATTTTATACCCATTGTTCATGTGAAACCCGCACAGCTCTTTACAAATAGATTAATACTACAGGGCAATTTGCAACAAAATGACATAAACATTTTTTTTTTATCCACTGATATATGGATACTGCGACAAAACAAGCTATAAAAGTTCAGTCTATTTACAATTTAAGTTTTTAAATACATTTTTAAATGTCAATAAACAGCAAATAGGAAGTGTGTCAATCTAAATATGTGTGTAAATATGTAAATCAACATAAATATAAAGTTTACACAAAACTTTTACTTTACAATATTTTTAGATAGTATGTCAGGTCTACTTAAAGGGATAGCTCACCCAAAAATGTTGTTTCAAACCCGTAAGACCTTCATTCATCTTCGGAACACAAATTAAGATGTTTTTTATGAAATCCGAGAGCTTTCTGACCCTGCATACGGAACTACCACATTCAAGGGCCAGAAACATGGACTATCACATGGACTATTTTAACGATGTCTTTACTACGTTTCTGGGTCTTGAATGTGGTAGTTACATTGCTGTCTATGTCAGAAAACTCTCAGATTTCATCAAAAATAACTTAGTTTGTGTTCCAAAGATGAACGGAGGTCTTACGGGTTTGGAACGACATGAGGGTGAGTAATTAATGACAGAATTTTCATTTTTGGGTGAACTATCCCTTTAAAGAAAAAACATTTAAGTGTTGGCTTGATATCACTTGTCACTGGGGAAAATGCGATTTAGGTATTTATTTTGAAATATTTATTAAGTTGAACAAATAAATTTTTGAGTGAACTGGTTGAATGAATGATTCAGTGATTCACTTATAAAGACAGTGGCTACTACAATTCCTGTGATATAAAAGTATTGTAGAAATAGTATGAGTAGTATGGTAGTCTCTAATTCTGAATTCAGCCAGTCACTTGTTTCCTTACAGTGAGGCAGTTTTTTCAACAAACAGGTTGAGTGAATGATCCAATGACCCTCAAGGACAGTCCCTTGTTTCATTTCTAAATGAATAAGCATCTTGAAGAAATCGTTGAATAAATGACCAATGAAGCACTCATATGATTTTTTGATTTTTTGTCGTCTCTGAGTATAGATGTAACCCGTGTAAAGATGCCCTGACAGTCTGTGCATTTTCTCCAACACATTGTAAATAAATTGTTTGATATATTTAGATTTACCTCATTTCTTTAGGTCTCAGTATAAGTATAGATCTCATATAAATTAAATATGTAGACTATAGAAAGATGACCAAAATATTTCTTTTTTTTTTAAGAAATTTAAGAAATACAGGTTTTTATTAATATTGTACAAAATAGTACCGATAAAATGTAGCCTATAGGGACACCTGTAAAATACAATAAAATGTATACGTTATTATTATACATAGCCTACATTTAAAAACGAGAAAATCAAATGAAATTGTAGCCTACATTTGTTTTAAGAACACAGGCTACTGATCATCCTGCGTTCTAATCGGAAAATACTTAAGTTTTAAAAACGCATGGCAGGTAAAAGTGTGGAGCATAATTATTTTCCCATGGTTATTTGCTGTTCTAAGTGGTGATGGGCTAACTGAGATCTCGAATGATCCTATAATAATGTAACGAAAGCAGAATTTAATGAAATTCCGAGCGCGCGTTTACTGACAAGCTTGATAGCAGCAGCTCTTCGCGTCTTCATCTCTCTCTCTCTCTCTCTCTGAGAGAGAGAGAGAGAGAGAGAGAGAGAGGGAAGACGCATCCTGTAATCAGGTCACACTTCACTGTAGTCTCAGCATCCGTCTCTCGCCCTTTAAAGCAGAGGAATCGAGACATCAGACAAGCGGAATAATGGTGTGGATGAATGATCTGGGATGTCTTCTCGTCCCGTTGCTGATGCTCGTACGGTTTTCCGTGCAGGTGGACGTTAAGAGCGGGAAAGAAGCGGAGAAAACGGGGAATTTCATGGAAGATGAACAGTGGCTGTCCACCATTTCCCAGTACAGTCGCAAGATCAAGCACTGGAACCGCTTCAGAGATGTGAGTTATCTTTGAGGCGATGAATGATGACATTACATGACTCTATCTGCTGTAGCTCGTATCAATACCGATTGTTAGGAATTGTTAAGAATGGTTATGCTGGACAGTCTTATTCCTAAAACACCATTAGTCCTTCAACATTCCCTTAGAAATCAATCTTCCTTTTCAAAGCAGTTGCATTTAAGATAATAAATAGCTTTTGGGATAGATTAGGTGGAACTGTTGAGTTCATGCTGCAAATGTACTAAAATGCTTTAAATATGTACAATTATCTATAAAAGACTTTAGACAAATCTTTGGATGTGCTCTAAAGATGCTTCAGACAAACCCTAAATATAGCCTACTTGGTAACAATGTACCATCTGTTGTTTGTTTAATTGACAGTAGGTTTGATTACAGAATAAAGCAGATTGTATTAGAGTGTCATTCATTGCCCAATGATAAGCAATAGGTAATAATAGGCAACTTTATTAATTGTTTAGGACTTCGCATGTATTCAGAGGGAGATTTATGGATTGATTTATCTCTCAAAGGTCATGTTGTAGCATGTGTCCTTGTGCAGGTATGTTATTTGATCCTTTATTCAATGGTATTTCTTTATGAATATGCATAAAATCATCCAAGGCATCTAAGGAAAAATATCCTTTGTTGATCAAAAATCAATAATTATAATGAATATTCAGCACAATCAAAAGGACATATGGTGATGATTAACGTTAAGACTTCATGTTTATTTATAGTTTGCAGATGACCTACTGTTCTTGAAAACTAAAAAGGTCCTTGGTTGTTTTCTGTTGAGTTTTGCTGCTCCAAATGAAACATTAAACCGTCCAATAGAAACTGTGATTTATCTCCATCAGAGTTTGGCCGGTAGCTATTTTTACCCTTCTAGAACTGGATTAAGTGTATAACTCCTTAAATGATTACAGTGGAAAAACACATCTACGAGAATCCGGAATTTATCAAAATGTGGGAATGAAAAGATTAAGTGCGAATTAGACCAGGATTATAAATAGATGGACACAGCATTTCTACATCAGTGACTTACATTCAAAATAGGCTCTGCAGCAGACTCTATATTCTCCAATCAATGGCTATTGATCACACCATCTCAAACATATGAATAGCAGAGGAGCGACGCTTGTCCAACACAGAAAACCAAAACAGCTTTGAGAAAACAAGTCTCGGCCCTTTCGCTGTCTCTGACTCAACCATCTAATTAAAATGCAGGTTGTTCTTGCTGCTGTTTCTTGAACTGTACTTGAGGTGACACACTTCAGTAGCACTGAATAGCACTGGCCCATGACATGCTGTCTGCTGTTTTGTTTGGGTTGTCATGTCATTGCACAGATGGGAAGTTCCTAATTGTGAATGATTAATGCAAAACAGTATTTTTTTTAGATTTTTTCCTTAAACATGCAGTATGTGCAGGATATGACAGAATCAGGACCCCTTGAACAAGAACATAGACCAGAAAAGTAAACTTATATAATGCTAGAATTTTAATTACATTTCATTTTACTGGCAAATGAGTAAGTTCTTACCTTGATATATGCCCAACCACACACTTCATGGATTAACATAATTTGCATTGTAATTGGATATTGATTTTAATGCGCTCACACAGACTGTCTCAACCCTGGCTCCTGTCAAAACAAAGAATCAATATTAAAATGCATTTATATGTGGTTTCATATCATGGTAAAATATGCTTATGAATGTATTTATTATTCTGAGATTGCAAGGATTGTGAGACATCAACAGGCCCTCTGACACAGTTCAGTACCTTTTTAACAGTCACCTGTTATCTTTGATCAGAGACAGAGATGGAACTGTTGTAGACTGAAAATTAATCTGTCTCTGAACACAGCTTATTTCATCTTTAAAGTGTTGCTTGTGACAAAGGCAAATAATCCAAATTGATGCTGGCTTTTAATGTCCTCTGAGGTTCTCAGAGCAGAATAATGATATAACTCAAGAGAACACTGATGAAAGCAGCAGAACGTGAAAGGCTCGTGAGCACACACTGATATACATATAGAGGCGTGTAATTTGACATTAATATTTCATATTCATTGTGTATTCCATTCTTGGTTGATTGTAACATTTTCATTTTTTAGATACAGTATGAGATCATTGTAATGAAACCGATGTTGAAGTTTATTTGAGAACTTACTCTTCTGAGCTCTGATTACTTTAAATAATATATAAATAGCTGTCTAGATTCAAGCCATGTGGTTTTTTTATTCATTTCATTTATGATTACTTGAATTATCACAGCAGCCTAAATGTTTCAAAAAATTTATGTGAAGTACCAACCTGCTGTCAGGCCTTCTGTAATTCAAGGGTCCTGTTATGGTATGCGGATAGATTTTATTACCTTGTTTTGTCAAATCCATGATATGAGATATGAGATATGATACCTAAAAATGAAAAGTTGACATAACGATCTTTCAGCCAGTCTGTCTACCCTTCTTACAGATGAAATAAATCAAACAATAAACTTCTTTAAAGTCAAGACATTGGTCTGAAAATGTCCTGCCTTCGGAGAATACTCAGGGTATGTCAAAGCTATACAGCACATCAAAATTTGGTCCCATCTGGGAATCTTAGTGAAGTATGTCAGAGTCTCATTTTAACATATTGAATGAGGTCCATTTAAAAAGTCATTCTAAATAAAAGTTTTGGTTGATTGATTTTATAATGCTTATAATGTTTTGAGACTTCCAATGTGTAATATTTGTTTGATTTACATTGAGTTTTGATTATTTATTTATTTTTGAATACCACTGACTGCATTAGATTATATTGCATTGCATTCTGATCAAGTGACTGAATCAGAACCAGTTTTGGCATGCTGTCGTATCTATTTCCATACAAGTGGAAAATTAAATCTTATTTCATGGTCAGTATTTAAGACCAAATATACTGCAAGAATGTAATAGACTGAGTCGTTTAAAATGACAAATCCCCGTTGGACACAATTATATTCACGAGAGCCTTTGCAACATTAATTTTGAAGTGAGCTATATATCAGATTTTTCCAACATTATAGTCTACATATTAATGAGATATGATAAAAATAATTCAAGGGAGTAAAAAAAAAAGAAATGATGAAATGGATCAATTTAGTGCACATTTGCTTGCTTGGACTTTCTTCCTATTAAACATCCTGGGTGATATGTTCGTGTTCATTATCTGTAAATGCTTATAGAGATGCTGAGGGTAAACGACTCTAATTTCACCCCACACCTTACCCGGCTGTTAAAGATAGAAACCAAGAGTGAATCCGTTATCTATGCTACTGAAAGTAAACAACCAGCAGCTCTGGCCAATTCTCCGGTGGCTGGCAAATGCTCTCTTTCTCTCCCCCTTCTTGATGTAGAAGAAGCTCATTAAAAATCAGTGCTTTCCCTTAGCTCTGGAACGCTGTGTCGGCTTGCACCTGTTATTCCTCCACTACATTTTTAATGAGGCAAAAATGTTTCAAGCCTACACTGAAAATGGTCTTCCATTTAACCATTCATTGGCATTTCATTTAAAATGCACATTTTTTTTTTTTCAGGGTGGGTGGAGGAAGCCTGTTTCCTGTGATTGCTTTAGATGTGTCTTTTTCTTAATTTATGAAATTTTCACTGTGGCTTAAATATTGAATGCATCAGTCTCTTTTTTGGTCTGAACTCTGCTGAGGGCTTTGTTTGGCACAGCTAAGCAAGTATGTCTTTGTCGCTGATGAATGTAGTTTAAAATAACCTGGCGGTATGCAAATAGATCAATATTTGGCTGTCAAAAGAAGTGAGTGATCTCAACTGACAAGCCGATTGTATGTGCAGACCTACCGCAGAGAACCTCAGCGCTGGCCCGTCATGGCCTCGGTCCATCAAGATTCCAGTCACATGCATGTGGAGGTGGGAATGCCCTCGCAACTGCCAGAGGAGCATAGCATATGGTCCATAATTACGGATAATGCAGTTTAAGATGATACACCAAAATACCCCATTAAAATCTCAGCCATCAGCATTCAGTGCACTCAAATGCAAAACACTATGCTTTTTTTTTGGAACACAGTCGATGCATGTTTATGCACATCTGTTTGTCACTCTCAGCCTCATTTGAGAGACTCAACAGGCCGGATTGTCCAGAGAAGGAGGTCGTGGGCCTGCGGGGCAAGGGAAATTGAGTGCGGTAGGATGGCTGTTGACAAAAGCGAGTGAGGGCATTGCAGCACCACGTCTTGGCTATAGACCAGGAGTGTAGGTGGGCTTTAATTGAGTGGAGAGAAACTGGCCTTTCATCATTCTGCTCCTGGGGTCTGGGCCTTTCTTGCTGAATTGGACTTTTTATCTGGAGAGTGCAGGTGCGGTGCGTGGCATACCCAGGCTAATTTTTGGAGGCTTTGGTCCAGTTCCAGACATGAAATTGGTCTTACAACTCTTGTAACATGTCCTTCTTTTTCCAATATGTGCAATGTTTACTTTTCTGTCACTCTCTTGACTTGTTTCCGGCAGCCCCTGGGAGCCTGAGTACCAAACACTGTGTTCTCTGAAGATCAAGCTGACCTACCAAAACCGCCAAATAAAAAGGCTCTTGTTCTGGGTGTCCAATTACAAATACAAGCATGACAGTGTTATTTTCGCCCCAAGACTGCTCATCCTTGATGATGGTGGCATTTATTCTCAGTGTATTTGAAATAAGACATGCTTTTTTGAAAATGTCCAATTTAAGTGACTTGTTCTAAACCCTGTTAAAGTGCATTTTGCCTTCAGCATTAATGAGGCTGGATTAAGCCTAAAGAGCTCTGTAAAGGTATGCAGGGGTGCAAGAACTGTCAAGCCTGTCACCCCCCTATATCCTCCCCAGTATTTGAGTCCTTCACTTCTTCCCTTCACAAGCAGAGAATGCCTTATTGACTGCTTCTAGTGTCAGATTTGCTCATTTAAAGGCAGCACTTGCCTGCGCTGTATTGTTCTCTCTCACTCTCATTTTCAGAGCTGTCAGTTGGTCCCTTAGAGTCGGCGGGAGTGTTATTGACGCTGAAGAGTTCGGAATATTGAGCCTTTTCTGGGTGTGTTCGAGATAATTTGATGCTTTAAATCCCATTTAGAAAAATATGAAGTTTATCTTTATGTCTTTATATGATTTCTGCACTGCTAACATTGCCCATTTGCCATTCGTCTGACTACCATATAGTCCCACCCCAAACTCATGCCATTGGTTGGTTCAGTGTTGCTGGTTGGGAAGTTTTTAAAGTATCTTGGAGCAAGTGTTTAAACATATAATATAATATAATATAATATAATATAATATAATATAATATAATATAATATAATATAATATAATATACAACAGTTTGTTCCAGTTGCTCAACCAATTTGTTAAAAAATACTGATGATTTATTTAGGTTTGAAACATTCAATGAATCATTCACTTAACTGATTCATTTAAACACAGTAATTCATTCTGGAACTAAACAACGCTGTGGTGTGTTGATTCACTACTACAACAGTTAATTCGTCTGTGGCTTTGTTTGGAACTGTGTCTGAAACGTACGTCAACGCCTTGCGCACTAAAGATGGTAACTATAAAAATAATGTTTTAATATGTTCTAATTCTATAAGAACAGGGAAGTCCACACCACAGTAATCACAGTACCAGCACAGAGGAACCATATCGGTGGAATCACTTTCAGAAGGATTTTTTTTTTTGGCTGATGAACATTGACAGCCAATCAGAATCTTCCCAATTTTAAAGAGCTTAATTATTTAAAGTGACAGATGAAATAACTGCAGCTCGCGCTTATAATAAACAGAACGTTATCGTCCATTTACGTGGACACCAATATAGTTATCATTGTAGTTATCTTTATAGTTACCATTTTTGTTGTGAACGTGCCTCAATATTAACTTCTCATTTATTGAACTGTTGTATAACACTTGAGCACTTCATTTTTTCCAACCTGAGGCACATGTTGGCAAACTATGATTTATCATTATAAGTTACGTGTGAGTTGCTGAAATTAATATTACAACGTGATTTCATTGTCCATCTGTGTGTTGTCCATTATAGCACATTACAGTGCTGTGTATCTGCTGGGCAGATCTGTGCTAGATGGATCACTTCATCTGTTTACAATGAGTCAGGCTTCAAGTCAAGCAATCTCAATTTGTTACATTTCTCATGCATCAAAGTGCACACGGTAACCTCTTATGTCTCTAAGAGATAACACTAAAAGTCACCACAAGGCTTTCACCCTCAGTTATATGTTTTCACTTAAAGGCATGAGTCAGTGACAAACGCTCTCAGGGCATTCTCACCGAGAAGTCAGCACTCTCTTTGGAGTTCTGTCCTGGAGGATCCGCCTGCCGCTTTTGGCTCTGTAAAAACAGAATGGCAGGCCAGAGTTTTTTTCTACATGAGGAAAGCCAGGATATGTTCACAGTCAAGGGAGTGGGCTGTTAGCAGCGCTTTTGATGTGCCCGTGTGCGGTTAATCTGAAAAGCCCAATCGGAAAAGGCCCAATGCATAAATCAAGTGGGAGGCTTGTGCTTGCCTGTCAGCTATAGCCGTGGTGTGACAGTGAAAACATAGTTGAGAAGGTTCCGACATATAATACAGTATCTGTTTTTCCTCTTGATTTCTTGGCTTGTGGAACACGGCCGATTAGATGCAGAGTCAAAGGGAGAATGGATGTGTGGGTCCTCCGCATCATGCACTGCCTGGGGTGTTTATGAACTGTAAGGAGCTTGTGTGATTGCCGGCAACACGGTGGAGTGATGAATGCGTAGGTGTGAGGCCATTGTGAGGTCATTACCACCGGGGTCCATCCGGCTTTAATCAATTATGGAAGACTGCTTTGCTGTGTGCCTCCACAAGGAGTAATTTTGAGCAGCAAAACTTGTCAGAGCGAATCTCTAGTATGTGTGGAAACAGAAAAAGCGAAATAGTCACAGCCAAATTTGAATCCCCGCAAGGTTAAAAGGCATGACGTGAAATTAAAGAGACAACATAGTGGGAGGACATAAGCTGAAAGCAGTGTCAGACAAAAAAGACAAATGCCAGAATCACAAGATGAATACTATTGTTCAGTAGCGCTTCAGCTTATTAAGTGCAGAACTTCTTACTTTAGCCTTTAACAACTCTGCTGTGTGCTGAAAGGACGTTTTAGCAGATATAATATGACGAAATAGGGAGTTTTTGTTTAATGCTCTTATTCTAGTGATCCTGATTGTATGTGTGCCATACAATATACATCACTGTTTTGTAAGAACATCTGTGGCTGTTTGGGGAAAATGTTAATATATATTTTTAGAATATCATTATTGTACTATTTTTTTACAACAAAACTCTGCAGTGTCGTGTATATCTTTATTTACACGTTGTCATATATCAACACCCAGTTAGTAAATAGACTGATGCATGTCTCACAAACCTGAATCACACATCACGGTTCTGATTTATTTAGAAACTGACAAATCCAAAAATTACTCACAGTTCAGTAAGTGTTGTGAACTGATTCACTTTGACTTTCTGAGTGAGTCTGATTCAAACTGACTCCAGAATCAGATTATGAGAGTAATTTTTCACAAATCGGACATTCAAAAATGCTTGATGTGGAAAATGCTTAATGTGGTTTAATGTAGTAAAACAGAGATATCAAAATATCAAAAATACAATTTATTGATGCATACTATACACAGTCAGTCAGATGAGCCAATAACATGAACACAATGCACCAAAATGCAAGTTAAGCATTTTCTTTATAATGGTTTTCTATGGGAAAGCGCTTAATGTGAAACTTTGTGCGTTACAATCATATTTTGCGCTCATCTACTTGCATGTACATAAGTAAGTGTCTGTATGCATCATCATTAAGTTGTATATTGATTTTGTCATTTAATATCACTGTCTTAGAGCATGTACAAACCTCGTAAAAATAACTGGCAGGCAGCAGAAGAAAACCTTGTTTTGCCTTCCAGATGGAAGGATATGACGTCACATGAATCCTGTGAATTGACAGGTAAATACATGTTAATATTTTTTCTGATTGCCATAGTTTGTGTCAGGTGTCTGGACTGTCTGTGTCATGTTTTGCCCCTGTTCCTGTTTTTCCTTATTTGGTCATGTTCCTGTCCTTTAGTTGATTCCCCACACCTGACTGTCCCTCGTTATCCTGAGTTTAAAAGCCCTGTCTGTTCAGTTCATGTTTGTTGGGTCTACTTGTTTCTACGTGTGTTTGCTCAAGCTCCTGTTGTGATTATTCCAAGTGTTTCCTTGATTAAAGACCGTTAAACGTTTCCTCGACTCCTGCGTTCTCCCTGCAGCAGCGTAACGTAACAGAGGACCCGACCAACAAACAGTTAACTCCGTGTGTCTACCCTCCATTTTTGTTTCCCGTTTTTACTCAGTGTTTTTTGTTTCTGTTGTGTCCATGGATCCCCTCCTTTGTCTGAAATACCTCCTCCTCCTGCTGAAGCAGGGGGAGAGATCGCTCAAGGGCCACACCAGACTGTTCCTGGTACTCGCTGACCTCTCCAGCTACCCGGACGACGCGCTCTGTGCTTTCTATGATGCCAGTTTAAACTCCGCGTACAGAGCGCCGTCGTCCGAGGAAGGCCCTCGAGCAAATTTCGCCGCCTTTGTGGAGTGGACACACGAGACACGGATCCCCGTTCACCGTCTGTCCCGAGGGGGATCTCGCCAGTGCTACTCCGGACCCAGTGCCCAGCCCACCATCTCCCTGCTGCACGGTGCGCATGCCAGAGCCCACCGTTGACAGAGAGCCAGAGCCCGCAGCGACCGATGAGCTATCGCCGCACGGAGCGACAGAGCAATGGATCGCCACAGAGCCGGAGCTGCTAGTGACGTCAGTGAAGGTGCGAGAGCCGGAAACAGAGTCTGCCACGAGGGAGAATGCCGCGGACAGTGAGAGTGCGGAGAGGATCTTCGCCCCCTGCACCGTGGCTGAGGGTGAGCTGATAATCCATCTGGGGCTGCTGGACTTAGAAGGGGACCTGATAGACTGGAAAACTGATCTGGAGATCGATCTGCCCCCTCTCCTCTCTCCGTCGTCCCCACTGGTCCCGTCCAGCCCTCCTTCGTCTCTGGTCCCCATGTCCAGCCCAGAGGGGGCTCCCGAACCTCCAGTGCCTGCTCCTCGAAAGCGCCCTCCAGTGCCCACTCCTCGAGAGCGCCCTCCAGATCCCGATATTCCAGAGCGTCGTCCTGTTCCCTTGTTCAGCCCAGAGGAGGCTCACAAATGGCCGCCCTCCCACCCGCTCCTGCGTCCTCCACCGCTGTCGTCTGTCAGCCCCTCCGCTCGCCCTCAGCCCCCTATCAGTACAGTGCGAGCCTCGCGGGACTGCCATCCTCCAGCGTCGGTGGGGCTAGAGTACCCCTTGACTCCGCCTCCAGCCTCCGAGGCCCGGACTCCGTCTCAGCCCGTCGACCCGTCGGCTCCACCATGGCTCCTAGCTCCCTCCTCTCCGCCGTGGCCCATCGGTCCACTGGCTCCAACGGGCTCCCCCGTCCCTCTGGCTCTGCCTTGGTCTGGCGTCAACCATCCTGCGCCTCGGAACTCCACTCCTCCGGCTGCGCCTCGTCCCTCTGGCTCCGTCAGGCTCCTCCATCCCCTCGGCTCCTCCTCAGTCCTCTGTCGCTCTGGCTCCACCGCGGCCCTCTGGGTCCCTGCCTCCGCCTCGGTCGCTGGCGCCATCTGCTCCGCCTTGGCCCTCCGGATCCTCCCCGTCACCCTTGCTCTTCGGCTCTCCTTCTCTGCTTCGGGCTCCTCCACCACCTGCTCCGCCACCGTTGGTCGGCCCCTGGAGTCGGCGGCCATTCCTCCTCCATGGCTCCTCCCTCCGTCAGCTCCACCTGGGCCGTCATCATGGCTGCGGCCTGCCTCCTCCTGCTCCGGGCCCCTCCTGTCTCCTCCCTGGCTCCTCCCTCCTTCGTCACCTCCCTGGTCTCTGTCAGCCGGCCCCCTCCCGGGTGTCCGTCCTCCTCCGGAGCCTCCTCCGTAGTTCCCACCCGCCCCTCCCCATGTTGTTTCTACGGTGCGAGGACGCACCTTCCGGGAGGGGGCGATATGTCAGGTGTCTGGACTGTCTGTGTCATGTTTTGCCCCTGTTCCTGTTTTTCCTTATTTGGTCATGTTCCTGTCCTTGTTTAGTTTGATTATTAGTTGATTCCCAACACCTGTCTGTCCCTCGTTATCCTGAGTTTAAAAGCCCTGTCTATTCAGTTCATGTTTATCGGGTCTACTTGTTTCTACGTGTGTTTGCTCAAGCTCCTGTTATGATTATTCCAAGTGTTTCCTTGATTAAAGACTGTTAAACGTTTCCTCGACTCCTGCGTTCTCCCTGCAGCAGCGTAACGTGACAGTTGGTGAGTTTAGTACATTTAAATAAACTTCTGCTGTCATTTGACAGTTTTAAAAACTGTCATTATCAATAAACCCATATTTTTAGTGAATTTAGTTCCCTGACGCCTTTGTGCTGTGTCACTGTCACAGATGTTTTCATAGCAGCAGCAACACAGGAGTACATAGTACGTTCCTGCATTTTTTTTTTCTCTTCATTGTGATGTAACTGTCAAGTTTTAGTGAAAAAGACAGATCCATTTCACCCACCAACTGCTGCTTGAACACACATGCACACATATGTGTGTGTAGTGTGTATCACTCTTCATCTTCTTCTCAGGTGCCAATCAAATGCTCGTATGTCATCTAAACATACACAGGTGTTTTGAGGGCCTCCAAATCAAAGCTGAATTTACAGAGTGCATGTTCAGACATGCCTGATTACATTGCAAAGATACGAGGGATAAAAGAGCTGTCAGTCAGCACAGGAGGGGTTGATGCATTCTGTGGTGTTTTTGATGAGACCAGTGTCCTCTGAGGGATAGTCCTGGCAGCCTTCATTCAAAGCAGGCCAAAGATGAGCTGACTCCGGATACAGGAGAAGCTCAACTGTAGATGACTGCTTCCTAGACTGTGGTTTCAAGTGCTGCTGACTCTGAGATGTCTTTATTCTCTAAAAGACAACAAAATGTCAGGATTACGCATCCATGTGATCACATTTTGGACTGACGTGTGTTGGAGCGTTTAATATGATGATTCATAAAATTGATATTCCCTTCATTAAAGAAAATATTTTCTGAGCCCCCAGCGGTACCTTATGGTAAAATATAATGATTGTTTCCAAACAGGTTTCCTCTGGATACTCTCTTCTTCTTCCATTGGTTAGTTAAAACTAACCACCCCAAACTTCCACCATTGGTTGAGCCACTGTTGCTCACTGCCTATAGAGTGTAACTTTCAGGTTCTGGAATTTGAAATCCTATTCGTTTTCTGCACAGGGGAATCGAGTTTTAATGATAAGTTATATAAACCTTTACAGACAAAGACAGACCTACTGTGAGCTGAGGTTGTCAATCTATGGTATATACTTTTGTAGAAGCCATCAGCCCACATTATTTCACAGCCAAACTTACTGACATAAAATTATAATGAAACTTTATCTGGAGTACTACTTGTGCACAATGCACATTTCTTAATATTATTTGATGAGGATTGTATGATCTTTGAATAATATCGGTCTTTAAATGCAAAATATTTAAAGTGTACCTAAAGTATACTTACAGTAGTTCCACTTTAGCACAATCAAATATGCTTAACTATATTTTTAGTTGGACTTAAGCACTACTTCTGCACAATTAAATTGCATTAAGTACAAAATTAGTTGTTCTAGTTTAGCAGACTTTAAGTATACCAGTTTAGTATACTAAAAGTACAATTGCAGGATATTTTTATTAAGCACAAAAATATGTAAATGTATTTGCAGTATACTTAGCAGTATTTTAAATACATTTTATATTTATTTTTTCACTAGAGTAGTTTGCGTCAAATTAAAGTTTGTAAAGCTCATCTTGTTGATTTGATTTATGGTTTATAACTTAAAGACTTTTTTTTTTTTTTTTTTTTTTTTTTTTTTTTTTAAATCCCTATGGGGAAAATACTTCTGCAACCAATGCCGCTCAAAAAGTGGCTGGGCACTGTTGCACTCTATTAAGCTTGAAGAAACCTTAAGCTTTTAAGAAATCTTGATGATAATGTGTTGTGATGATGGTCATATAAAATTAGATGATGATATGTTGTGGCAATATTTCTGTTAGCCATGGTGAAATTTCTCTATACTCTGACTCATTCTTGCATCTTTTCATAGAGTGGGAACACATTGATGTGACACAATATTTTCCACATACTTCACGCTTACTGAGTGTACAGTTCTCTTCTTAATAAAAGTGCATATTGAAAGAATTTAGGGTTGTGTTTGCATGGGTGTCTGCGTCAATTTGCATAAACTAAAGTTGAAAAATATATTCAAGAGGTTTCACCACTCTGGCCATTTTATGTTTACTGGTATGGACATCTAATGTCTCAGTACACCACACAGTATCTACTTTGCCAAGACAGCAGAAACTAACTTAAATAATGCAGGGATCAGGAAATCAATAACAAGGTTGTCCAGCACCAGGGATTGTTGCAGTTAAGCAATGCAGCACTGAATCTTGAGCCACTGGTCCTTCATTTGTGGTTGGTATATATTCATAAAGTGGACCTACTAAGTTAGATATGTAACAAAAATGTCATTTTTTTTAATGGTCTACATTTCAGGAGTGATAAAGCATATGTATTGCAACTTGACTTGTGACTTAAACATTTGCTGCAGAAAAATAATAATTTATTGCGCTGTTGTAGCTGACAAAGCCAAATTCAGTCAATATGCAATTTCACCGCCTGTTTACACCTACAAATGCAAAGATAAATGACTGCTGATGACACTAATAAGCTTGTGAAGGTTGTTATTATTATTATTATTAGTCAGAGTGCTGAAACATTTCAAGTTATGAGCACCAAGTGTATAATTATCTTAAAGCAACTGCCTCTTTTATAAGGACACATGATTCCCTCAAGGATATATTCAGAGATTTACCCAGGAGGCGAATAGATGTTTTTTAGCAGCTGGAGCCTGTCTTTTTTTCTTGATAGTTGCTCCTCAGAGATGCATCGCTCTCCTCTAACTGTCTCCTTCTCTTTTGTCTTTGATTCATCCTTCTCACGTTTCACCAGGAAGTGGAGGTCAGTAGTGCTGTATCATGACTTTGCTTGTGTTTGATGTCTCTTTTGAAATGCTTGATCTAATATTCGCTATCAAAGCTGTAACCCATTTTTATGCAGTCTGAGTTGCTCATGCATCTTCGTTTGACATTTCATTTACGCGTGAAACCTTTTTTGTCTTGTTTGCCTCTCAGAATGTTTTCTAAGTTTCATCCCTCCTTTTTCCATTAGTGCTTTTCCACTGCTTTTCACAATTAAAATATCTTAGTATTGTACTTTTAAGCTTGGTTAATGCACAGTGATAAAAGGATTATTCTTGCCTAAATGTGTGAAGTTTATTCTGTGGAGCACATTTTTGATTGTTTCACTTCTTTGTTTTTGTCAGGATGATTACATCAGATCATGGGATGAAAGTCAAGTCTCGAATGAAAGTAAGTCATCTTTAATATTGCTAATAGTATCACATTACATTCATTGGAATGATCTTTTAGCCATTCTATTTAAGTGCCCAAATCACATGATGTGCCGAACAATGACCTAGTTTATTTTCAAATGGAGCTGGATTTTACATTAGGTTAAATATTTAAACTAATTAGCGCCAGTTTTAAGTTTTGTTTATGTGTAAATGAAGTCTGCTGTTGTCATGATACTCAACATGCATTTTGTTTTCTGTCAGTTGCACACAAGAGTCAACACAGTTGCAGTGTAATATATTCAAGGAAGTCAGAACCAATCACAGTTCAGTATGCAAATAAATGTAACAAAGTGTACTCAGTATGCAAATATTACAATGATTTGAATAGATTTGAACATTTCCAGCAAGTCAGTGGGAGATTTTTTTTTTTCAAACTTTATTAGCTAATTTAATTAAAAAAAAAAAAAAAAGTATAATGTTTTTAACAAAAATTGAAATTGTCTAGAATTAAAGTTTGAACCCTGACAGCATGTTAAGAGCTTTAATCTGAATTAATTACTGAATTAATTCAGTCAGAAATGTAATAGTGTTTTAAAACGAACCCCAAACAGTGGCGTGCAAGTGCTGTAATTATCACTCGATGGTGCATTTAGGC
This sequence comes from Spinibarbus caldwelli, assembly GCA_039654775.1. Taxonomy (NCBI): domain Eukaryota; kingdom Metazoa; phylum Chordata; class Actinopteri; order Cypriniformes; family Cyprinidae; genus Spinibarbus; species Spinibarbus caldwelli. Next base: position 13,432,946 of record CM077243.1, on the reverse strand, counting down.
TTGACCGTGGTCTGCATATGTTTGTCACAGCAGACAGCCCTTCTTTTCTTCTTGGCTGCCCAACACTAATTGCTTACACAAGAGATGAGGTCATCTCCTCGTTTTGCTAGAGTAAAGAGACTGCCTGGGCACATTTGAACATTATGTCTTGATTTTTCAGTTGAAGTGAAGTCCTCAGAATGGTGGAGTCCATTAGCAAATATCTCAGGATGTAATTAATGGATAATTGCTAGTTCCACTGAAGGCCCAGTAAGACCCCGGAGGCTTGATTTAGCACTGACTGGCACTAGCTTTGTTCCTTCAAAGCACAAATCCACTTAAGCTTCATATGTCCAAGAACAGAGGTCCATGAACCCGATGGTCCATTTTTTTTAGCTGGCACTAAAGCTTTTTGCACAGCCGTCACTACTCCCACCACAAATCTTTTGTTTGAAACTCATTATTTGAATTCATTCTCTGTGACAATTAGAGAATTATTATCAGATCCATTTGTTGAAGTTGTTAGAGAGCAAGATTTCACACATATATTGTTAAATTTGACATTTAAGAGTTTGTATTTGTGCTATTAATAATTTGAACACTTAAAGGGATAGTTCACTCAAAAATGAAAATTTTGTCATCATTTACTCACCCTCATGTCGTTCCAAACCTGTATGAGTTTCTTCCATAAGTTGAAGAAGATATTTTGAAGAATGCTGGTAATGAAACAGTTGATGGTCCTCATTGACTTCCAGAGTATTTCTTTCCCTACTATAGAAGTCAATGGGGACCAACAACTGTTTGGTTCTTCAAAATTCTTCAAAATATCTTCTTTTGTGTTCAACATAAGAAAGAAACTTACACAGGTTTGGAACAACATGAGGGTGAGTAAATGATGACAAAATTTTCATTTTTTCGGTGAACTATTCCTTTAAGTACTAAAACCAAACCCAGCCAAATGTATTAATCGCATACATAGGGTGGCCATACACTGAGAGAAAAAAATCCATAGAAAAATGGAAAAGGTACTAGTAATTTTGTTCCAAGACATTATCCATTATAGTTACTGACATTTAACCCTACTGGTTCCTTTAACCCAAAATATGTGTAAAACACCTGTGAAAAATAAATACTGAAAATGTATTCAAAATAACACAATACATTGTGCCCATTTTTTTGTACTTTTCTTAGAGGCTATTCGCACAGAAGGCATTTTAGCTTTAAAAAGTGTGAAATGCGGAGAATGGAATGAGGGAAAAAAATGCAAGGTCTCAAGACACCTAAAAAAATGTATTTAATAAAACCTATTCATCTTACCGCATTGAATGCATTTTGTTTCCTTTATGAGATAATTAATGAGGCAGTGATAAAAGAGATTTGTCCCAGCCTTCGACTCCCTAAGAAACATGATGCTTACACATAAAAGCAGCTATTGCAGGCATCAGTCAAATTCAGATCCTTTTTTCTTTCAAAGAGAAAAACAAGGAACAGCTCACTGATCTTATAGTGTCACAATCCCTTGTATTTTGTAAAGAGCTGCAATTTCTGAAGTAGTTCTGAAGGAATTTCAAAGGTTAAAGGAAATCTATTTGAACTATGTTAAAATACACCCTTGTTGTGGCATGATAGGAATTAGATTAGAAAAATCTGCAGTGTAGAAGAAATGTTAAATATCAATTATTTACTTTATGTTGGCCTTGTAAGACTTTATTTATAGTCTGATATTTCAAGAGCATCTGCTCTCCATGTTTCAATTTTCAGGCGTCAGACAGCTAACATATACCAAAGCAGCTGAAATTCCCAAAGAGCCTTATTTACAGTGTCTTCTTGGAAGGTAGCACTGGTCCTTACCTTTTTAATGAGGAACAAATTTGCATTTTACAAGTTATCAACACAGCAGTTGTCACGCAACTTCAGGACAAATCTATGATGTATCTATTTTGACAGTAGTTTTTCTCAAAATATCAGTCATGATACTTGCTCATGTCACTTGCTTAAAAAAAAAAAAAAAGTTACCTTAGTTACTATTGCTATGTCCGACAAGCCATTCCACTCTCACACTACACATAATGTAAAAAATACATTGCGGAGCAAAGAGGAAACTGACAACATGCCGACAGACAAGACAGAGCAGGTTACTTCTGATATGAAACAAGCTTTCAAATTTTGTCATTTTCTTAAGAAATTCAAACAATAAATACAGTTTTGTGGCTGTTTAATGTGTCATGACAGATCACTTTATTGCCTCAGTTCAAGCGGCAGGGGAACCGATAGTCTTTTCATATTTACTTAAAGCTCGAAATAAACATGAATGAACATCAGAAGGTATTTTATTTCATCAGCGGAAAGATGTGAATACACACAATTTTTCAAGTTTAAGTCCACTGAAGTTAATCTACTCAACTGTCTAAATTGTTTGTCGAACAAAATGGCGGATTCGGCATTTGGCTCTTTGCAATAAAGCCATTGTGAGATATACTGTAAAGTAAATTCAATATATTTATGAATTCATATAGATAGAGATTCAAAATTACCTTTTAAAAATTATTTATTTATCTATTTATTTATTTTTTACTAATGTGGAAACAGGTTTCCATATTTTTCACAAACATCCACATACACTAGCGTTCAGTTTGGGGTCGGTAAGATTTTTTAATCTCACCAAGGCTGAATTTATTTGATTAAAAATACATATCATTACAATTTAAAATAACCATTTTCTAATTGAATATATTTTAAAATGTAATTTGTTCCTGTCTTTTTCAGTCCAGTCGATGTCACATGATCCTTCAGAAATCATTCTAATATACTGATTTGGTGATCAAGAAAATATCTCTTATTATTATCAATGTTGAAATAGTTGTGCTGCTTAATATTTTTGTGGAAACATTTGTGGAAGACACTTTTTTCAGGATTCTTGAGAAAGTTCAAAAGAACAGAATCTTTGGCACTTTTGATTAAATTAATGCATAAATTTAATTTAAAAAAGTACTTACCCTACACATTTGAGCAGTAGTTTATGTATTTGTTTTTTATCCTGAGTCCTGAAGGCAAAACTTTTACAGCAGCACATATTCTTGCATATCTATTGCTAATCATCCGTGTCATATATGATGTTATGATCTCATATGAGCTGCACACATCCTGTAGGTTGAATGTGTATTAATAGGTCAACAAAGTGTTTAGATTTATCACAAGCAGATGTTTTTTTTCACATTCCCAGTGTGTACCTGTGAAAGAACATCTCAGCAGTCTGTTGAGTCAACCTGTACCAGAATTAATAGGCCATCAAGAGGATACAAAGCTTCAGTTCATTAAAAACAAAAGATGTCGTCTTTATTTAATCAGCGTGCATGTTTTATTTGTCAGCGTGATTGTATTTTCTCTTTCCTGTGTACACAGCATGTATTGCGTCCTTATCTCCGTGAACCTTTCCCTGCGAGTTGATCTGATTTGCTCAGCATTAAGTGGCTCTGGCTGCTGATGTATATTAGCTGTATTAGCTCAGCCACTGGCTTTGCTTGATAGAGTCAGTAGCTCCTTACTTCCACTCGGCGATTGTAATAATCACATTAAATGCTGCCCTGTGTGTAAACAAAGGATACGGCGGTGACTGGACGAGATTCCTCGGCTCTCTAAGCTGGATTTGGCATCGCTTACATATGGAGACCTTCATAATGTGTTTTATAGGGACAAGCTCATAGGGCCACTGCTTGTAAGATGTAGTTAATGTTAAAGGGAGTGATGATTATGGATAGATCCAAAGAAAGAGTTCTTTGTTTCTTTTTTTTGCTTATATGAGCAGCTAATCAGTCCTCTCTCTGGAGTTGGACTGTTGCTATAGCAACATCATTATTCTTGTGTTCTCTTTAATCAGGGTGCTTGTCATGATATGTATCTTTTGGTGTAAATAGGATTTTAACTAAAGATTCATGAGTAAACTTTTAAATTAATAAATATAAATATAAATATAAATATATGCATAAAAAAAGAATATTGTAATTTTCTTCCTGCTTATTTATGTTCAGGTCAGAGTTTATTATTGTTAATTAAAAATAAAACCATAACAATTTTTTACTTTAAATAAAATAAATGTTAGCAGAATTAATAATAATAATAATAATAATAACAATAATAATAACAAAATTATTTATTTGCCAAGGCAGCATTTCTTATTTTAATTTGAACTTTTTTACCAAGATAACTAAAACTGAAATAAAAATTCAGAAAAAAACTATATAGACAATACATTATTTAAAAAAAAAATATTAATAATAATGACAAAAACACACAACAAAATTACTAAAACTTTACCTAAAATTAAAATAAAAACTCAGATATTAATCAAAATAATTAAATTTATAATCAAAATAATTTCTAATTAAAATAAGAAAATTTAAATATTAACAAAAAGTAAAATAGTGTGTCAGTCAGGTTGTGGTGGTAGCATTTAATAAAATGTCTGAAAAATAACAAATAATAATTAAATATAAATAAAAATTAAATCTTTTATTGGAATTAAATACATTATTCATAATATTATAAATCTCAAGGAGCATCCAAAAAAAACTGAATGCATGGCACATTATTAGGGTACATCTCTCTTCTTTACAGATGTGGACACTACTAAGGATCCCTGCCAGAAGGTCAAATGCAGCCAACATAAGGTGTGTGTCGCTCAGGGCTACCAGCGTGCTGTGTGCGTCAACCGCAAAAAGCTGGAGCATAGGTGAGCCCTTCAGCTACAGGACTGTCACACAACAGGGCAGTGTTTGTTTATTTAGGGTATGAATAAAAGACACTGGGTGCCATTCTAAGGCACTGTGCAGAATGTAACTGTCCAATCTAGCTTTACATTATTCATATCATGAAGACATCACATTTCTGAGCCTTTAAGATTCAGATGATTGGCTGAGTGCGTATAAGCAAAGATAGCGGTTTAGAAAGAAGTCTTAAAGACAGCAGCAAAAAAATGGTCACAAAATTATGGTGCAAATAACCCTGACTAACATTTTAACTGGACCTTAGGGAAAAAAATAAATAATTAAAATAATTATGATCTGTTTATTTCCACAAGCGTTAGAAAATGTTCACTCACTTGTGAAGAGAAAGTCATATTTTTATAGAGGTGAAATATGAGCAATTTATTAAAGCAGACATGTGTTGTCTGGTGGCACATTGTGAGGTACACAGATTTAGTCCCTAGATGTTTGTCCTTTTTTTACAAATTGAACTTGTTCCTGAGGCTGTCCCATAGGGGCTGGTTCTCATTGTAGCACACAACTAACTAGAGAGAACGTTCTGTTAACTTTAAATTAAAAAATGGGCCAATGATGTGCTGTTCCCATGCATTTGAGAAACCTGTACTCAGGCATGCCTCAGTTTATATCTCATATTGATGTTATTATTGATGAGATGTTAATATTGACTGATGTGTTTTAGGTTGAAGCAGCAGGTCATTAGACAGCAGCAGGAGAGTAACTGTAAGCCTTGTCCAGTATCTTCCTCTGGGCCCGTTTGTGGCTCTGATGGACACAACTACGCCTCTCAGGTACTTCACACTGCATTCAACTTCCTTTAATTGTATTAAAATAACCTGAACTGCAGAGAAATTGATCATAATGATCAATTTCTCTGCAGTTCAGCTCATTTTAATACAATTGGATTTGTTGCACTTTTGTGCTTGTTCAGACTTTTTAGTTTTTTGTTGGGTCAACTTAGGTAACCAAAAACTGTGCTTCATATTCTCTAAACGAGTAAATCACAGCCAGGGATTGGTTTTGCTTTAAATCTTTAAAACAGAATTTAACTATTGTGGCCAACAGAGCATTAAAATAAGTTTTTTTTACATGTGTAACGTGTACATTTGTGTAAATTGATGATGTATTTCTGTTCATACTTGTTGAGCTTCTGAATTCCACCACACAAGTCCATATATCTTTCTTTCATTTTGTTAAACGTCCCATTCTGGATTCATTTATAAAGAAATTTGCCGCTAGGCAAAGAAAGTTTCCTCATGAATGCCCCCAGAACATTTTCCCGGAGAGCATACAATAATTTGTGAAAGACAAATAGGACATGTCTCATTAAAGGGAAGGAAAACTACTTAGTACGCCTGTTGTTTTAAGTGAATCATTGTAATAATGGCACTTTAATATTGTTAATTATAATCATAAATAATATCCAACATAATATTAATATAACGCAAAACTTTAGGAAACACTGTTCTAGTCACAAATATTATAACCAAATTAACACTACCCTAGTAAAAAAGTAATATTTAAAATGCATTTATTTCATACTAAGTGTAGTTCAAATCTATTAACATATTTACTGACATATTGCTTGAGACAACTGATATAAATATTATAATTAAAGTTTATTTGTAGTACTACTTGTGAACAATGCACATTTCTTAATGTTAAGCCCAAAACGTGTTTTAATGTCACTGTTGATGAGGATTATATAATCTTTGAATAATATCAGTCTTTAAATGCAAGATATTTAAAGTGTACCTGAAGTATACGTGCAATAGTTCCACTTTAGCACGATCAAATATACTTAAGTATATCTTAAGTTGGATTTCAGCACTACTTCCACACAATTAAAGTGCATTAAGTACAAAATTAGTTGTTCCAATTTTGCAGACTTTAAACCAGTTTGGTTTACCAAAAGTACAATTGCAGGGTATTTTTATTAAGTACATAAATATGTAAATGTATTTGTAGTATACATAGCTTAAAATAAATGTATTTCAAATACATTTAAGTATATTTATTTTTCACTAGGGTAGCTAAAGTAATTTTTAAGAGTCAGATCAGGTAGAAATATTATCTTAGTCCTGTCAACAAACCTGTTGAGAAAATTCATAATCCTTTCACTATCCTGCAGCTTCTACTTGGTTTTGGACAATGAATGTATCATGACGTTATTTCTATTCTTGTTATTCTGTGCCATTCAAAAACATATTTTTTATCTCTATTATTTTCTGTGTGACTCATAGCTCAATCTGCTTGCGTAGTATGGCTAATGGTCTCTATTATACCTTGTATTCTGGCCCTTGACATCCTTAAAAGTCAAAGAATTGTCTGAAGAGATTCTGGGTACTTGAGAATGAAAGAACCGTTCTGTTGAATTACGTATTATCTCTATTATATCTATTTCTGACCTTGTGTGGGAAGAAATGAAGGTTGACATCAGCTTCTTTTAATGGAGACATTTTGTCTGAACCAGCAATTCTCACTCGTCTGTAGAAATAATTGTGCTCTATCTGGGCTTACAATTCATGCCACTGAACTGGAGCATGTGACACTGGACAAGTGTTATAGCAGCACTGCTTACTCTTTGTGTGTGTGTGTGTTTGTTGCACCTGAATTTAGTGCAAACTGGAGCAGCAGGCTTGTCTCACAGGAAAGGAATTGAAAGTAAGATGTGCTGGTCTTTGCCCCTGTACCGCCACCGTGGCTCCTGCTACAGACATGGACAGCAAACACGGTATTTACCTTCCACACGCATGATAGTTTAACCAAAAATCATTTACTCAACCTTGTGTCATTCAAGACCTTTGTGACTATTTTGTAGAACACAAAATAAGATATTTTTAAAAATCAGTTTTGGAGCCAATTAAAGGAATATTTCAGAAAACTTCCAAGATATAGATGAGTTCATCGGAACAGATTTGGCGAAATTTAGCATTACTTCACTTGCCCTCCGAATTGAACAGTTGAAATATTCTTCAAAATATCATTTGTGTTCCACAGAAGAAAGTAAGTCATAAACATACAATTGATTTTTGTATGAGCTATCCCTTTAAGATACTCTGGTAAAGAAGCACCTTATGTATTGAATGAAGCACAATAGAAGAGCCAGCTTTTAAGTTTATAGGATCAAATTTTGATGATAATAATGAATGGTTTTATTCTTAGATTGCTTCTGATGCCATTTGTCTCTTTCACATCCCTTGAGCAGTCTGCAGCTCTCGCTCTAACAAAGGCGTTATTGATTTATCAACAGACTATGCTGCTCTTTTTCTTTCTTTGCTGCTTGCTTTGTGAATTTCTGCTGACTTTGATTATGTCTGATTTATGTCTGCAGTCTCCGCAGGCAGGGGCGATTCTAGGATTTTCATTTTGGGGGGGCTCGGCCCCCAATGAGGGTATATATATACAAGTGCATCTCAATAAATTAGAATGTCGTGGAAAAGTTCATTTATTTCAGTAATTCAACTCAAATTGTGAAACTCGTGTATTAAATAAATTCAATGCACACAGATTGAAGTAGTTTAAGTCTTTGGTTCTTTTAATTGTGATGATTTTGGCTCACATTTAACAAAAACCCACCAATTCACTGTCTCAACAAATTAGAATACTTCATAAGACCAATAAAAAAAAATATTTTTAGTGAATTGTTGGCCTTCTGGAAAGTATGTTCATTTACTGTATATGTACTCAATACTTGGTAGGGGCTCATTTTGCTTTAATTACTGTCTCAATTCAGCGTGGTATGGAGGTGATCAGTTTGTGGCACTGCTGAGGTGGTATGGAAGCCCAGGTTTCTTTGACAGTGGCCTTCAGCTCATCTGCATTTTTTGGTCTCTTGTTTCTCATTTTCCTCTTGACAATACCCCGTAGATTCTCTGCGGGGTTCAGGTCTGGTGAGTTTGCTGGCCAGTCAAGCACACCAACATCATGGTCATTTAACCAACTTTTGGCGCTTTTGGCAGTGTGGGCAGGTGCCAAATCCTGCTGGAAAATGAAATCAGCATCTTTAAAAAGCTGGTCAGCAGAAGGAAGCATGAAGTGCTCCAAAATTTCTTAGGTAAACGGGTGCAGTGACTTTGGTTTTCAAAAAATACAATGGACCAACACCAGCAGATGACATTGCACCCCAAATCATCACAGACTATGGAAACTTAACACTGGACTTCAAGCAACTTGGGCTATGAGCTTCTCCACCCTTCCTCCAGACTCTAGGACCTTGGTTTCCAAATGAAATACAAAACTTGCTCTCATCTGAAAAGAGGACTTTGGACCACTGGGCAATAGTCCAGTTCTTCTCTTTAGCCCAGGTAAGACGCCTCTGACGTTGTCTGTGGTTCAGGAGTGGCTTAACAAGAGGAATACGACAACTGTAGCCAAATTCCTTGACACGTCTGTGTGTGGTGGCTCTTGATGCCTTGACCCCAGCCTCAGTCCATTCCTTGTGAAGTTCACCCAAATTCTTGAATCGATTTTGCTTGACAATCCTCATAAGGCTGTGGTTCTCTCGGTTGGTTGTGCATCTTTCTCTTCCACACTTTTTCCTTCCACTCAACTTTCTGTTAACATGCTTGGATACAGCACTCTGTGAACAGCCAGCTTCTTTGGCAATGAATGTTTGTGGCTTACCCTCCTTGTGAAGGGTGTCAATGATTGTCTTCTGGACAACTGTCAGATCAGCAGTCTTCCCCATGATTGTGTAGCCTAGTGAACCAAACTGAGAGACCATTTTGAAGGCTCAGGAAACTTTGCAGGTGTTTTGAGTTGATTAACTGATTGGCATGTCACCATATTCAAATTTGTTGAGATTTTTGTTAAATGTGAGCCAAAATCATCACGATTAAAAGAACCAAAGACTTAAACTACTTTTTTTTTTAATAATTTATTTAATACACGAGCTTCACAATTTGAGATGAATTACTGAAATAAATGAACTTTTCCACGACATTCTAATTTATTGAGATGCACCTGTGTGTGTATATATATATAATAATATATATATATATATATATATATATATATATATATATATATATATATATATATATATCTCACACACACCTGTTTACTATACAAACACAAAATTTTACTGTTTGCACTTCTAGTACAACCCTCTTTCCTTAGCTCAAGTATGCAAATCTCTTTAATTGCCACATGCACTGGAATATGTATTAAACTGAATGTTAAATTTTCAAATGAAAATGGCAACATGATCATTTTATAAAGTATACGTTCATATGTCCTTCATATTCACTGGAGGAAACAGCTGTGGGTGAACACAGTGAAAATTTAGGCTACTATAGATTGGGAACCGATTGCTCCCCTATGATATTTTATAAACTGTATTTATGACAAAGAGCTGAGCAGATGCAGATATTATAATAATATCGATAAACACACCTTGTCCTCTGTTTCTCGCTTTGCGCAACCGCGGTCTGCGGATTGAAGAATGTGCTGAAAGACGGGGAGGAGCCGATCGAATTCTGCCGCTGTTTTCATATGAAATTTAAAGGGGACTGAGGCGATCACAAATTCGTAGTTTGTGGAGCTAATTGCAATATTTAGGGGGGCTGAGTAGTCATGCAGAAAATGGCCTAGCGACACCCATGTCTGCAGGCTTTTCTTGTCAAATTCAGAAGGGCAAAAGCAGGACGATTGGTTCTTCACTCTTTAATACCAACGTCTACCAACACTCCCTTATCTCCTTTCACAGTCTCTGTCTCTCTTCTTTTCTGTCCATAGAGAGCTGCACAGGGCAGGACCTGGCAGATCTGGGAGATCGCTTGCGGGACTGGTTCCAACTGCTCCAAGGCAATGGAAAGCAGAACAGCACGGGGAATCCTGTAGCCAGTTCTGCATCAAGTGAGGCTCTAACATCTATTTAGCCAGTGCTTTTATATTCAGAGATTGCAGCAGCTTCACTACTGATCAGCATCATACGGTGACTCTAACCTCATTTATTTTGGTTGTATCATTTTAAGAATGCCACAAATGCTGTTTTCTTTTTAGTATTTTAAACACAGACCTATAATAATTGGCACTAATAAAACTGTTGTGTAAAGCTTCATATTCAGAGCTATTATGTTTGAATTGTGTCCTATCCTGATGGCCAAAGAGCACCAGCAGCATTTTATCCACTCAAAAAGCACTGAATGCTTAAGCACTTCATTTGCATCTACTTCAATTTAAAATGTACATTTAATGGCAGAAAAATGGCCAGATCAACCATGTGCTCATCATTTCCCTAACCAGCTAGCTACGCCTCTTTTGTTTTTACATTTATATTGTTTGCTTCTAATTTGCTTAGAAAAAAAGTCCATGGTTTCCATTAGAGTGATTAACTGTCTTATCAGCAACATTTGAACAGTAATTTTGCTTTTAAAAGGTCATTGATTAAAATTTTACAGCTAATATGATGCAATCAGCTGTTCTGGGAGAGATTTCTCTTAGAAACCAGTTTAAAAAGCTCACAAAATGCAGAAGTATTACAGTATAGCTAGAATTTCTCTTGTGTTAACGTAGTGTGTGATTGTTTCTGCACAGTTGTGGATCGAACTCTTGTTGCGACCTGTAAAGACTCTATTGGCTGGATGTTCTCTAAGCTGGACACAAACAGTGACCTGTATCTGGATCAAGCTGAGCTGTCTGCCATTAATCTGGACAAGTATGAAGTGTGCATACGGCCCTTCTTCAACTCCTGTGACTCCTACCATGATGGCAAAGTCTCCACAGCCGAGTGGTGCCTCTGCTTTTGGAGAGAAAGTGAGTTTTTAGTATCTCTAATCAATTGAACCAGGCCTTAATGGCTTTTTATAATAATATAATGAAATATTCTAAATGCTACCAAATATTCAGTACACTGCCATTGAAATATTTGGGATCTGTAACATTTTTACATTTCACATAAGGCAAAGATGCCTCAGTAACACTTTAGTATAGGTGTCACGTTTGCTCGGGGGAGCAAGGAGCGAGGAGATGAAAACAAACAATAAACTTTAATGAAATCCAGGAGCATAAGACAGAGAACACAAAGACCAGGTATGACGATCAGAATGACGATTAACAGCAGACACAGAGGCAGGGAAGCAGAGGACTTAAAAAGGGGAGACTAAACTAGATAATTAAACAAACACGGCTGGAGATAAATGAACTAATAATGACACAAAACGAGGAAAGGAACAGGAAGACCAAATAAGGGCACAAGAGGAAGGGAACCACAAGACACAGGAAGACAGGACTGACAATAGGGACCAATTCTCACTATTAACTAGTTGTTTATTAGCATGCCTATTATTAACATATTGGCTGTTTATTAGTACTTGTAAAGCACATATTCTGCATGACCTATCCAATACCTAAGCAAAGGTTGTATTTAATGGTTTGTTAATAGCGAGAATTTGACCTTAAAATAAAATGTGACTAAAGCCTCTTGTGCAAAAATACAGAAAAAGGGTAATGTTGTGAAATTTTATATTTTATATTTTATTTTTGTCCTCAGTGATCTTTCAGAAATCATTCTAATATGATGATTTGGTGCTCAAGAAACATTTATTATTATTATTATCATCAATGTTAACCTTAATAGAGACAATAGACACATAATTTATTAGAATTATCAATACTCTACTGTGACTTTCGATTTAATGATTTAAATTTAATGTGTTCTTGCTGAATAAAATTACTTTTTTAAAAATAAACATCTTACTGATCCCAAACGTTTGAACAGTAGTGTATGTCCTTCAAAAATTTGTATCATGATGATAATTAATCAATTTTAATTAAATTATACTGTTGATTTAGTGCTGGGCAATGATTAATCACGATTAATCGCATCCAAAATAAAAGTTTTTGTGTATATAATATATGTGTGTGTACTGTGTATATTTATTATGTATATATAAAGACACACATACATAATATATTTTGAAAATGTTTACATGTTGTTACGGAGCCGACGAGACGAGAGGCATGCGGATCCATTTGCAGGGCTTTTATTAGACAGAGGCGTGGTTACAAAACAAGCAAGGTTCATGCAAATGGAAAACAGCCACAACACAGGCAAGACAAAGAGTAGTCCTAGGGCTAGCGTGGGTCTCCGATCGGAAAACAATATCCAATAGGGCAAGGCAGAGAGATAATCCAGGGACACGAGCGGGAGTACAAGAGAGGTGCAAACAGAGTCCGAACGGGAAGGCAAAGGGTTAATCCAGGAAACAGGTGTAAGAATCAAGACACTAGAAAACAGGCAAGGCATACTATAATAACTGAGTGGGCTCCGTAGAGTAGCTAATGCTACGATATACGCTATACAATACTCGGCATGGAAGGGCATGTGAATGGCTGTTATATAGGCAGTGTGATTGATATCAGGTGTGAGTTTAATTTGTGAGATGGAACATGGGAAATGTAGTCCGGGGTGACATGTGACAGTCTGTGAAGTGTGAGAGTCAATGTAGTGAGAAGGCGACATCTGGTGATGAGAAAACGGAAGTGCATGGACAGAATTCGTGACACATGTATTTACATGTATATATTTATATTCATATAATTTATATTATATATAAATATATTTAATATATAAATATAACATATTTTTCTTAAATATATACATGCATGTGTGTGTATTTATATATACATAATAAATATACACAGTACACACACACACACACACACATTATGTATACAAAAACTTTTATTTCGGATGCCCAGCACTAATAAAAATACATGAAAAAATATATTTACAAAAAACATGTATATATTTTATTAATATAAGTAATATTTTAATTCCAAATCCTAATCAATAGTGTCAACCCTGACTAAAACTAGATGGCATTTTAGTAAAATTGACTAAAACCAAAATGAATGATGAATATGACATGGCAAAAAAGTTGACTAAATTGACAAAATATTTTCATCCAAAGGCAAAAACTCAAAAAAGTATCCCTGGAAAAGAACAAATATTTTGATGTTGCAAACATTACACACTTCAGATTTAAAATCAGCTCCAACTGGGATCGTTGCCTCAGTATTGCACATTTGTCCCCTGCACCCTGCTGGTCAGTGCCACGGTCCACAGTTTGCTATGCTTGCTTATATCAGCGTGACAGAAGGGGGACACATGGCCGAACATCAGTGCCAGCACTAGTCTGTGTTTGAATGTGTTGAACACTGCTTCAGAGAGTTGGAGCTTTCAAATCTGAAGTGCTGTTTGAATTGGAATTTAGGGGCATATTTGGTTTCCATTACAAAAGCCCAGAAGACGATATTGCGTTCAAAGACTCAACTGGTCGCAGAGAGCTTTTATTTTACATCAGCAGGCACTGGACTGGCGTTAAAGATAAAGAAGACACCAGTCGGTGGAGTCAGGGCTTTAGAAAAATCCATCTGTGTGCTGAGAGTTCTGCAGACTCATGCCACTTACTCGTTCAGTTTGCACTAGATTAAGTTTAATTGGTTTTCTAAATATAATCAAACATTAAAGGGGGGAGGGGGGACCGTATGTTTGGATTATTGTAATCCAAATCTTTAATTTCCTCTACAAACACCCCCTTTGGATAGAAAATGAGAGATGGGAGAGCTGGAGAAGACATAAATTGACCTTTAGCTGTTTGTGGCATGTGGAGAGAGTGATTTAGAGTATTTATTTTGACGAGATGCATGAGTCTGGAGGAATTGCTATTCAGTGTGTGTTGCTAGGGTGACTGACAGTCAGTGTGTGTGTGTGTCAGCAGGGGAGAGCGTAGGTCTGTTTGCATGTGCATGTGTTTATCGGCAACATGCTCTACATATTAATGAGACTCGTAAGTGTGTTCTTTTGTTTGAGGAATTCCTTTGAGTGTGTGTTTTACTTAAACCATGGAGCATGGCAAGTTCCTTGACACAAACAGACATATGCTCCACTGTGCATTGCACTGGAGGGGCACAGAGCTGTATCTTAGCATTATCTTAACACACACACACACACACACACACACACACACACACTAGACCAGCCTGGCTCTTGTTTGATATGATTCTGCTCACGATATGTGGCTGGGCACTCTCATTTCTCCTGGGTAGGGCACAGTTGCTTTTGGCCTGTCACACTTTGTCTTCCCCTTGTATTTCCCCCGGTGGATAAAAAATGGCCATTGCAGAGGGAAAAACAACATCAGTGTTGGTTGTTGACAGCCTGCTCAGCCTCAAACTCTCTTGGACTAAAACCAGACGGGCAGTCAGACAGAAACCCACTGCATTTTTTTAGATTTGACCTGCCCGGCCTTCACATAGTGATAGTGTTGAAGCATTGGCGAATATTCCAGTATGTCCTGCACTGATTTATTTATTAAAGGAAACATTCTGTCATCATTTACTAACCTTCATGTCATTCCAAACCTGTATGACTTTCTTTCCTGTGTGGAATACAAAAGAAGATGTTTGGGAGAATGTCCAGGCTGCTCTTTTCCATATAATGGGGACTAGGGATGCCAAGCTTCAAAATGGACCATTAAAGTGGTCTGTACGATTTGTATGCTACTTTCCAAGTCTTCTGGATTCATACTCATATAATATCTTTGTGTGATGACCAAATCTTGCTTGATAGCAGGTACAGTGGTGTGAAAAATTGTTTGCCCCCTTCCTGATTTTTTTTTTTTTTTTTGCATGTTTGTCACACTTTAAAGTTTCAGATCATCAAACAAATTTAAATATTATTCAAGTATAACACAAGTAAACACAACATGCAGTTTTTAAATGAAGTTTTTTTTTATGAAGGGAAAACAAAATCCAAACCCACATGACCCTGTGTGAAAAAGTGTTTCCCATAACTGTGGTTTATCACACCTGAGTTCAGTTTCTCTAGCCACACCCAGGCCTGATTACTGCCACACCTGTTCGCAATCAAGAAATCACTTAAATAGGACCTTCCTGACAAAGTGAAGTAGACCAAAAGATCCTCAAAAGCTACACATCATGTTGAGATCCAAAGAAATTCAGGAACAAATGAGAAAGAAAGTAATTGAGATCTATCAGTCTGGAAAAGGTTATAAAGCCATTTCTAAAGCTTTGGGACTCCAGCGAACCACAGTGAGAGCCATTATCTACAAATGATGAAAACATGGAACAGTGGTGAACCTTCCCAGGAGTGGCCGGCTGACCAAAATTACCCCAAGAGTGCAGCGACGACTCATCCAAGAGGTCACAAAAGACCCCAGAACAACATCCAAAGAACTGCAGGCCTCACTTGCCTCAGTTAAGGTCAGTATTCATGACTCCACTATTAGAAAAGGCTGGGCAAAAATGGCCTGCTTGGCAGAGTTCCAAGACGAAAACCGCTGCTGAGCAAAAAGAACATAAAGGCTCGTCTCAAAACACACCAGCAAGTCCACCTCTGAATGGCTGAAGAAAAACAAAATGAAGACTTTGGAGTGGCCTAGTCAAAGTCCTGACCTGAATCCTATTGAGATGCTGTGGGATGACCTTAAAAAGGCGGTTCATGCTCGAAAACCCTCCAATGTGGCTGAATTACAACAATTCTGCAAAGATGAGTGTGCCAAAATTCCTCCACAGCGCTGTAACAGACTCAATTGCAAGTTATCGCAAACGCTTGATTGCAGTTGTTGCTGCTAAGGGTGGCCCAACCAGTTATTAGGTTTAGGGGGCAAGCACTTTTTCACACAGGGCCATGTGGGTTTGGATTTTGTTTTCCTTTCATAATAAAAATCTTCATTTAAAAACTGCATGTTGTGTTTACTTGTGTTATCTTTGATTAATATTTAAATTTGTTTGATGATCTGAAACATTAAAGTGTGACAAACATGCAAAAAAAATAAAAATCAGGAAGGGGGCAAACAATTTTTCACACCACTGTATGTGGTATGTGTCGTCTCAAATAATATTGTATTTGTTGTTTTAACAATGTGTGAGCTGACATTTAGTATGTTACAAAAACTAAACAAAAAGAGTACACAATTCACTGTATCGTGTAAAAATAGTTCCAACCAAGCTGAAACAGAAGTGTTGTGTGAATTTGCATTTTTGAACAAATTGTTTGAGTGAATGATTCAGTAACTCATTCATAAGTCACTTGCTTGGTTGCTGAACGAATAAGAAAAAAAAAGTCACTTAAATGAATGATTTGCCCATTAAGACAGGGACTTGTCACCTACGGCCAGTTTTAGTTTCATATTATAATATAACAATATAATTTCATTTTTAAAATCATTTCATATTCCAGTATTCACAATTTTATTTTTAAAAGACTTTAGTATAATAAGGTTAAAAAAATGTCACCATTAATAATGTTTTAATGCATGGTGAATAAAGAAAAATAAGTAGGGCAATCTGCTCTGAAAGAATCTCTAAATCTAAAGAGGATACATTTCTTTTTAATTATTGGGCATATTGGTTCCTTCTCAATAGCTGTGGCCACCGTTTACTTTCATTGAATTGAAAAGAGCAGCCTTGACATTATGCCAAATAACTTCTTTTGTGTTCCTCAGAAGAAAGTCATTTTGGTTTTGAATGACTTGAGGGTGAGTAAATGATGACAGAATTTTCATTTTAGAGAAGAATATTCCTCTAATGTATTGTAAGAAGGTTATACATTTCACCTCAGGGCATTAAAGAGAAAATTGCAATATAGAAATATTCTATAACAGGTGTTAATTTTGTTCAAAACCTATTTAAAGCAAGTTCTATTGCTCAAAATATAATTTACTCTTTCTTACATGAATTATATTCCCATAAAACTAGAGTTTAGAACTGTCTATTGTGTCACTTTTAAAATGCGGCTGTGTTTGGGTGTGATAGTGTGATTTGATTGTCCGGCTGCATGGAGAGCAGCCCTAGTGTAATTCTGCCTCATCTGGGAGTTGGTGGGGGAGCTCGTGTGAAGCATTTGTCTGGAGGAGATTAGCACCGGCTCTTCCCTAAAGGCACTGATTGTTTTTCTTCCACAGAGCCTCCCTGCCTGGCTGAGCTAGAGCGAATCCAAGTGCAAGAAGGAGCCAAGAAGAAACCGGGTAAGAATGAACGCTCCGCTGAGACTCGCTGTACTATTGCGGAAAGAGCAAATTAAGGTGTGAAGGAGAGGAACAAAGGGAGAACCGGAGAAAGAGGTTATATAGAATGTATACAACTGGTAGAAGAAAGAATGGAAGAAAGAAGGTCGGTAAAAGGAAAAAGCGAGGCAGAAGAGATGTAAACTCTGAGAGACAAAGAGGGCGGCTCTGGCAGAAGTGACTCTAGAGGAGTTTCATTTAACAGATGACAAGCACAAGGCTGGGATTAGCCCCTAATCAGGTGTGTGGATTAGAGTGGCTCTCATGGCTGCGGGCAGTGCTGCATGTTTGGCTGCAGCGCTCTCAGGACTCTCCAAGGACGGCGCTGCAGATGCTTCAGCCTATCAGAGGCAGCCAAAATGCAAACGGCCCCCAAAGCCTGAAAACAAATAGCAATGTATAGTTTCATTGTTATTTTGAAAGATTTACTCTTAGATACTCAGATCAGTCTCAATCTTTTTATGTCAAAACAGGACTATAATATATAAACCTATAATATAAGCCTTTTTATTCGCTATATGAAACATGTTAAGAGAATTACACATCTATGCAGTACAAATAAAAGACATTAGTTAATATTCCAGAGGGGCATAGTGCATTACCACTTTTGTCTGCCATGTTGAATGTGCGTTTTCATAAACTGAAAAGATGATGGTCATAAAATTATGGGTAAAGGAAAAACCTAACCTAGAAAGCGCAACTTGTATTTAATCCTATAATGCATTTATAATTAAATCAAAATTAAAATGAAATTATTTATTTTACCTAATAGTGTTTTTAAAACAGAAATATCATCATTTTCCTTTTAATAATTGCGTATTTTGAGAGAACTATACATCTGTCCATTACGATGTAAGATTATGGTAAATATTCCAGAGGTTCATGGTGCTTCACCACTTTTGTCAGCCTCGTTTGATTTATGTTGTCATAAATATAAAACACAATGATGTAAAAAGAAGAAAGTCATGTAGAATTATGGGCAAGTGTCAAATGAAAAGCTTAACCTAGAAAACATAAATCTGTCTTTAACCCTCTGATGCATTAATTGTTAAATCACAAAGGAAAAAATATATATATTACTTATATATGTTTATTTTCTATTTTTTTTTTTTTTTTTTTTTTTTTGAGAGTTGAAGTACATGGTCATCACTTACACCAACATAAATAAAAAAACACACAAAGATGTAAATAGGACAGGTTGAATTATGGGTAAGGGTCAATGGAATAATCCGTGGTGGTTGTTGGGATATAACATCACATCCTGAATGGTTAAAACCTGCTTTTAAAGATTTGTCCCCTAGTACACACAGTGCAACAGAGGGTTAAATCCTGCATTTCATTGCTAAATAGATCATGATGATTATGTGGACATATAGATGTTTATTACTCCATGCAGTTGGTTTTTATCGTGCATAATGATTTGAGACACTGCAGACAGAAACCCAGCCCTCAACCCTCGCCAAGGTTACATTTTATGCATTACAATGAGCAGTGTCACTTGAGTCTGTCACATGATTTACAGCAATATGCAAACTAGTTTGCAATGTCACCCGTGATGCAACGCTCATTTTGTATAGGATATGAAAATGAATGTAAAACACGCATTGTGTTTCTCAAAACGTGCGTGTCTGTGTTTCTCTCCCTACTTGTCGTTTCAGATACATACATTCCCAGCTGCGATGAGGACGGCTTTTACAGGAGACTGCAGTGTGACAAGAGCAGAGGGGAGTGCTGGTGTGTGGACCAGCATGGAGGAGAGTTAATGGGCTCCAGAATCCATGGCAACCCCGACTGTGGTGAGCACGAGCACAACACACACACACACACACACACACACACTACACAGAGGACAATGCTCCTTCTGTAGCTACAGGGCTCAGGGCTTAGATCCACAAAATCATCAGTCACCCATCTGACAGAAGACCAAGTGCTACATTCATTAGGCCAGGTTCATTTCCATTCCAAAAGAGCAGTTGTCTCACCGAAATAAAGGTGCTTAAGATTAATTACTACTGGCTGCGACGGACCTGCAGGTGATAACAACAAATCCCCTGACTGGACATAAAATAGCGATTAAAAAGCCCAACGTCGAAGTCACACCTCCTGTTTGTTTATTGTCCTCGCGCCAAGCATGTATTGTTTAGTATAAATCGCTCGCAATATTTTTCTAACAACATTTCCCTTTTGCAGACGGAGTGGTCACGTATTCGGGCGATTTTGGCAGCGGTCTCGGATGGGAAGACGAGGAGGAAAAGGAGGCGGAGGAGAACGGCGAGGAGGCTGAGGAAGAGGAAGGGGAGGTGGGCGAGGTAGATGACGGTGGTTACATTTGGTAAAACGAAGCACGATTCTCGCCTTGTTCGACGTAGCTTTCTGTGGCCCATTTCTACAGAGGCAGCTCTATCTTCTGACATTAAACGGTGGACACTGGAGGGTCTGTCATCTTTATACTGCACTCCAAACAGCATTGACTTGGGGAGGGTGGGGGGGAGGGCGGCTTGGTTAGTGTTAGCTGTAGTGAGATTATGGTACTGGGAAGGAGTTTTCAATTATTGGGCTTATGGATACTTGTGAAACATCATTTTTGTTGTAAGTGCAAGAGTTTTCTCCTGAATCAGTCTCTAGCATCTACAAACACTAGCTCAGAATTAGGCACTTGATAGGTGTGATGTGATGCATTCTTATGCAAGTCTAATAAATACATACTTTCGTCACGTTACATACGGAAATGATACCCGTTAAGTCTAAAGCGACTTTTTAAAGTATGTAAATAAAGATAGACAGGCTTCAGGGTCTAACCTGTTTCATTAGATCTTCTGTCGACCATCAGCAACTGCTTTCTTTGGGAATTGAGACTGCTGCTAATGTTTTTGCTGTTAGAGTTTCTGTAAATTCTTTTAAATGTCCTCCAAATGATTTAGCGTATATGAGCACAGATTACTATAAAGACAAAGAGACAAAAGTCCAAAAACTCTCAGAGCTAAGTTAGCTTAGCTCAAAAAGCTAAGACTGTTATCCTGTTCTGTTCTGGCTGAAACAGTCTCTGCATCATTTCTTTGCTACCTTAAAGTAGATATAGTCGTAAATGTCTTGAGATAAAATAGCCTTGTCAGTGTATTTGAAGAACTATTTCTCCACGGTCACAAACTACAACAGATTTTAGGCTTCTTGCCAGAAATACACAATGCACTTCTACAAGACGATCTTGTCCTAAAGGCACTATTTTTTTCCCGTGTTTTGTGTAATAATCCACCGAAACCAGAGATGGCAAAGCATTATATTTTCATATAAATTACGTCTCAATGCAGTAGCTTTCTCCCTCACTCCGACGTCCAAATCATTGTTTTCTTTGAAATGGACAGTAATAAATCCTGAGATATGTGCGCTCTGGTTTCATATGTCTGTCATAATAGAATTTGCTTATACTCCACTGGGTCAGGCTGTAATACGGTACTTCTGATGCAACATGGCTATTATAACAAGGCAGTGTATGGATGAACAGGAGAGGCAGGAATGAGCTTTCGAAAATGGATTCTGACATATTCTCTCTCATATACCCAAAGGGACCAATCTGTCTTTGCAGATGTCTTCTAATCAGATCTTCCCATCATTTGCAGTGAAAGATGTGTTGGCTGTAATGTTCCTAGGTGTAAATCTATTGCTGCAGGGATTTATATTCAAGATCTGAATCTTAAAATCTACGACTAGAGATGAAGTACATGAGTCCCGCAGTAAAAAAAAAAAAAATGTAAAGCATCATTTTTTAGGGGTTAAAATGCTGTAAAACGTGTATGAATTACAGACTCAGTCTGGTATGATAATTCACTCAGACAGGGTTTCGAAGCTCCACATAGGCAAGAGAAAGCGCATTTGATATGGTAACATCCCCGACGTAAACATTTACATTTACATTTAGTTATTTAGCAGACGCTTTTATCCAAAGAGACTTACAAAAGAGGACAATAGAAGCAATCAAAATTAACAAAAGAGCAACAACATGCAAGCGATATGACAAGTCTCGGTTAGCCTACCCAGTACACATAGCAAGGTTTTTTTTAAACACATTCATCAATGTACCTCAGCACCTACAGAAGAATATAAATCCTCCATATGTCATTGAGACGAATCCTGATGATATTTAAATTAGTTGTGGATTATCATAGACGACGTCACCTTGATGGTGTGATGGAGTGGAAAGACGGCCTACTCATTAAAAGTCAATAGTGAATGTCCTGATGTCTTACTTGGCAGTGTACAGGAGTCTGCTAACAGTGATGTTATACCACTTGGACTAGTGAATGATTGTATTGTACTGTACATGCCATTATTATTGTAAATACTTGGATTTACTGATTAGAAAACATTATATTTACGCTGAGTTGCAGTATATTTGCATTTAGTTGCATGTTCCTTTGTCCGAGTGTGTCATCTTTCTTGCCTGAATATGATTAAAGGCACTGGGCCCGAAAGTGCTGTTCCTTTGTTCTCCTAATTACTCCCAAGACTCTGCGACATGCTAATTTTCATGTGATACTGGAGACACGAGAAAACAAAACTTTTCAACCCACTTTTAAACACATTTTCTGACAAGTGCAATTTATAATAACTACCAAAAATGCCCAACAAAAGCCGGTTCTCAAGACATACAAGAGTCACCAGAGGGTTCAAAAAAGAAGACATATTTTAACTTTAATAGAGGGCATGATGTAAGCACGTCTTTCAAATATTCACTTATTGTCATTACGAAAATTAAACCGCATTTATGATTAAGAAGAAAAAATATGCAGGATGAAATTATAATTATCTGCTATTATACTGCTATTATAATACAGCATTGATTCATAATTGGCACACATTTCATATTTTAGCAATACTGTGTAGCAACTTGCTTGGCATCAATCTAAAATGGTTAGAATCCAGTTTCAGCCTTGGTTTCTAACTATTTTATTAAAAAAAAGTGTATGATGAAGCTCTGTTATAACACTGCATTGTTTTAGTGTTGGCACACATTCATATATTAATGATTCAGTGCGGCAAACAGCTCAGGACCAACCTAAAAGGGTTAGAATTAGAAACCTGAAAACATTTTTTTTACTCAGTTGGTTTTATTTAGTTATAATATTAGAATGTATGATATTTTTTTAATCCTAAATCAATACAAGTGTAGAGTTATATGACATGATACAGAGCTGAAAAGAAAAATGTTTTGTTTTGACCAATCATTATGTTCACTTGCATGTGATTAAAAAAAAAAACTATTTAAGGGGTGAAGGAATTTAAGCAGGATTTCTGTGTAATCTTAAATAGTCAAGTTAAAAGAAGTTTGACAGAAATTTTGGAGACTCATCAAAGCTTGCTCTGAATGCTTTGTAGTCTCCATATCTTCCTGACATCATCCTCTGCACTGTCTAAGACCTTAAACACAGCAGCATCTCCTGTTTGAGCAAAATGTCTCAGTAGAGGCTCCAGAACGGTCACTGGGATGCTGAAGTTCAGGTGGGGATACGTCACTTTTGCAGCAGAGTCTCTTGTATTACTGGACACGATACCTAATATTGGAATATATAAGATTAAAAAAACGTATGAGAAAGAATCTGCCTATGAAAGCTTGATTTAGTCAGACATTGTCAGTGAATGAAAGCTGGAATGCTGGAGAAAAAAAAATATGCTTAATTGGTCACATGGTTCCCCCTTCTGGTTAGAGAAGGTATTGTACTTTTCAATCTCCACTGAATACTGTATTTTTACTGAACAACAACTGGTTGATGTTCTGATAAACAAAACATTTTCCATTAATTTCTAACTACTTAAAAGTAAATGTATAAATGATATTACCTAACAATTCCCCAGTGGCAGAGCGAACCACAGCACCACCACTGGCTCCAGACTGCACTGCACATGTAGTCTGCAGCATCACAGGCTGTGACTGATGGGTAATAACTCTGGATAAGATCAAGATGAAGATGAACTCAACGAAGGGCCACAGCTGCTCCCTAAAGCTCCATAACCCACAACAAGCACATCCTCACCTAAACAAACACACAACATGAGAATGCCAGGTGCTGCACAGTGATAAAGTACACAGTTACAAAATAATATTTACATAAACTGAAATGGATCATTATATTTATAATACATTTAAATTATGACGATATATATATATATATATATATATATATATATTATTTTCACTTACATCATAATTAGGACTTGCCATAATTTCAACTTGCATGCCATAATGACTTAATAATCATAATAATAATCATGACCTCTTAATTTTGACTTTTCATGCCATAATTGTGACTTTTTTGTCTCATAATTATGACAGTGTGTCACAATTTATTTCTATATGATTTACCAAAGCATGTTTTTTTCTTATGTGGCAGAAATAAGTTTCTATAGTTATAATTTGTATGTAAAGGACTGGAGTTAAATATAAATTACTGTATCAAATATCACATTAATTGTTGTGAAAGACTATAGGGTTAAATATAAAATATAAATGTAGTGTCAAAATCGATACAAAACCACCTGATATGTGGATATAATGTTATCACACATATAAACTGACACAATGGAAAGTACAAATATTATTTTTCTTATGTTGGTGGCATTAGACATCCACAGAAAAATCACAACAAAATCTCATGGCTAAATATCAGTTTAAATAAAACAGGTTTGCAGCACATTACCTGTGTAAAAGTATGTGGTAAACTGTGTTTTTACTGAGGCTGCAAGGGGCTCCTGAAGCTCTACCAAAGCGATATCATAGGGAGATGATGGTACTGATGAATACAGCACCTTACCACTAACTGGATGAAATCTGAGGTGGAAAGTTTAGACATTATTACAAATTCCATGGTGATTAAAAATATAACAATAACATGTTTAACAAAGATCACCAAACAAAATGTCACTTCTTTAGGCCTCATAATTATGAATATGAATGAATTCAGAGTCCATTACCTTCCTCCAAAGTTGACTCTGACTGTCAGCACAGACTTTTCATTCACCACATGCCTGCAGGTCAGAACCAGATTCTGGTTTAGCAGCACACCAGAACCCCACAGCTGGCCGGTCTCAATTAGCACCACTCCAGGGTAAAATTCAGAGCGTGGCTTTAGTTTTGCAGTCAATGGAGCTTGAAGAGAGCCAGTGATTAACTGAGAGGACTTTTCTATCAGCGACTTCTGGATGGCACCAGCCTGTAGCATGTTTTCCAGAATCAGGTGAACCGAGCACACAAGTGTCAGTCCAATCCATTCATCTGATTTCCAGCAGAGTGGTGAAGCGATCAAACCCACGAGGTAAGAGCTGCCTTTTTTGCTAACAAACACACCGCCTCCTTTAGTGCCAGGCAAGCAGCGGGCATCAGTCAGGATCAGGGCATTCTCATCACCTGCCAGATTACTAACTATACCTTTACTAATTGTGTTCATGAAGAGGTCTGGACAGAGACCACCGAATGGAGACCCACATGCGATGACATGACATCCCTTTTTAAGACTGCCACTCTTCACCCATGGAATAGTTTCCTTACAGGTGCAAGTGGATGAAGTGGCACTTTTAAAAGTGCAAACCAACTTAAAAACCTGGAGTCTTCCAGAACTTCTGTATCCAAAGTGCGATTATAAAATCCCCAGTTATCAGCCCTCTTGAAGATCTTGTGAAATGCATCTTTAAACTCTACACAATTGATCATCATTAACAGCCGAGCCTCTTGACAGCTCATATTGCGTCTGTCCGTTACACATGACTG
Organism: Spinibarbus caldwelli; assembly: GCA_039654775.1. Classification (NCBI taxonomy): domain Eukaryota; kingdom Metazoa; phylum Chordata; class Actinopteri; order Cypriniformes; family Cyprinidae; genus Spinibarbus; species Spinibarbus caldwelli. The sequence continues at coordinate 13,407,411 of CM077243.1, read as the reverse complement.
GTTAGCGCAAAGGTGAATGTAATCTACATGCACTTTTATCTCTTAAGTGAAACTTTCAGAATACAATATTTTTGCGTCTTTCTTCATGGACTGTCTATCATTGATAAAGCGTGAGAACAAAATGCCACTACAGACTACAATCCCAGACTGGTAATTCAGAAACACTCCACTGCAGCTCATTTCTTTATTCTGAGATCCAGATGTGAGGTTGAGTGGCTTCTCGGACACTGTGACAACACATATTTGTTCCACATTCTTCATTTTCAAACGTTAGCTATATAGAGATATGTATATCTAACAGTATTAAATTGGTTCAATAAATGGTCACAATTTTTATGCTAATAGTAACTTAGAGGAGTTCTTGCATCTTGCTTTGAGTTCAAGATACAAATGCAGCCATGGAAGTCAATATATACAGGTGCATCTCAATAAATTAGAATGTCGTGGAAAAGTTCATTTATTTCAGTAATTCAACTCAAATTGTGAAACTCATGTATTAAATAAATTCAATGCACACAGACTGAAGTAGTTTAAGTCTTTGGTTCTTTTAATTGTGATGATTTTGGCTCACATTTAACAAAAACCCACCAATTCACTATCTCAACAAATTAGAATATGGTGACATGCCAATCAGCTAATCAACTCAAAACACCTGCAAAGTTTTCCTGAGCCTTCAAAATGGTCTCTCAGTTTGGTTCACTAGTCTACACAATCATGGGGAAGACTGCTGATCTGACAGTTGTCCAGAAGACAATCATTGACACCCTTCACAAGGAGGGTAGGCCACAAACATTCATTGCCAAAGAAGCTGGCTGTTCACAGAGTGCTGTATCCAAGCATGTTAACAGAAAGTTGAGTGGAAGGAAAAAGTGTGGAAGAAAAAGATGCACAACCAACTGAGAGAACCACAGCCTTATGAGGATTGTCAAGCAAAATTGATTCAAGAATTTGAGTGGACTTCACAAGGAATGGACTGATGCTGGGGTCAAGGCATCAAGAGCCATCACACACAGACGTGTCAAGGAATTTGGCTACAGTTGTCATATCCCTCTTGTTAAGCCACTCCTGAACCACAGACAAAATCAGAGGCGTCTTACCTGGGCTAAGGAGAAGAAGAACTGGACTGTTGCCCAGTGGTCCAAAGTCCTCTTTTCAGATGAGAGCAAGTTTTGTATTTCATTTGGAAACCAAGGTCCTAGAGTCTGGAGGAAGGGTGGAGAAGCTCATAGCCCAAGTTGCTTGAAGTCCAGTGTTAAGTTTCCACAGTCTGTGATGATTTGGGGTGCAATGTCATCTGCTGGTGTTGGTCCATTGTGTTTTTTGAAAACCAAAGTCACTGCACCCGTTTACCAAGAAATTTTGGAGCACTTCATGCTTCCTTCTGCTGACCAGCTTTTTAAAGATGCTGATTTCATTTTCCAGCAGGATTTGGCACCTGCCCACACTGCCAAAAGCACCAAAAGTTGGTTAAATGACCATGGTGTTGGTGTGCTTGACTGGCCAGCAAACTCACCAGACCTGAACCCCATAGAGAATCTATGGGGTATTGTCAAGAGGAAAATGAGAAACAAGAGACCAAAAAATGCAGATGAGCTGAAGGCCACTGTCAAAGAAACCTGGGCTTCCATACCACCTCAGCAGTGCCACAAACTGATCACATCCATGCCACGTCGAATTGAGGCAGTAATTAAAGCAAAAGGAGCCCCTACCAAGTATCGAGTACATATTAGTGCTGTCAATCGATTAAAAAATTTAATCGCGTTAATCACAGTCACAGTCCAGTCATGGACTGTGATTAATCATGATTAATCGCAAATTTAAAATACTAGGATTTACCTGTAAATGTGTTGAAATAAAGAAATGCATGACAAACTAGTTTAAGGAAACAGAAACTTTCACACCTCCGCCAGGTATGAGACATAATCCTTATTATTCTTTTGTTTTTATTCAGCCATTATCAGCCTTTATACTGGCAATACAACTGGCAATACAATGACAATACAATACAATTATCAAAAGTATTTCTAAATAAATACAACAAAAAAAATTTTGCGACCCTACATGAAGTATTATGACAAAATGCATTATTAAGAAGAATTGGACCTGTTCTGCAGGTGCATTAGAGCTAACATTAGCATCATGCTTCATTAGACAATTTATGAGATTAATAGTACACTTTTACTCAGAACTCACTTTAAACCACCATCGAGTGTTTCTAATAACCTTCTTTTTCGATCACATGTGGAATTTGGTCGTTTACTGTTGTTAAAATATGCTCTTTATAGCCTTTTATATCGCTGCACAAATTAGCATTTCAGATGTACACATTCATCTCAAGAAAATCACATACAAACCATATCCTATCGTAATCGTGTGTTTATTATCTTATATAATCTATAGTTGCTGTTGTCATGTTTATTTCTGCTGTGTAAGCCTTAATATGCATTCTCTGACTGAAACTCACGTTGTTTGTGATGTTTACAGCCGCCTCTCCGTTCTTAAGTTGCCAGGTATACAATCTAAGTATAATACACATTAGTAAAAGGATCTATTTTAATTTTCATTTGTCTATATACACTTTGGGCGGCCGTGGTACATTATAAAAGTAGCCCAAAAAACCACAACCCACGACTCTGTAATTTTTCCCGCGACTGTATTTTCAAAATAGCCCACTTGTGCCGTTACCCTGGCAACACTGGTTCACTGTACCCTCATCACACAACGATAGACAACCTTCTGCGCTGCGATGACGGGAAGAACTTGGGGTCAAACCTTATCAAACGATTAATTTGCGTTAAAAAAAATATTAACGCGTTAAAAATTTTTGATTAATCGCATGCGTTAACACGTTAACGTTGACACCCCTAGTACATATACAGTAAATGAACACACTTTCCAGAAGGCCAACAATTCACTAAAAATGTGTGTTTTTTTTATTGGTCTTATGAAGTATTCTAATTTGTTGAGAAAGTGGATTGGTGGGTTTTTGTTAAATGTGAGCCAAAATCATCACAATTAAAAGAACCAAAGACTTAAACTATTTCAGTCTATGTGCATTGAATTTATTTAATACACGAGTTTCACAATTTGAGTTGAATTACTGAAATAAATGAACTTTTCCACGACATTCTAATTTATTGAGATGCACCTGTATATAAGAACACCATACTAACATACACAGTTTGTCAATAACAACTAGCTAGAGTTGCAACGAATACGTCTGACCGTCTATATAATTTAATAATATCTATATTGACTTATCGCCGACTTGACTTTCTTGCATGCGTTATCTGCAACGCTTCCTGGTATGATTTCATTGGAGTAAAGGTCATCACTTGATCGATGAAGCGTTCGTCCAAAGCTGTATGTTTTAATTGGAAGTCCGACTCTTTCGAACAATTTGTTTCATGTAACCGGTTCAGCGGTTCTTTTGAGTCTCCGTTATCATAGACATAAACACATGATCGTAATGTGAATTTATGTCCGAAAGAGACGTTTCGCGCATCAAACCAGTCGTGAACGAGTCGTTCCGTTTGATTTGTAAACAAATATAGACGGTTTTGTTAATCGATTCATTGAAAAGATCCAACTCCAAAGAAAGTTTCGTTCACAAATCAGACGTCGTTTATACTTTGGACTGTGTTCTTGTGCAATGTTCATTCATGGTCACGTCACAAACGTTACAAAGGTAAGAGTATTGCCAAATAACTTTTTATTTGCGAATTTTTACTTCACTAGAATATCAGAATTGTTTTCTTGCTTTCTTCGATTCATATGCATATATGTATGATTTCTTTGAGATCAAAGTACACACGGAAAATTCTGAATATTTTTTATATTTTTGTTGCTTACTTCAGTGCAGGGCTGGACTGAGACAAAAAATCGGCCCTGGCATTTTTTGGCCAGGGCGGCCCACCACCACCACATACCACACACACACACACACATATATACACACAGGTGCTGGTCATATAATTATAATATTTCAATAGATTTATTTCACTAATTCCATTCAAAAAGTGAAACTTGTATATTATATGCATTCATTACACACAGACTGATATATTTCAAATGTTTATTTCTTTTAATTTTGATGATTATAACTGACAACTAAGGAAAATCCCAAATTCAGTATCTCAGAAAATTAGAATATTGTGAAAAGGTTCAATATTGAAGACACCTGGTGCCACACTCTAATCAGCTAATTAACTCAAAACACCTGCAAAGGCCTTTAAATGGTCTCTCAGTCTAGTTCTGTAGGCTACACAATCATGGGGAAGACTGCTGACTTGACAGTTGTCCAAAAGACGACCGCTGACACGTTGCACAAGGAGGGCAAGACACAAAAGGTCATTGCAAAAGAGGCTGGCTGTTCACAGAGCTCTGTGTCCAAGCACATTAATAGAGAGGCGAAGGGAAGGAAAAGATGTGGTAGAAAAAAGTGTACAAGCAATAGGGATAACCGCACCCTGGAGAGGATTGTGAAACAACCCATTCAAAAATGTGGGGGAGATTCACAAAGAGTGGACTGCAGCTGGAGTCAGTGCTTCAAGAACCACTACGCACAGACGTATGCAAGACATGGGTTTCAGCTGTCGCATTCCTTGTGTCAAGCCACTCTTGAACAACAGACAGCATCAGAAGCATCTCGCCTGGGCTAAAGACAAAAAGGACTGGACTGCTGCTGAGTGGTCCAAAGTTATGTTCTCTGATGAAAGTAAATTTTGCATTTCCTTTGGAAATCAGGGTCCCAGAGTCTGGAGGAAGAGAGGAGAGGCACACAATCCACGTTGCTTGAGGTCCAGTGTAAAGTTTCCACAGTCAGTGATGGTTTGGGGTGCCATGTCATCTGCTGGTGTTGGTCCACTGTGTTTTCTGAGGTCCAAGGTCAACGCAGCCGTATACCAGGAAGTTTTAGAGCACTTTATGCTTCCTGCTGCTGACCAACTTTATGGAGATGCAGATTTCATTTTCCAACAGGACTTGGCACCTGCACACAGTGCCAAAGCAACCAGTATCTGATTTAAGGACCATGGTATCCCTGTTCTTAATTGGCCAGCAAACTCACCTGACTTTAACCCCATAGAAAATCTATGGGGTATTGTGAAGAGGAAGATGCGACATGCCAGACCCAACAATGCAGAAAGCTGAAGGCCACTCTCAGAGAAACCTGGGCTCTCATAACACCTGAGCAGTGCCACAGTCTACTACTTTTACAGTTGGCCAAGATTTCTAAAAATCCTTTCTTTGTATTGGTCTTAAGTAATATTCTAATTTTCTGAGATACTGAATTTGGGATTTTCCTTAGTTGTCAGTTATAATCATCAAAATTAAAAGAAATTAACATTTGAAATATATCAGTCTGTGTGTAATGAATGAATATAATATACAAGTTTCACTTTTTGAATGGAATTTGTGAAATAAATCAACTTTTTGATGATATTCTAATTATATGACCAGCACCTGTGTGTGTGTGTGTATATATATATATATATATATATATACACACACACTTTTTTTTTTTTTTTATTTCTCCTTATTAAAGTTACAAAAGTGATTTAGTCAAGAGGAGTGAGAGATTTTCTCTCACTGTTGTTTGATTAATATGAATGGCAGACAGGACGAACATTGGACAGCTTCTCCTTTAAGACCGAAGTCCGTATCCAATATACTGTTACATATGCGTTTAAAAAAATTGCACCGGCCCAAAAGTGCGTTGGCCCACCGGGAAAATGCCCGGTATGCCAGATTACCAGTCCAGCCCTGCTTCAGTGCGTAATACTACAATGTGCTACATGTGGCATGTACATAATTAGCCATTTCAAAAGATAAGCAGCATTGAAAATCCCAATCCTTTCACATAAGCCTATGTACAAGTAAGGGTAAAAGTAGTAATATGACACATTTTCTATTGCACAGGCATATTTTCTATGAATTAAAAAAAGCCAATGTACTTTCATGCCATAACTGCAAATAAGTCACAGATGGCAGTCAAAAAGTACTCATTGCACAGTCAGGTAGTTTAGTGTTGAAACAGGCTAATGTAGACACATCACTGGCACTGAGTGCTACATAAGCACAGTCTTAAAAGTATCAAAGTACTACATACAAATCAAACATTTGTACTTTTAAATATTAGATAGCAATATTGCATTTGAAATCTCAGGTCATTTTGATAAGCAAGCATGTATACATTGACAATCCACACCAAATCATTTCAGAAGTTTTTCCTTTGAACAGGTGGGAAATGCAGTACTAGGGGAAAAAACACCAACATTAAGGCACTGAGGTAATGTAACATGAAAACAAAAACACTGATTCTGTATCTTCTGATGATTGTGACATCAGAATTTCACAGCACAAGTGATGTTCACCTGATTTAAATCCTTGATTCAAATGTTCAATGATATGTTTACCTTTCACGTGGTACAAAATTGACACTGGATTGAAAAAGCATTTTGTAACTTGATGCCATCTCTTAAAATAACCCAGCTCTGTCAACTGTTAAAGCAAACTGTATTTCTATCCCTGCTTTTAGAAAAGGAAACAGTATAAATTACTGCTAAGGTAAACATGACTTATGTAAGTAATTACACCTGTAGCTTGAATGAATGCATATCTCAGATACTTTTCTATCACCACACTGGATTTTATAGGCTCAGATAATATATATAACACCCCTGGTTACTAGTTTCATTACAAGATAAACAATCATTTAATAAATAAGGATACACAGGTTTTAAATTAATAAACACATTAAATATGTTAATCAATATATTGAGAAAGCCATCGAAAACCTTCACCATATCCTTGTCTTTTCAACACACTGCACATAAAGACTTCCATTGGCCTCAGGTTGAGTTCTTTCAGTGATACATTCCCCTGTGTGAGACAAAAGACCTTGTATTGCTCCAGAAAATATTATTCATTATATTACATATTACATATACTGTACAGCACAAAATGTCTTAAATATATTCCCTCATTGACCTACCTTTCCTGTGGTGTGTCCATAAAGTCCAAACATTCCTCTTAGTGCGTCCTCACTAATTGCTTCTGGACGGTCAATTTTATTCCCCAAAATAAGGATTGGCACATTGGAGATGGTTTCATCAGTTAAGAGGGCCTATGATTAAAGAGCAGTGTGCCCTCATTATTATTCAAATACATGGCTGTTTTGATTGGTGGGACTGGGAAGAAATTTAAATTAGTGAACTGAAGTCAGTGCGGTGATATTCCTCTACACTCTCAAACAAAGGTACAAAACTTTAACAAAACTGTACCTTTTTTCTGAGAGTTAGGATGTGTTCATAGTTAAACATTCATTAGTAAATAACTGTTCATAGATAAAACCATTGAGTACATTTATAAAAAGTAAAAAGTAGACTTACATCCAACTCAATTTTGGCTTCTAGTAGACGTTCATGGTCAGCACAGTCAACAAGATACACTATCCCATTTATTGCTGGAAGATAATTCCTCCAAACCCTTCTTGCTGAGAATTGAGAAAAAACAAAATCAATCTGCATTGTGTTCAAGGTTGTTCTAGAATTGCTAATTAAATTTGTTTAGATATTTTTTTCAAATAAATCTGCTTTTAACTACATCAGTGATTTTTTTTATTCTGAAATTTAAATTCCAAATTCATTAAAGGGGGGTCATATGACGTTGCTAAAAAGAACATTATTTTGTGTATTTGGTGTAATGCAATGTGTTTATGCGGTTTAAGGTTCAAAAAACACATTATTTTCCACATACTGTACATTATTGTTGCTCCTCTATGCCCTGCCTTTCTGAAACGCGCCAATTTTTACAAAGCTCATCGTTCTGAGAAGCGAGGCATGCTCTGATTGGCCTGCTATCCAGTGCGTTGTGATTGGCCGAATACCTCAAGCGTGAGACGGAAATGTTACGCCCCTTACCGTATTGTGATGGCATGTCCCAGCGCGACGAGACTAAAACAATAAAACCCATTACAAATGAGCCATTTGTCGCATCCAGTGGGGACATAATTACTGATTATAATGACTTATACTGTCTTTTTACGCGTCGCATTGCGCCACGTAAACATTACCATGTCTGCATTTGTGATCGGAGAAACGACAAACAACAAGCACTACTCTACACAGCTCAAAACTCGCATTTGAATAGTCAGTGGCAAATTCTTTAAATATGAAAACATACTTACAGGCTGTGAGTCAGAAGCGCCAGACTGTCCTTGCAAAGTTGGAATTGCCCCACTTTATAGAAACAGTCTTTGAGCATAGCTGGCAGGCTACTCCCAGGTTCAGGAAATAGTCCTCCGTAAAATGCGATGCACACACTCGAATATTTGGGTTGAACTGTTCTGGAACAGTGTTGTAAATACAACTTAACCACTGATTTCTAGTTGTGTCCTCTTTTGGAAGCCCAAACAAAGTAGTTTTGCTTTCACAACGAAACACAGCATCTCCATGATATGGTGGCAGCAGCAACAACAATACTACAGCGAGAATAAAAGTCCCGCCCCCTTTCTTTGCGTATACATTTGGGCGGTGTTTTGCAAATCTTCCCACACCATGACGTAGACGTGGGGGTGTGTTTGAATGAGACGTTTTAGGGGGGCGTGGTCGAGTCTTAACTTTTATAAAGAATATCTCTTTGGTTTTGAGACTTCAGTCTTTGCAACTTCAGGGATCTTATCTATGCACAAACAGCTTCTAACACTCCAAAGAGAAAGGAAAACTTGAAATCGCATCATATGACCCCTTCAATCATTTATTAATAAATGCTATTTTTACCTTGAGCATGTCCACCCAGGTCAAATGTTGTGAATGTCATCCCAGCTATAGTCAGTTCTTCAGATGCTAGCAGATAAGACAAGATACAGTACATTGTGTACAATGGTTGCTTCAACATATGTAGAATTCAGTTTCTAAGAACAAGTCATTCTGTTTTTGTACTTCCCTTTCAAACACTACATATTAAAACAGTAAAATATGTGGCACTTTACTTACTAGGGTGAAGTGTTGGAACATGTTGCCCAAGTCGATCATCTTTAAGCATGTGCAATAATGTTGTTTTTCCAGCATTGTCTAATCCAAGAAAAACTAATTTCCCAGACTTTTTATAGAGACCTAAAATCAAATGAAATTATGAAAGCACATACAAAAAAAAAAAACAAAAAAAAAAAAACAGCTACATTATGATTTGTGTTCATCAGTATTTCAGTATCTGTCTGATACTTTACCTAATAATTGTAACACACTGCTGAATCCTCTGTACAGCCAATCAAATATGAAAGACATTTTTTGTAGCCTGTTCCCTGAAACAAAATAGCAGCAGAATGAGAGAATTGTTCCAATGCAGTATAAGATCCAAGACTTTTCAAGGGGCTCTGCTAACTCCAGAATAACCTCTTTCCCTAAATCTACTGTAAGCAGGTGAAAAACAGCTGATACTAAGTTACTAAATGACCAAAGTTAACGTTTTGTCTCCAAGAGTGCATTTAAGAAAAGAAACATAAACCCCCTCGTAGCTATTAACCAATATCCCGCACACAACATGAGCAAGAAACTATTTCTAGTTGTGAGACCTTGTCATTTGACGCCATGGATATAGCACACAGACATAGCTGTCACTCAAATAACAGCAACTCGCGTTCAAATTCAAGTGCATTTTTATACATTAATAAGGGTCTTATGTTTTTTGCATTGTAAATTAAGATGAATACATGTACAATTAAATATCACTGTTCCCTAACTGTGCATTAAATGTAAACATCGCAGTATACACAGCCTAAATGTTTAGCGCGCGTTTTCTAGAAACGCGTCCATACAGTCGAGGCGCTTTAAAACACAGAAAACAAACAGCCAGATATGCTGAAGTTGAATGAGCAAAGTAGAGTATTGTAAAGGTAAAATGCTCAGTGTGACGTATAGATAAAACCCTAAAACCTGGCTTTTGGTGTTAAAAATGTTTCTATTAAACATTGTATCCAATATAGTCGCGTCGTTTGTAATGTTGCATCATTTGTAAACAGCACAGAACACATAGGTTGTAATAGGTCAATACCTGGAAGGGTCCGCTTCTGTTGTAGACCAGTCAGTCCGGTCTGTGTTCTGCTGCTAAAAAACAGCCCGAATTTGTCGTTTAACCGGAACTGCGTAGCTGCATAGGGTGGTCTCAGATCGATTGTAGGTTAATGTGTTGGCATCTGGTTGGTAAATGTTGACCGACTTGCGGCTGAGGGGTCTGACAGCTAAGACTTTACATTCAAACGTTTGGGATAGGTAACATTTTTTAAAAAAAATGTTTTTAAAACAAGTGTTTTATTCTCACCAAGACTACATTCGTCAAAACCACAGTAATATTGTGAAAAATTATTACAATTTAAAAGGACCTTTTAAAATAGAAAACAGTTATTTATTTCTATGAAAAGCGTACATTTCAGCAGCCATTACTCCAGTTACATGATCATTTAGAAATCATAATATACTGATCTGGTGCTCAAGAAACATTTCTGCTGCCTAATATTTATTTATTTATAAACTGTGATAGACTTTTTTAAACAGGATTCACTTTTGATCAGCTTAATGCATCCTAGCCCGAATAGAAGTATAATTTCATATGAAAAAAATCTTACTGAGCCCAGAATTTTGAATGGTGGAGGTAGTGGTAGTTTAACATGTTAAACTGTTGTTGAAATTCTACATGGTAAAGCATTAGTTCATCAAAAAAAAAAAAAACTGTCATCATTTTTTGTTCCAGACTTGTATGACATTGTTCCATGAATGTTAGGTAGAATGGCATTTCCAGTCACCATTCACTTTCACTGTATGGGAAAAAAAACATGCAATGACAGTAAATGAGGCTGCCAGCATAGTATCTGTTGTTGCACAGTACAAAGAAAGTCATGTGGGTTTGAAACAACATGAGTTGGAGTAACTGACAGAATATTTCATTTATGTAAAGACAATCTAATACAGAACAAAAGGTATTAACAAAAAAATGTCTGATAGTAGTGTCATATGAGAAAAGCTTTATTAAAGCATTTGTTCAGAATCTTACAGTACTTGAGTTTGACCAGACTATTAGCTAACTTTAGTATCTGTTACACAGAATATCGAACCATTATAAAATACAACTTAACTTAGCAAGACATTGGTTAGCTTCCCTAAATGTTAATGTGAGATTCAGGCCCCAGATAAGGTGTCAAGTGCCCCTGTTTTCATAAAATACTATTATTCTAGACATACATATTTGAAACAAGATCAGACTGCTCCGTTCACAGTGTTATGTTCTTCAGTTCTTTGTATAGTAGAACCATTTGTCAACTGAAAAAGACAGCACAATGGAGTAAATATGTCATATCTTGAAAGAAAAAGTGTAAACTCAAACTGAATGGATATACAACAGTAAAAATATAAAATTGACATTTTCTTTAGCGATCTGATGTTTCACTGTAAAAAAATCAAACCTGAGTTTGGAACTGGACTAGCCTCTCCACATGGGCATGACTGAAAAATTAAGAGAAAAATTAGTTTCAGTTACCACACTAGTGTCTTACTTGACATAAGGCACCACTATTAATGCTAGACATCTGTATATAAAATTGATAAAGCAGTGAATAAATTCCTATTAATTGAAAGCAAAAACAAAGTTCTTACTCCATCAACGACTGCTTTGGCTTCATCTGCCGAACAGCAGAATGGACTGTATCCCTCTGAGACGCACGTGTTCTTGCTGCACAGTAAAAGAGAAAAGCAACATGACTTATGTTAAAAGGGGGGAAAAGCAAAGAAATTTCTCTATTTTATATTATATTAATGTGTTCCAGCAGTAAACCATGTCTACAACTCTATAGGTTATCTGTAGTGATTGAAAATGAAAGTGCAAACAGTCAGAGCTGAAATAAAATACTGTGCAAAATGAGCAAACAAATGCAGACCGCTGAAGAAACATTCCCTTACCAGTTTAGTTCTCCAGCACTGGTTTGTTGTGAGATCAGTGCCTTCCAGAAGCCATGTGTGGCTTTGATTGTCTCAATGGCAAAGTCCTGGAATAATTGTAGCATATTTATATGACAAATATGACCAATCACAAGCTTGTTTACAACAATTTTCTGAACAACACACCTTGTCTTTGAACTCTCCGTTGAATGCAAACTGGTTTTCAGGTTTCCCATCAGGTACCTTGTACCTTCTGAACCAGTCAACTGTGGCCTCAAGGTAGCCAGGCTTGAGTCGCCTCACGTCACTAATGTCTATATTTCACATCAGAAAAATGATAGCAATCACATATATGTGTCTCTCTTCTAAGTCAAGTGGAAAGTAACGAGTGTTACTTACTGTTCAAGTCCTTTGCTTCAGGGTCATCAACGTTGATTGCAATCACTTTCCAGTCAGTTTCACCTTCATCAATCATCGCTAAAACACCCAGGACTTTCACTTTGATAACATCTCCATGACAGCACACCTGTGAAGATCAAGCATTGTGGGGTTTATTTATCTAATCCAACTATATGACAGCTTGCTTTATAAATTTCATAGAAAATTTCAAAAGACAAACACTGGTATCTATACCTTGTTTCCAATTTCACAGACATCGATTGGGTCATTGTCACCACAACACCCAGTGTCATTGTCTTTGTGTCCGGGGTCTTCCCAAGTCTATCAGAAAAGATTTAAAGAAAGTCGTCGTAAATCTAGGGGGTAAAAGAGACAGTGGCACATGCAGTTCACATCTACAAGAAAGGTTTTTGATTTCAGTTTGAAGAATGCTAAACTGTCTCCACCAAGATGTATTTCTCCAGAAATGAAGAAAAATCTGTACAATCGTATTTTTATATTGACAAGCTATACTAAAGGCATCAAGTACTAAAAGAATCAGTTTGAAGTTGTGTTCATGCAGATGGAATGCATATAAACTAACATTCAAAAGTTTGGAGTCAATAAGATTTTTTTAAACAAATTAATACTTTTGTGACCATTAAGACATTCATAATGTTACAAAAGATGAATGAAATGTTTCTTGAGCAGCAAATCAGCATATTAGAATGATTTCTGAAAGTGACAGTGAAGACTGGAGAAATGCCTGCTGAAAATTCTGCTTTGCCATCACAGAAATAAATAACATTTTAAAATACAATAAAATTGACAACAGTTTTTTTCAATTGTGATATTTCATAATATTCTACTGTATTTTTGATCAAATAAATGCAACCTTGGTGAGCATAAGAGATTTCTTTCAATAGCATTTTTAAAAAATGAATCACATTTGAACAGTAGTGGTTTAAACAGTTAAATGATTCCAGAAACTGAAGCGGTTGCTATCTTCAGTCTGTTTAATTCTTTTTGTTTAATGTGTGATCAGTGCTGATTTAAAGCTTACTTGAGGGATTGCGCCATAATTCCAAATATAGCCTTTGTGGGGGAAAACATTGGCCACGTAGCGCAAATTGCCCTTCTTCACGTCTTGCTTAATGGGGTTCAGGGGGTCTTTTGTAGCAATCTGAAAAGTAAAGCATAATGTTGACTTATAGAATGACAGAATATCCATGCAGACATTAACTGGTCCATGAGTCATTATTTTGTTTGAATGTCAATACACAACCCACCACAAAATGTAGGTTAAAAGTCTTTTATTTTCAATGTCACTTAGTCTCTGTAACTGTACTGTAACCATTCATGTTTTAGATGTGTAAATACTGTATATGACCTTGCAAAATAAATAGCCAAGTCCTCTATTCTATTATTTTATTCTGTTATACTGCAAGTGGTGTAGTTCTGTCCTGTTGGTCATACTGTACCTCCATTTTTGCATTTGTCCATCTTGGTACTTCAACAACCATGTGGAAAATGTTCTATAGAGAAAAAAATAAAAATAAATTATTTTTATGAAAAAGGAAATTGTTAAATAAGCCTAAATGTGGTGTTTCTATAATAATTTAACCTTCAGATTACTAAAAAAATATATATAATGTAAAGCTATGAGAATGATTAATCAAAGTTTTACACAGGTAAGATATCAGAGCAGTCCAAAGTATTGAACGCTTTAAGATGACACTATTGAAAAGGTAAAGATCACTCCTCTTACAGACCAAGTCCCTTCACCTGATAAAGAGCTGATATACCCTGCTGGATTGTGAAATGGCCATTCACCGCCAAAGGGGTCCTATAAGGGTGGGGGATCTACACTAAGACTAGGAGAAGAGAAACTAAGAACATATTAAATTAACATACTGTACCTGAGCTTCATCTGCATACATAGGTATGTCATGGAATGGTGAAATGTACTTTCCATTTGAGTTCTCTGTTAAAAAAAAAAAAAAAGTGTGAATTGCATAACATATTTCTGTACAAATAAATATTTCAAAGGCAACTGTTATTGATGTAATCTGATCATCACTTAAAACCTGGCTGAGCAGCTGATTTCCATATTAAGATACAAATAAAAATATCTAAATAAAAAAATTCCACCATGTCGTTTTTTTTTTTTTTTAATCTTGAAATTGATACATAACACGCAATGAGGTTTTTCCTAGTTTCCTAAATGAATATTGCTGTGTGATAACTTATATAATTTATATTTCTATAAAACAGTATACCAGACTTTCAGAAATATGTTACGGTCAAGCTCAAGCATTTAAACTTTATTAACCCCTTAGCTGTCAAAGATCGGCGACGGCCCTAGATTAATGATGTTTCACTTTAACAGCAGGTTAAAACATCAAACTCTTACTTGATCTGGACAAACTGTGCATCAGTAGAAAGATTTAAGACTCTAGCTAAGATATTTGACCAGTTTTGATAAAAACATTGTTGCAGTGACAGTAATTTAGTAATTTATGTCAGGAGTGCAAAATAATAAATCTGCATGTGTCATTTTTGGAATAGAAATTCACGACGCATTCATATTCAGTCACGTCTGCAGCGGTTTATTTGTGTTCACATAGATTCACTGAACAGCGTCAATAAGGGCTTATAGTCCAAAGATGCATACACGGAGAAATATATATTTACTCATGTTTACTTCATATTTCTTCAGACAGAATCTTCATTTCTATTAATTTTCCACTGATTTGCGCGATCTGATGAGCATTAGCAGCTCCCAGCGCTGTATCTGTGTGTTTACTCTTCCGTGCTCGCGCTGTGAATCTCTGAGACCTGATTCGTCCGTCGCTTATCAATCATAACTGCGCCTCATATCCCGCCCCGTCTCTTCCGTCACACACTGTACTCTTCCGTGTTGATATCTGACCACAGCATACACAGAGAAACCTCGTGGGGTTTTAGAATTTCAGTCACAAAATCAAAATATGTTGTGTTTGGTTTAAAGAAAAAACTTTTAAATAACAGTTTAAATATTTATAGTAGTCCTATAGAAAGAGTTAAATCATTTAAGTTTTTAAGAGTTTGGTTTGAGGAAAGAATGACTTGGAAAGTACACAGATAAAACTTTGAAAAAGTGTGAGAGTCATCAATACTTTGAGATGTTTAGTTGGAACTGATTGGAGTGCAAGTAGAGATTGTTTAATGATGATTTATAGGGGAATTATTAGGGCTAATATTGATTATGGATGCATGGTATATAAATTAGCATCAGAATCTGTTTTAAAGAAATTGAGAGTAGTACAAGGATATGTGGAGGAGTAATGAGAACTACTCCACTTAATGCTTTGTTAATTGAAATGGGTGGGACTATGTTAGAGTTGCGATGGAACAAACTCTCTCTGTATTATTGGACTAAGTTACGAAGTTATAATTGTTCTAACCCTGCTAAGATTTTATTGAAGAACACTGGGAATTTCAGAGAAGGGGTGGAAATAAAAGAGAGAGTAGGAAGACTTCATTAGGTAAAAGAGCTCAGGAAATAGGAGTGAATGATATTAAGATTGCACCAGTAGTTACTTGGCCTCCAGTACCTCTGTGGTTACTGACAGTTCCTAAAGTAGACCTTAGTATTTTAGATCAAATAAAGAAAGAAGAAGGTAGTCCTGTGGATATGGTTTTTAATCATTTGAAGAGAAATTGGTCAGATTATATCCATTTATTTACAGATGGTTCAATGAATTCAAGTAGTGGAAAAGCAGCAATAGAAATAAGTATTCCTCAGTTAAATTTAAAGAATGGAAAACGATTAACAGATAATATGTCAGTCATTACTATAGAGCTGGTGGTCATTTTATTGGCCTTGGAGTGGGTGGAGGAAAATGGTCCGGGGAAAAGAGTCATTTGTTCAGACTCAACTGCAGCTTTAATGGCATTAAAGGGAAGGAAAAGTGAAGCCAAGTCAGACTTAATAGTAGAATTATTAGTAACATTGAATCGAGTTAATAGAATGGGGAATATAGTGGGATTTCTTTGGGTGCCAGTTCATACAGGTGTTCAGGGAAATGAAGAGGCAGATGAAATGGCAAGAAAGGCTGTAAATAGAAGTGAAGTAGAGTTGGAAGTTTTGTATGGTAGAGTTGAGTGTAAAAGTATTATCCATGAAGGAACAGTAAAATTGTGGTAAAAAGAATGGAATGAAGGATATAAAGGCAGACATTACTATTCTGTTCAGCCAATATTAGGGCATTCTAGTATAATACGGTTAGAAAGAAAGGATAGTGCTGTTTTAACTAGACTAAGGTTGGGTCATTGTGCATTGAATTTTGTGTTAGCAAGGATTGGAAAACATCCAGATGGGAGATGTAGATGTGGACTGGAAGAAACTGTGAGCCATGTAATAATGGAGTGTGTCATGCATCATGCAGCAAGACGTCGCATGTTTTCAGAGTTATTTGAATATGGAGTCACGAATGCTTCTATAAAATCTATTCTAAGAATAAAGGATTATAAGTCAGCGAAAGTCGTTATCAATTTTCTGCATATGACTGGACTTTACACAAGGATCTAAGTGTTAAGTGGAGTATCCAGATGACCGGAGGAAGGCAGCAATACGCTGGTGTTGCGTCTAGTTTGCCGCAAATTCTACAAGAAGAAGAAGAACAGAGAAACCATAGCCACTGGAAGGCAAGCCTGCAACAATTAGCCGAAAAAGCGTAACGGCTAAAGCTAACGCTTCCGGTCTGCCAGTACGTGGGAAAGAAGACCAGAGGCCGTTTTTTTTTTTTTTTTGAATGGATGTCAAATGGGGAGAGGTTTCACTACGCTGAATAAACAGCTTTTTAGAGTTAACGGCTTATCATTTAATAAATCGACAGCCTATCTTCTAATCTTCAACGTGTTTTACACTAAACAAAACTTTTGGATTGAACTATTTTTAGAGTTTACCACAAAAAAAAATGCTGTTTTATTAGAGAAGTCACTGACTTTTTGCGACAGGTGGGATTCAGCTTATGGCACTTCTCATTCATTCCTATGGCATCCGTAAACGGCGACTGAGTGTCGCACAACTCTGACTGAAATTCAATGACGTCAAGGCTGTAATGCGATTGGTTACTACGGCACACGTGATCCAAGTTAGCCGTTACGCTTTCTCCAATAGTCATTAATAAATACCCCAAATGAGATTTGGGGTATTTTGATAACCATAAAGAATATGTACATATGAAATGCTAATTTGTGCAGCGATATAAAAGGCTATAAATAGCTTATTTTAACAACAGTAAACGACCAAATTCCACATGTGATCGCAAAAGGAAGTTATTACAAACACTCGATGGTGGTTTAAAGTGAATTTTGTGTAAAAGTGTACTAATAATCTCATAAATTGTGTTATGTAGCTTGATGCTAATGTTAGCTCTAATGCAGCTGCAGAACAGGTGCAGTTCTTCTTCATAATGCATTTTGTCATAATAATTCACGTAAGGTCGCAAGAAAAAAAAAATATTTAGAAAGACTTCTGATAATAGGCCGGTAAATGTACACTGGGATTGAAGCGATGTGGCTTGGTAAACCTTGAAATGCCAGAATAAAGGCGAATAAAGGCTAATAATGGCTGAATAAAACAAAAGAATAATGATAAAGGAATAATGAGGATAATGTCTCATACCTGGCGGAGGTGTGAAAGGCTCGTCTAGTGAGGACAAAAGAATCATGAATGGGGCAGTTTGCTGAGCCAAACATGAGGAGACAGTTTACAGGAGAGCTTACAGGGGTCATAAATCAATTTTATTATTCTTTTATTAGCCTTCTCTAAAAGCACACATGACATGGTCTTAGAAAATGTTTCATAAAATTCAGTTTTAGAGATTATGTTCTGAAATTTAAAATGAAGCATTAGTAGACTTGTGGCTTTAGCTTCATTGTGTTTATAAAATCATATCCTACAAGCAACATATTTTTTATACATTTAAAAAATATGTTTTTAATATTTTTATTTTTTCATGTTTGAGCTTCTATATCTTTATTATCATAACAGTCTGAGTAATTCTGATCCTTGAACAGTAAAGTTTGAAGTAGGGCTGAAATGATTAGTCGACATTATCGACAACGTCGACAATAAAAAGTTGTCGACAAATATTTTTGTTGTCGAGTAGTCGTTTGATCTCATATGACCTAATGTAAGAGCCTGCAATAATGCGGTTTGAGCTATAGCGCAAGACTGTAACTCAGCCCTCCTGGATGCAACTCAAGAGAAGAAGACTTAAGAGCAAATACAGCGCCGAACCTGAGTTTGGATGAATATTTAAATATATATTGTGCGCATTCCTCTCAGTAACAAAATAAACACAACAAAAACTGACAGCGGCGTGAAAGCAGCAGTTAAAAATGCATCTGATTACAATGATGTGGATGTTTGCATGAGCTCTGCAGTTCAGTACTCCAGTAAAGACCGGTCACATCAACTTTATTTATATAGTACTTTATGCAGTAGATAGCCTTAATTCAAGCTAGGGGTGCAACGGATCGTAGATGATCCGTGATCCGTACGGACCAGTCCCCACAGTTCGGCACGCAGGTTATTCGCGGATTAACTGTTAAGTTTAACCATCATAGAGTGAAATTTTATCATTTGCACGTGCTTTGTCTTGCCAATTTACACATTCAAGCAATTTCAGACCATTCAGATGGAGAAGTCGAATCAGGACTTGCCCACCGTTTACTGTGCTCAGCCTCTGCCGCACACACTGAAGCGTGCGCACGCAGAGGGAGAGAGAGAGAGAGAGAGAGAGAGAGAGAGGCATGATTCAGATACCGCGTTTCAGACAACGCCTCAACGGATACACACAAAGTTATGTTAAAATACCTGTTTTGGCAAGTATTCTGGTAAACGCAGTCGGTTATGTCTTAAGTTAACGTATACAGCTGAGAAAGAAACTGGATGTGTGTCAGTATTAGGTCCATGCATTTAGTCTTAAAGAGACAGCAGCCTATAATACCTGCTTCTGTCTGCTAATCAGCTGTATTTAACTTATGCAGTAAGCATTATTGTGTTGTTTTACACTTAATTTTTACATTTCTGCACCTGAATACTACTGTTACTGTCTTTTATAATTTTATGTTGTAGGCTGTTCATCTATGCTTGTAATTTGTGTAATTGTTCTTGTTTTATTACTGACTTTAGTAGTTAAGCTAGCAGTTTCTGCTGGGTATAGAAGTACTTAAAGTAAGCTTTTAATACTTTATGAAAAGCAAACTTTTTTTTTTTTTTTTGCTGATCCGAAAAATGATCCGATCCGTGACTCAAGATCCGTAGTATGATCCGAACCGTGAGTTTTGTGATCCGTTGCACCACTAATTCAAGCAGCTTTACGGTATTAACATGAAAACCAGAGTCAGTGTCGTTTTCAGTTAGAATTACAACTTGATTTTCTGATATAAAGCAGCTCTCCAGTGTGGAGCTAGCTAATGATAAAATAATTTTATTAGTGGGAAAAAAAATTATTTAATTAAAGTGATATTTTGGTTTACAGAGATCAAAGCTTGATCTAGCTCAGGACTGTTTTGGTTGTCATAACCCTATAAGGTATTTTAAGACATTATGTTGTGAATAAAATAGTTTATCCAAAGTGTCTTATCCCTTACCTTTATTTTGTTTCTTATCCATATTGTTTCTTTTCATGTAGCTAATTAAATGGTGAGAGAGTGTCTCTGTCTGTCATCTCATTTTGTTTGCCAAATACATCTATTTCTATAATGAATTGGTAACACTTTACAATAAGGTATCATTTGATAACATTAGTTAATGTATTAATTAACATGAATGAACAATGAACAATACATTACATTTATGTATTAGTCTTTGTTAATGTTGGTTAATAAAAATAAAGTTGTTCATTGTTTATGTTAGTTCACAGTGCAAATGTTAAAAAACTTGTGATTTTTATAAATGCATTAGTAAATGCTGAAATTAACATTAAGATTAATAAATGCTGTAGAAGTATTGTTCATTCTTAGTTCATATTAACTAATGTTAACTAATGAACCTTATTGTAAAGTGTTACCAATTAATTGTATAATAATTTTAATTCCATATTATGATTTTCTAAAGCTGAAGTGACCTTTATTTATGTTAGAATATGTATAACTTAATATTTTAACTAATTGCAAAAGCTGAATAATCAAAGCCAATTGATTAATCAGTGGGATAATTGACGGTAAGTCGATTAATCGTTAGATTAATCGATTATCAAAATAATCGTTTGTTGCAGCCCTACTTTGAAGTGTCAGCTTTGTAAACATATGTTGATTATGTATCTAGTAAGAAAGACTCATGAGCAGGAACCTTTTTATTTTGGGTATGTCATTTGTGTCTCCATGCTGAAAATGGGGGGTGACAGCTAAGGGGTTAAATGGTATGTTTAAAGCATTTATTTACTTTTTTTGTAGCAGAAATATCAAATAATCTAAAACATACCAGAATTTATCACACCACTATTCATATTCAAAGAAAGCAACTGAGAGATTCTGCACAGTGATCACTAATGCATCAAAGTCTGGTTTGATGCATTAGTGATGACAGAATTGTTTATGTTTAAGGGAATTATTGCTTTAAACTGCACAAGTTAATGATAATGATCATGCATATAACTTGTCAGTCTTGTTACTAATCAGAAGAGAGGTGACGTCATGCTGCTGCTAAGGATGAGATGTCTAATGCCCAGTTGGCAACTAAAATAAACAAAGCACACCTAATTTTGTGGAAAATTGTCCAGTATATCTGCTTTAGTAACTTTATATTTTATTCAGCTGAAATCATTTTAAACAGTGCAGACAGTATAAAAGAAAAAAAGATATTCTATGATAATTTGAGTGCTGCAATGAGCAACCCTGTATTTACCCGTCCTTCATTTACACATTTTAATGAGCTTAGGTTATGCCAACAATGCAAACAAAAATAACAGCGTTTGCGGTGTTGCACTGTTTAGTAATAACATATTAGCGTTTTTTTGGGACTTTCGGTTTTTGCTATGTGACCGGTGTAACAGGTTTACTTCCTATAAAACTGAAAGTAACTTTGCACAAATCTACAATTAATCAGACATTAAAATAAACTTTATGGACCGAATATCAACTGAATTCGTAAAATCATTACATTTATTAATTTGATTAGGTTTTAGGTCATAAATGACGCGAGGAAAAGCGACACGTGAGACTTGCGGCCCAGCCCCTTTCATCTTAATTCAATGAACTAGCCTGACCGTACAAACTTCTCATCACCAATCCCTGAAGAACAGAATTCATACTTACTGAAATAAATCCTATAACTCAGAGTGTTAGGGTTTCCTCTTTCTTCAGTGGAGAAACTCATATTGTGCGCTCTGTGTATTGATTCCGGTAGGATGTGTGTAAAAAGGACAGCAGCGACGTGCTAGAGGAAATCGCGCATGCGCAGAGACTGAATTGCGCAAAAGACGTAAGAGTATGTGCATCTGGTGTGAATGGGCAGTGATAGACAGTGCTAGAAGAACTTGTAAAAGGAAATGTGAAATATCACACTTTTAATGCGGTTACTTTTTATGTGTTCAAAGACAGCTTTGTATAATTGCTCCTAAAAACATAAGCCTAAGCTGTTTTGCTGCTCTTGGCTGGTTTGAGTTGGTTTTACAGCCTCGTTAAGTCTTAACTTTATTTTCTAAATAACCTGTTTTAGCTGGTCAGCGAAGTGTTATCTCAATCTAACCGACTGTATCTAACCAATTGCCCAAATCCAAAAATTGTACAACATATTAAGCATGGGGAAAAAATACATAAATACATAAATAAAAAATCTGAACATTTCTTGAGCACCAAATCATCATATCAGAAAATTTTCTGAAGGATCACGTGACACTCAAGACTGGCTGCTGAAAATTTAAATAAATAATATTTTAAATAAACCAAACTTATTTGAAATTGTAATAATATTTCACAATGTTACTGTTTTTTTTTTCCTGCATTTTGTTCAAATAAATGCAGTCTTGGCATAAGCGATTTCTTTCAAAAACATTTGAAAAATCTTAATTATTCTAATATATACAGTCTGAAGCGTACGCTCTAGTTACCTTTACTATCTAATAAATATATATAATTCCATTATTTAATTCTAAACTATATATACTTTCTACCATCTAGCCATCTTTTCTCTCTGAATATTACAATGAATATAATGACGTTTCGCGGAGTGGGCGTTTGTGCGACGCTATTCTCTCTTGACGTCATATCCTCCTAGCGCTCGTCGCTTCCTGCCTGGCGGAGGGAGGGTCGGTGCTGACGGCTGGGAGGACGAGCTGAACGTTAAGAAAGCGATAAGAAACGAGGGGAAAGGGCCCGAGGTTTTACCTTCCATTGGGAAAACTTATCGCTCGACTCTGATTAGCACCCGAAGCAAGTGCAATGTCGTCCAGTCGTCAGCTTAGTGAGAGCAGGGCCATCCCGAGCAGGACGGTGCTGATCAACGACTCAACGCAGCTACCTCACGACTATTGCACCACTCCTGGAGGCACTTTATTCTCCACCACCCCGGGAGGTAACGTTAATAACCCGCCCGAGACGTGTGCTGTACGCCTAGCCTTATATCTGCAGCCGTTTGCCTGTTGTTTGTGTGGAGACCGTCTGATGTTAGAGGGTGGCCTGTGTTGTTGGCCAGGAAGCCGTAACCACATAAAAGGCTGTCTCAAAAGCTAGCGTTCAGCCTGCTTAGACAGTATTTTTAAGGGTCGTAGGAACGTTTAGTTAGTTTGCATGTAGACAGTGTGATGATGCTCAAAATGTCGAGACGTTTAAATCGACGATGACCAAAACAAGTTGCCTAGAAAGGCTGCTTCCTGTGCTTTTGAGACACAGCCGTGTAGTTCAAAACAAAAACGGCGCCGCCTGTGCCTCTCTCTGATCAACATGATTGGTCCGCAGTGACTGATGGACAGAACAGGGCAGAACAAAGGAATGCATTACATTAAACATATATAGGGAACCACACATGTAGCAGTATACGCCTTACCATTGTGCATTTAGTTTGTATTGGGGCATTAAAGAATTATATTATTGCTTTTTGCGACCATAGATACTGAATTAGTCACATTTAATAGTCTTTGTGATTTCAAAAGCATTAAATTGTCATAGTAACGTCTGTTTCACTTTTTTAATGCAGATGATTGTCATAAAAGGCAAAGTTCACTCAGTTGTCATTTACTCATTCTCATATTGTTTTCAACCTTATATAACTTGTTTACGTCGTTGTAACACTAATGGAAATGTGTAAGATTGTTTAAGGATTATGAAATTTTATGCAGGCTGGTAGTTATGTAATAAAACCAGCTTCTAACAGTATGTTTATTATGACAATGCAGGAACTCGAATAATCTATGATCGCAAGTTCCTGTTAGACCGGCGTAACTCACCCATCGCCCAGACCCCACCAGCACACCTGCCGGTTATCCCAGGAGTGACAAGCAAGAACGTCTTGAATGAAAACAAGAGGAATGAGGCTAAAAACATCAACAACCATGATGCCAAGCCAGGGCAAGGTTAGTCTTTAAAACTG
This sequence comes from Spinibarbus caldwelli, assembly GCA_039654775.1. Classification (NCBI taxonomy): domain Eukaryota; kingdom Metazoa; phylum Chordata; class Actinopteri; order Cypriniformes; family Cyprinidae; genus Spinibarbus; species Spinibarbus caldwelli. The sequence continues at coordinate 13,383,519 of CM077243.1, read as the reverse complement.
ACCGAACTGGAACTGTTTCCACTGGAACCTCCCTGCTTTGTGCTCAGTCATCGTATGTACACTAACAGTAATGTAGGGTTAGACTAGTGTTAGCTCACACCATTCTCTTTTAGTGGTCATGCATGATGGGGGTTTGTTTTGTGTGTGTGTGTTGCAGGTGAAGATGCTCAGTTTGAGATGGACATCTAAAGAAGAGGAACCAACGTGAAGAACGATTAATTACCTGGTACCTGTGTGCCAGTGGCTTGGCTTGTAGAAACCAATGTTGTGAGCCCTCTCCTTTAGCTCTATCTAGCTGCTGGGTGCTGCATAATCATGGGGATAAATGACTAAAAGTTTGCCCAGTGGGGCTGCTGTTGCCCTGAAAGTTAACCTGGGAGCTTGTTGAGCTCTTTTTGTTTAGGTTTCAGGGCTGCCATCAGCTGTACTTGCTTAAGTCACAGAGCAAGGGAAAAATTCTGTATTGTAAGTGCCCGGATATGTTACCAATTTACAGTAATAGACTCATAAACAAATCAGCCATCAGAGATTCACTGCTGATAGTTCAGAGTACACTGTTCCAGTTGATGTTCACATGTAAACTGATTTGCACTCAAGTCAGGAAATGTGTATCTGTATGTACATGTCCTCCCAAATGTAAGATCTTTTTTTTCATCCAAAACAATTACTGGATCTTTTTTTCCTAGTTTTATTTAAAAGGGACAGCAGGATTATCATCATACTTTTGATGAAAAAATGAAAAGATTCTGTATTCATTCCAAGTCTTTTATATCAGTTAAAACAGTTGACTTTTTTTTTTTTTTATTCTTAGATTTTTTATTAAGTATTTGTTCAGCTCAGAAGAATAGTTTTATAGAATTGTCCAAAAACAGACCATAGACCTTAAATACTCAGTTGGATTTGTATAGGATTACGATGCCAAACAAATTTTCTAGTTTATTTAGAACTACCCCAGAATGAGCATTTCAGTCCAGTTTTCTCATTTCCTTTCACTTTTTTAGCCGGTTAATTTTAAGTTAAGTAATAACATCTGATCGCAATTTTGAAAGACCAAACTGTTACTTTAGGTCAGAGAGAATGTTTCTGTTCAGATTTGTCCTGCTAACAGTGTGATTTGTACCTACCTTTGCATGGCGAGACACTTGAAATGTCAACATCAGCTCTTAATTCACATCATCTGGTTAAAGGTAGAAAATACCAAGTACTGTTGGACTGATCAAGGGTTTAATATACTTTATAAAACGATGACAAAAAGAGAGCTGGTCTCAGGAAGCACTTGCATTATGTACCTGACAAGTACACATCTTATGGCTCCGTTCATGGGAGAAATAGCACGGTGAATATTTAACATTAATATCAGCTGTGACATCTACTGTCACTTTCCGATTACTACAATCCTTACGAACCTTGATAATCAAATCAAAGGTAGGAAAGCACTGAAGTGTTGTTTTGGTCATTTTACTATTGTCTGTCTCACGGCCACACAATGTGAACGATCCTTTGAAAGATGGATAGTTTTGTACTGACCAGACATTCATATTTTGATTCAGATCAAACATCTTGAAAACTTGAATTGAATCTTTCCAATGCTCTTCTATGCATGTTCTTTTGGTCTGCTTCTTAGTCTTTAGTTCACACGTCAGATCATTTAGATGTTTTTTTGGGATGCCAAATCTTGTGGAAGACGAGAAGGTTTGATTAATATTGAAAGAGAATTAAGCAAAGAGATTATCCAAACAAAGTGACTTAAAGAGGATAAGACTTATTCTCATGACTTTAATTGTCTCGTTCTGTGCTCCGGTCATTCTCTGAAGCACAGAATTTTCTCTCTCTCTCTCTCACTCTCTCTCTTTCTCTTTCTCACACACACACACACACACACACACACACACAGTGATCTCTTGGGCTTAGCCTCTGTATCCATGCCTTACTTTACTAAGCTGAGCAGCTGTGTCAAATACAGTTCCCTTTCATACCTTAAATACTGGATCAGTTCCTTTCTGTTTGATTTATTTTCAACTTTCAAGTTGAAGATAAGATCAAGATATTGCTATGTTTTACTAGAAAACATTATATTTTTGGAAACATGTTTGTTATTATTTACTTTCTTACAGAGATGGAAATATTTGCAGATACAGCAGTGTAATATTTGTAATAGTAATGGATTGGTTAAAAAATAAACACGGTTTAGCTTCGACTTTGATCGGTTGCAGTTAACTTTCTATAAAATATTCAATACTGGTGAAATCCTTGACAGTTAAATGCACATTTTCATTTCCGGTTTGATTGATAGACTTTTGTAAAAGTCATATTATTCAATTAATAATGATTTACAGTAAAGGGAAGTTGATATACTTTCCTTCTGTAATAGATTTGTCAAATCCCAGCTTGTTTCAACTCGTATGGATGTTTAGTTGCTTTTATTTTTCTAAAAAAAGGATCACTGCTTATTTTTTCTTCATACTTTCCCCAGGTGTCAGAAACGTTCAGAAATGCATTTAGCTCTCTGTTTGATGGGATTTAGGATAAAAGTTTTATCTAATGTGGCAGAAATTGAAAACTGTATTTTCTTTCTTCTTTGAGACCCTGTTCAATTTAATTTTAATGAAATGCCAATGCCAGTGGACACTGTTACAGCAAGATCAATAAAAGTTCCTTGATATCAACTTGTCTGTTTGTCTATGCTTGAATATCATGTAAACAATCTGTTTGAAATACTAGAGTTTGCCGCTAGATGGAGTAGTAGGGTAAGTGTACCAGCTCTCTTAGTTTTATGAATGCAAAGTCGGAGAAAAAAAAAAAAGAATCTGGTCCTCTAAGTTAATTTTGGCTCTGGTTTTGTAAATGCTAAACTGTGTTATACTAAAGGGAGAGTTGTCAATGTTACTTTTCTTGTCTCTAGCTAGAGGCCCTTTTTACAGTAAATGAATGCATGTGCAAAGAGCTTGGTTGCTTGGAAACTCACGGCAACACAATGTGTCCACTTCACACCAGCAGTTCAAGCAGAGGCTGTTTTCAATGCAATGAAAGACATTCGACACAGTGGCAGTGGTTAAAATTAAGAACTTGGCCGCCAGTGAGCAAAATTACCCTCTGCAATATGCAACAACTTGAGGTTGAGACGTTGGGAAAATCAAGTCTAACCTAGAATATTAATTAAAATCGTACCTTTTAAATTTACCAGTGTCATCTTATTCATACACTGCTCCCCTAGATCTCGGGCTTTTCAACATTTGAGACATGTCTATAGCACCGTTGCTGGGAGATGGAGCTGTTACCGACTGGTGAAAAGATGAGAATCCACCCACCGACATCGTCCTCTCCCATAACATTTATTTCCAGTGAAAAACGCAGCTGAAGGAGGTGGCCATTCTCTCCTCCTCCTCTCCTCCCCCTGTGTTATCCATCTGCACTGCTGTATGTTGAGACTCGTCTGCTGGATTGACACCTGACTGCATGTCTTTGACCTGAGAGGGACATTAAATGACGGGACTCAAGATGAGTGTGACATGGACTTGGTCTTTTTCTACCTTTAATTGTCTTTCTCAAGTCCTGACAGGTGTCTGAGAGATCGGGTGGCCAGGTGAGGAAACTTTTATGATATTTACTTTCCTTATTACCTTGTCTTGGCTTCAGTGTAGAAATATTTGCTCTGTTAAGTGTACAATTATGTCTTTTTGACTTGAACCTGTGCAAGTCAGCATAACATTAGACAAGTGCACTAACTAAGTGTACTACATGAGAGCTGATTTACATGAACTCTCATAACATTGTGAAAGAAAGCAGATAGAGGGTATTGTTTCTATACAACAGTTTAATGAAGTTAAAGTACGTTAGTTAGAGTATTGGATTTTAGACACTATATTGCCAGTTATTTATTTATTTATTTATTTTATATATATATATATATATATATATATATATATATATATATATATATATATATATATATATATATATATAAATAACTCCGAAACGAACAACGAAAGTAGTTCCAAACGAAGCCACAGATATTATTGACCTGTCTGAAAGAATCAGTGTTTTGAACGAATCGGTTGAATTGTGAATGATTCCTTGCATGACTCACTTGTAGTCACTCGCCACCTCCTGGCGTATTAATGTTATATGCAGAAAGAGTCACTGAAAAATATCTTAAATATTCTTTATTTTCAAGTATTCTATAGTTCATTTTATTAATGGGCAAATGAAGAAACAAATGAAGACATCATTTGACTAATACAGTCAAAAGCCTAAATCAATTAATAAAGAAATTTACACAAGCTTAACATTTGTTTAGTATTATAAAATAAAATTTTTCTTATTATTAGTGAAGGTTATTAGTGGTTCAGAGAAAATTTTATTTTATATATATATATATATATATATATATATATATATATATATATATCTCTTGAATTATTTTATTTTATTTTACTTTATATTTTAGGGCCTGGTTTGACTCACCATGCATTTTTAAAAACCGTGTTGCAGTGTGTGTATTTGTTACACAACCTCTTATGATCGTTTCAGTATTTTCAGATTCTGATTGTGATGTTGATTGAAAGCTTAACACACAAGAACAAAACACTGCGGTCGTTTTTAAACTACTCATTTCTTAGTGAGAACAAGGATGTGCCAATCACTGGTCACTCCCACTCACTGCGTATCTGTGCACTGATCTGTGCAGCATTGTACAAATGCATCCCGGGGCCTTTCCCATCCATATTTAGAGATTTTTTTTGTTGTTGTTTTTTGTTCTGTGACCGTGATACTCGGACACAACTGGAATTTAAATCAAGCCCCTGAAAAGGGAAGCATTGCTCTTGGTGCCAGCGACTCAGTATCCCAAACTTTCAATAGACCAGCCAGTTATATAAGCATAAGGCAGGAATGTCCTAATGACATTCACAGAGCTATCATATATTTCCCAGTGATATCTCTCTGGCACAAACTTGATCTTATGAAAGAGGAGAGGAAAAAAACATTTTGTTTAATTAACTGCATTATCGTTGCAACACATGCAGGAAATTCATCTGGCTTCATGATTCTGACATCAAACGCTTTCAGATTTCGGTAGATGTAAAAGGCATCAGAAATCTTTCATCTTGCACTTTCTCTCTCTTTTGGCTTTCTGTAATGTCTCCGTCATGGCATTTGCATGGGCTGTCCCTGTGAATGTCTGGAGCCGCCCACACTGTCGTCTGGTTGCCAGATGTACTGTATTTCTTTGTGGCCCCCAGAAGGGTTGGAACGGCTATCCTGTCACTTTGAGAAGAGAACCAGAGAGGCACTGAGCGAGAAAGACAAGAAAAGAGATTAGCAAAACTTCGGTGGTGGTTGGAGTTAAAACAAAAGGCTTTTTATGTTAAGATTCTGCTAGCAACAGGAAACTGAGTTCGTGTTGACAGGATTTACACTTAAAGAGAGACCTGAACCCTTGCCTGCAACTAAGATGCAAAAATCAAAGGATGTGAACACACGCGGCACAGCTGTGAGACCGTAAGCCATTCATTTAACAATCAAATATGACAGAGATGATTTGCACATGCAAATTTGATAGTCTGACTTACTTTTAGGTCTGTAGAACACATTCAAAGCTCCAGTAATGTGTTTATTAGGGGTTTTTGTTGTGCATTACAAGTGTAGGGGTTCCAGGAAATTGAATCTTTGTGGTCTTGCATCACAAAGTGCGGCTGGCTCTTTAAAAAGTGCAAATGTTAGAAATAACCCCATGTAAAATGACTAACATGACTGCCTGTTTACTTTATATTAGTCACAGTATAAATCCTTATTCCAGCTCTGTGCAGATTATGGGTACGAGTGCCAGTGCAACTTCCCAGGCTGCTCCGTTTGCACCTACACACCAGGCTGATCACCAAGGGAACGGCATGGCTGAGCACAGACGCTCACTACAGTCGGTGAACATTCGCAACAGCAAGACCAAATCCATCATCACAAACAAGGTGGCCCCTGTTGTCATCACGTAAGTGACAAGTGCACCATTATGCTTTTTAAAACTGGCTGTAAGGGCCTCATATGCACAAAATGTCATGCCTGTGTGATACTCTTTGAGCAAAAACTATTGTAGATACCGTCAACAACCTCACTTTGACTTAAAGGGACAGTTCACTCACCATGAAGTTGTTCCAAAACTTCATGAATTTCTTTCTTCTGTTGAACACAAATTTTTTAAAGAATGTTGGTTAACAGTTGATGGTAGCCATTGACTTCCATAGTATGAAAAAAATACTATGTAAATCAATGGCTACTATCAACCATATTGGTTACCAACTTTTGTGCTGAACAGAAGAAAGAAACTCATACAGGTTTATAACAAGTGAAGGGTGAGCAAATGATGACAGAATTTTCATTTTTGGGCGAATTGTCCCTTTAAAGGAAGAGACAAACATGTATTATCAGTTGTGAGGTTTTAAATATATGACATATTGATAGACGTTATAATTGTTGTCTCTATACAGAAACAACTGCAGGGAAGAGTTTCAGATTCATGACAAGATCCAATCTGCCAACTACTCGAAGGGAAGGATATCTGATCTGTTGCCGGAGCACTATCTAGTACTGGTATGTTTCACTTTTTGAGATTTAAACATTTAAATATTTAAGTGAAAGTCGTGACGTATTGTCAAGTATGGTGACCCATACTCGAAATTGGTGCTCTGCATTTAACCCATCCAAGTGCACACACACAGCAGTGAGTAGTGAACAAACGCACACACACACAGTGAACACACACCCGGAGCAGTGGGCAGCCATTGCTCCAGCGCCCGGGGAGCAATTGGGGGTTCGGTGCCTTGCTCAAGGGCACCTCAGTCATGGTATCGAAGGCAGAGAGAGTGCTGTTTGTTCACAATCTCCACCTTCAATTCCTGCCGGTGCGAGAATCGAACCGGCAACCTTCAGGTTACTAGCCCAACTCTCTAACCATCAGGCCACGACTTCCCCCTAAAGTGTTCATAATTTTCTTCAGAAAGAAGCAGCTGTTTCTGCTCGGTTTCGAACCGAGGACCTTTTGCGTGTTAGGCGAACGTGATGACCACTACACTACAGAAACTCCAGAGCTTAGAGCTTAATACTTAAAAAAGCCTGGAGGTGTAATGGAAAATGCAGTAATGATGCAGTAATGAGCAGGAAATGTAGATCAATGATGGAAATTTCTTGTCATTTACGATGAAATACGTTTTATGACTTGATTTTATATTGTCCAGGGGGAGTTTTTTATGGTACAGGATGTATACAATAGAGCTGATGTCTTAAATACTACAAAAAGCCACGGGGCCCCCAACTTCCGCAAGGTCAAGGGAAACTACCCCCTTTTTGGAATGGGCCAACCTAGCCTGAGTGGCTTCAAACAGGTCCTCCAGAGATTGCAGATTGATGGCTGTGAGGTCAGTGAGTGCTTCTTGTCCTTGTCCAGTAGGATGAAAGGCAGTGAGGCACTATGTTAGATATTATGTTATTATGTAGCATAAAATTGACCTACACTCTTAAAAATAAAGGTTCCAAAAGGAACCTTTTGCAGCGATGCCATAGAAGAACCATTTTGGCTTCACCAAAGAACCTTTCAGTGAACAGTTAAGGACCAAGTGTAAAGAAAAGTTTAATAAAACTAAGCAAAGTTTTGTGCAATGGAATGATTCCAGGATGAATCCATAAAAGGTTCTTCGTGGAACCATTAATGCCAATAAAGAACCTTTATTTTTAAGAGTGTAGCATGTGAAGTAACAATCAAATGTCTGTATTATTCTGTAAAATGGTGATTTTGGTCTGTCCCAACTCAGAGGTCTTAACCACCTTGACTACTATATTTCTGCAGAGAGACCTTCAAATAATGATCAGGTTAACTGCTGTTTATCCCACAAAATATGTGAACAGGAGGTGATTTTCATCTGTTTGAGGGAGGAACCAGTGGTCTTCTTCCGCTCAGATGGAGACTTTATTCCGTACACTCCCAGAGGAAGAGAGAACCTCCACGAGAACCTGCATGACCTAGACAGAGAGCTCAGTGCAGAGCAAATAGAGCTCTCCATCCGGAAAGAGGTCTGTTATAGAGCAGAACTAGTTGTATGAGGAGGATCGCTTGCCATCCTTTTATGGTGAAATGTTGACAGAGGTCATAGTGTCTGCTCAATGTCAAGTTTTAATTCTCTGATATTTTCTCCAGTTGTGTGACTTTGCCAAACTGAGTGAAAATATGTTCTATGTCTATAATGACATTGAGCATTTTAAAGATGAACCTCAGCAGGTTCAGATTCTGTCAGAGGAGGACATTCATGTCACTGAGGAGGTCTACAAAAGACCACTTTTCAGTCAACCACTGCACAGGTAATTGCTCATATTTTAAGACAGAATAAAATCTATACTGTTTAAAAGTTTGGGATTAATATGTTTTTGAAAGAAATTTCTTATGCTCACCAAGGTTGCATTTATTTGATCAAAAATGTAAAATATTGTTAAATATTATTACAATTTCAAATAACTGTTTTCTATTTTAATATATTTTGAAAGTTTATTCCTGTGTGCAAAACTGAATTTTCAGGTGCCATTCCTCTAGTGTCAAATGATTCTTCAGAAATCATTCTAATATGATGATGTGCTGCTCAAGAAAACATCTTATTAATAATATTGCATGCAATTGTTACATAATAAATGTGTTTACTGTTACTTTTGATCAATTTTGAAGCATCCTTGCTAAATCAAAGTATTTTACTGACCCCAAACATACAAGGCATTTGAATAGTATCAAAAATAAATGATGACCGCATGGGAAAAACTTTCCAAGACACTTTTTGATCTTTCTTTAAAAATAGCAGAAATCTTTGGTAAATAAAACCCTGGCAAAAAGTAGTGCCCATAGATAAACAAAAACATCAAAACTAATCTTACTTTTTAGATTCTTTTAGTTCTGTGTGTTGTTTAATCATACATTTTGATGAATTTAGATATTACAGATTGCCGCTCCCTATGGAAGGGGCACCACTAGAGGAAACATTTGATGCCTTTGTTAATATACTCAGGGTAAGATCTCCATGAATATTATTATTTTTTTTTTTTCTCCCTCTACTTTCTAAGTTTAAAATAACTCTATGTGAGCTCTGGTTTATTTATATCTGATGATTTGTGTCACTGAACCAATAATTCATCCCAAGAACCCAGAACTTTAAACCCAACGCTAGCCAGCAAACCATATTTATATTTCACAGTCACTAGTAACATCAATCTTTGAAAACCATATTAACACAGACAAAAGTTATAAATGTTAACTTAAGACCATGAAAAATGACTTCAGGTATCCATCCGTTCAGGATCAAAAAATGGAAAGATTTGTTTTCTTATTCCAGTTTCTTCATCTTTTCCATCTTGATTTCATTTTCCCTTTATCAGACAGCTTTATCACACAGCCAAAAATGAATGTGTGTTCATGTTTGTTACAGAAATATATACAGACATGTATATTGCGCTAAATCATTATGTTATTCACTTGGATTCCTTTAATTTGGACAATGTGCTTTTACAAATTCACCCACCTTTGTGTCCACCAGGAGACCCCAAACCTCACTTTGATGCGGGACAGCTCCAGACCTCTGCCTGCACTGCTCTTCAGCTGCCAGGTGGGGGTGGGACGCACCAATCTTGGCTTAATCCTGGGAGCCTTAGTCTTCCATCACCTGCAGGGGGCATCAAAGAGCCCAAGGTACCTATAGTACACTGTCAGTACAATTTCAATTACTGTTTATCTTCTCAAAGAAGAGCATTGCTTAGTTAATAACACTCTGCTGTGGTAATATTGTGTTTTAAGGTCCTTTCTCTGTTTAAGTTCTACTTACTCTTCATCTCTTTCACAGGCAAGAAATACAGAAGAGTGAACACAAATTGGATTTCCAAGTGATTCAGTTGCTAATCAGTCGCCTACCTAAAGGTCAACAAGTCCTTGATGAGGTTAGAGTGTATTAATGATGTTTGTAAATCTCTTGGTTCATGAAGTAGTCCAATTGCTTTCAAGGGTGTATTCATTTGCCTTTTGTGTCTTACAAAACATATACCACATTAGGATTTATTGAATGAATGGTTTTACGTAACTCATTTTAAGTGTATTTTTATGTATATATATACCATAGGTTGATGATGCTGTTGCCATGTGCTCTGAGATGCATAACATAAAAGATGCTGTGTGTGAAAACAAATTAAAGCTTGAAGGCATTGGTGAAGATTACCAGATTCAAGTAGGTCTCGACTGAAACATTCTTGTCAATGCTGCTATAAAACAGTTGCTTTTATGTTAAAATTAGCATTTTGTTAAATGAAGGTAACATATTTGTGTCATTCACATATTTTTGTTTGCAGGGAAGCAGCACAAAAGGCTATTTCCTGCAAAGAACACTGCAAAGTCTTGAACGCTATGTGTACCTACTAGTATTCAATGCATATCTTCACGACCAGGTACTGCTGGTCTAAATGCTAAACTAAATGCTACTGTATTACTATATTTAAAGGAATAGTTTGGTATTGATGATAATTTTGTCATCATATACTCACCCTCATGTCGTTCCAAACCTGTATGAGTTTCTTTCTTATGTTGAACATAAAAGAAAATATTTTGAAGAATGCTCGTAATCAAACAGTTGATATTCCCCATTGACTTCCATAGTATTTCTTTCCCTACTATGGAAGTCAGTGGGGACCAACAACTGTTTGGTTTTTCAAAATTCTTCAAAAAATCTTCTTTTGTGTTTAACATAAGAAAGAAACTTATACAGGTTTGGAACGACATGAGGGTGAGTAAATGATGACAAATTTCATTTCCCTTTAAAAGCAGCTATTTCTGTCAGTATATGCCATTATTTTAATCATCTTTTCATTATCTGCTGTCTCTCTCATCTCTGTAGTATCCACAGGCATTTCCTCAGAGTTTCAGTCAGTGGATGTGCATGAACGCTTGGATCTACAGACTGCTGGCCAGCATGGATAGCTCTGAAAGCTCAGCACCAGCCAGCCTTATAACTGATGGGATTCGAGTTCTGGTAAGGGTGAACAGTTTTTGATTCTCAGAACATTAGTTTATTATTATAGAAATCCTAAAACCTAAAAAAAATAATGTTAGGAAGTGGTTTCCTCAAAACAGCCAAAGGGAAATCATACACTAACTTTAGGGGAGCGTTCTGTGTTTGCTATGATGTAGAGATTACATATTATAATAGATTAAAATTTGATAGTTACACTAAAGTATGTTCATATGCACCTGGTTATAGTTTTTTACTTTATCCTTGAATAGTCCTTTTCTTGCTTGAGTACATCTGATATGCCAGTCTTTCTAAAAACAAATACTAACAGTATAGACTGAATCTCATTAACATGACATTTTCTGCCCCGGCTCTTATCAGAGGCGAACTGTGATCTCCTCTTCCCGTAGCTCAGCAGGTTCTCCCTAAAACATAGGCATGTGTATTATGCACATAATATCTTCAATTTTGAAAGGTATCTAGTGAGTTTTTAGCAACGGATCTGCTCAGTACAGCAAAGGAGATGAAAGTGGCCAATTTCAGGCGCGTTTCCAAAATGGCTCTATATGGGATGGCCCAGCCAAACTCTGAGGTAAATCCTTTCTAAAGCTTATTTCAGCAGCCTGGACTCCTAATTTGTGGCTGTCTGTAAAGTCTAATAAAAATAATCAAAGCTTGTGCCCATTTCAGGCTCTGGCTGTCGTGATGTCCTACCTGACAGACCAGCGGCGAGGGCACTGTACAATTCTCTGGGTGAATCTGCAGGAGGAGCTTGTGCTGGAGGCAAACGGACAAATGTTCACCCTACGAGAGCCAGGCTGTCTGGAACAGCCTATTCCAGTCTGTGTTCAACATCCACAGCAGCTCCAGGTGCAATTCTGTTCAGGGCAGATCTGTAGTAGTATGTATTAAATGGAATTAAAGAGGGTTGTCTTTCAGTGGCTTTATATGACTGAGCTGGACAAAGTTACTGTAGGTACAGCATGCATACTGCGTGCTATGTAATGCAATGCAGTATATAACACAGTTCAATACAGTATAAGAGTTATAAATACATTGTGACATTTTAGGCCCTATTCTTATTTTATTGCATGAGTAACTAAATATTTGATCCATGTGAAGTGTTTGTTAAATGTTTTTCAATTTTACAGGTACAATAGCTTTTGATTTCATCATAAATTAAGATGAAAGTGACAAGAATTGTTGCTGTGATGTAAGAACCTAAGGAGCTTTAGCAATATGACGTCTCTACAGGAAATGGAGCTGGCACTGAAGCAGGACGTCCTGAGGTGTGAGAAGTGGCTGGAGGTGATTACAGAGCAGGATAAACAGATGAGGATGTTTAAGAGCTGTCACACCATAGAGGAGCTCTTTGTCCATCAGAAGAGCATTCATCCAGGTCTCTGCTACCAGCGGATTCCTCTGTCTGACTGCTGCGCACCTAAAGAAGAGGCGAGTCAGTACACTATAAGCATAGTATAGATTTGACATTTTAGTTTAAATGTTGCTGCTCTCCCTCAGGTTTTTGACCACTTATTGGAGGCCATGAAGAGCAGTCTGGCTGAAGACCCCAACTGTGCTTTCATCTTCAACTGTCATAATGGGAAAGATCGAACTACTGCAGCCATGGTCATCGCCACTCTCACACTGTGGCACATTAATGTAGGTCATTTTCAGTTATCAGCTGTTTAAGTGGAGGGAGGAAGTATTCATCCCCAGGACGTTTTCATAAACCTGACCCTGTTGTCTTCAGGGCTTTCCTGAGTGTGAAGAAGATGAGATTGTAAGTGTTCCAGACGCCAAGTACACCAAAGGGGAGTTTGAGGTACATTGAGGTCATGTTTCTTTGAACAGCTGCCAGTGTCAACCTTAAAACAAACATTTTGTTCATTTTGAACATAAATTCTATGAGTAATAAACCCACCTATGCAAAGTAAATGAATGTATTTAATGTATTCAATAGAAAATCGTTTCTATTATAGGTATAGATTTAAAAAAAACATTTGATTTGATGAATTTTGACCCATGCGTGCATGTGTGTGTGTTCAGGTGGTGATGCAGGTGGTAAGGGTGTTACCTGATGGTCATCGTGTGAAGAGAGAAGTGGACGTCGCTCTGGATGTTGTTAGCGAAACGATGACCCCCATGCATTACCATTTACGGGAAATCATCATATCCACTTACAGACAGGTAAATTGTGATATATATATATATGTATGTATATATATATATATATATATATATATATATATATATATATATATATATATATATATATATATATATATAGTAGTAACTTTTATGTTGTTCATTGGACTATTTTTATGTGTTTTGCATGCATAAACATCAGCAGGAAGTCAACTCTAAAAAAGGTAGTTAATAGGACCGTTAGTCAGTGCTTTTAGGAGCCATGTTGAATAATAGATTGCTTCCAAAGCAATTGTTTTTGTACCTAGCATAGCCTTGAGAAGTCTATAGAGGTACAATTTTCTCATTTGTACTGATCCGCTCAAAGGGACCAAGAGATTAATAATTGCCATTGCAGTGCATCAGCCTAGAGCACTCTGAATGTGTTTAATTTGAGGCTGAAAAACATGCTTTTATTGAAAAGTGAAGACCTTGAAAAACAGCAGCGTAAATGAGCAAAGAGCTTTCCGAAAGACTTCTTTGAAAAGGCCTGCACATATTTGTTAGGGTCCAAGACTTTATAGTTTTATTTTTTAAAATATGTTCTTATATTTGGATCCCAAATATACATAGAGTTATATTTTTATTATGTAACAGTTGTTACAGTAGCTTATAAATCTGGTGAAACGCATTTCATCTGTGTGAGATACAGAGATGTAATGCACTAGTTGATCAGTGTTTATGTACTAATTTATTTGCACCAAACTTTGGCTTTAAAAAAGACTCTTAAAGGCTTTTAGCTTTAAACTTATTCCAACTGCTTATGCAGGTGACGCAAATACCCAATCCTGTTCTCCCCTCTTCTCCTGTCCTTTACTGTCATCTCCTTTACTATCTCTGTTGATAAAACGTGGAAAAGGTGAAAAATAGTTGATGAATTTTCTGCTGGGTAAATCATTTGCGTGTGACATTATTCTGGCCTTTTTTCACACAATTTTTGTAAATTATCTCATTTAAAAAAGATAGAGGTTCAGTGGATTCCTAAGGAGCTTAATGTAAAGAATGGAAGATGTAATATGTACAGGTGCATCTCAGTAAATTAGAATGTCGTGGAAAAGTTCATTTATTTCAGTAATTCAACTCAAATTGTAAAACTCGTGTATTAAATAAATTCAGTGCACACAGACTGAAGTAGTTTAAGTCTTTGGTTCTTTTAATTGTGTTGATTTTGGCTCACATTTAACAAAAACCCACCAATTCACTATCTCAACAAATTAGAATATGGTGACATGCCAATCAGCTAATCAACTCAAAACACCTGCAAAGGTTTCCTGAGCCTTCAAAATGGTCTCTCAGTTTGGTTCACTAGGCTACACAATCATGGGGAAGACTGCTGATCTGACAGTTGTCCAGAAGACAATCATTGACACCCTTCACAAGGAGGGTAAGCCACAAACATTCATTGCCAAAGAAGCTGGCTGTTCACAGAGTGCTGTATCCAAGCATGTTAACAGAAAGTTGAGTGGAAGGAAAAAGTGTGGAAGAAAAAGATGCACAACCAACCGAGAGAACCACAGCCTTATGAGGATTGTCAAGCAAAATCGATTCAAGAATTTGGGTGAACTTCACGAGGAATGGACTGAGGCTGGGGTCAAGGCATCAAGAGCCACCACATACAGACGTGTCAAGGAATTTGGCTACAGTTGTCGTATTCCTCTTGTTAAGCCACTCCTGAACCACAGACAACGTCAGAGGTGTGTTATGTTCCCATTCTTTGATTGGTCTAGGGGAATTGAGGAATACATAACAAAATTAAAGGAAAGTCCACATGGAGCCTCTCATCCCAGTCCCAGCCCTAAAGAACACTGCCAACCACTAAAGAATCTACTACAAATTTGATTTATTACATAAAGAAATCACAGAAGCAAAAAAAACTTCAGGAGGGGGCAAGGCCAAAATAACAAACAAAACAGAATCTTACTCAACTTTAAATCTAACTTACCTAACACAAGAGAAAATAAAATTAACAAAAAGACAATAGCACTTCCTTAACTACCTAACTTACCCAAAAACAAAGGCAAAAGGATTGACAAAAGAAAATGGCACCCTCCTCCCTACAAATTATAAAATAAACAATTTAACATTAAATAAAGAACTATCAAAAAGTCAACATTATTAGGAGCTAGATTTAACAATCTAAGCGGTAGCACAGCAACAGTATGCTAACTTGAACTCTAGCACAAATTGGCATTAAGTATCAATTAACAAACACCAACAGACAACTAGCAACTCTTGTCTGGGGCTGCAGAGAAGGTCCATGTGGAGAGAGAGAAATAGCTCAAATCTCCTTCTTCCCTCTCTCTCCTCAACTGCTTTCTTGATGGCTTTTATAGCTGGTTTCCTCTCTGGAGGAGCCAATGAATGAGGAGTTAGTTGGTCATCAGCAAACGAGTATCAGGTGCCAGCAATCAACTCCTATTAAAAGCAACCGCACAGAAGAGAAACAAAAACAGAACATACAAAAAACTCTTAACTGACCCCAGAACAGTACAAATTACGTCACAGGACGTGACACCCCCATCACCAAGTTTATAACCCATGGCTTATAAACAGTTAATACTTTACATATTTGATACACTTTAATCCCCATCACAGGCTCTAGAGAGCGCATCTGCCACAACATTCTCAGAACCTTTCTTGTGTTGAATGTCCAAGTTGTATTCTTGCAGATACAATGACCAACGCATCAAACGTTGGTTCCAATTGCACATGCGAGACAGGAAGACAAGGGGGTTATGATCAGTGTAAACAACAAGAGGGGTACAATTACCTCCAACATATACTTCAAAATGCCTGAGTGCCATCACTAATGCCAGAGCTTCCTTCTCAATGGTACTATAGTTCCGTTGTGCCTTTAAAAACTTCTTGGAAAAATAACAGACAGGATGCTCAATTCCTGCACTGTCTTCCTGCAGTAAAACCGCACCAGCTCCCACAGCACTTGCGTCAACTTGAAGCTTGAAAGGCAAAGAAAAGTTAGGAGCTGATAAAACAGGACTATAACAGAGAAGGTCTTTGGCAGCAACAAAGGCACGGTCACACTCAGGACTCCAAACAAAGTTCTTTGAAGTACTAAGCAAATCAGTGAGGGGTGACACAATTGTTGCGAAGTTCTTACAAAATCCTCGATAGTACCCCGCCATTCCTAAAAATCTGCGTAACTGTCGCTTGGTGCTGGGTGTAGGGAATTCAATAATAGCAGACACTTTTGCTTCTGTAGGCTTGACATAACCCTGACCAACCTTTTTACCAAGGTAAGTTACAACACCTTTAGCAAACTCACACTTGGCCAAATTAAGGGTTAATTTAGCGTCACATAACCTTGTAAACAGTTTCTCCAAACTGCAGATGTGATCTTCCCACTCATCTGAATAGACTACAATGTCATCCAAGTAAGCTTCACAATTAGGCAGGCCCAGCAAAACTTTTTGCATAAGACGTTGAAATGTGGCAGGTGCGTTTCGCATCCCAAAAGCCATACAGTTATACTGTAGGAAATCATCAGGTGTTACAAATGCAGAGATCTCACACGCCCGTGCAGTTAGTGGAACCTGCCAATAACCTTTTAACAGGTCTAACTTAGAAACAAACTTCGATGCACCAACTCTGTCCACGCAGTCTTCCATCCGTGGTAAGGGAAAGGAGTCAGGTTTCGTCACACTGTTTACTTTTCTATAATCTGTACAGAAGCGAAAAGTGTTGTCAGACTTTGGGACCAGTAGACATGGCGAACTCCAGGGACTTTGGCTGGGTACAGCCAGACCATTTGTAAGCGGATAATCTACCTCTGATCTCATGATCGTTCGCTTTGCAGGATTCACTCTGTATGGATGTTGCTTGATTGGAATAGAATTCCCTACATCGATGTCATGAAACAACACTGGTTTTACCAGGCACATCAGCAAACAGGGTAGGATATTTCCACAACATCATTTTAACATCCTTACGCTGATCTTCAGGTAAATAAGATAAACAAGAGTCCAAACTACTCAGTATAGCGGAATTATTCAAACGAACACCGGGTGAATGAGGTTCAACTAACAATTCCTCAACATCAGGACTACAAATGGGAGCTACTGTAAAACTGGGTTTCAGTGTTGGTGAGGGAAAAGGAGTCCCGGAAGAATTACGTGCAACATAACGTTTTAACAAGTTAATATGACACACTCTCTTCTGACGACGACGATCAGGAGTATTTACAACATAGTCCGTGTCACTAAGTTTCTGCTCAATGACATATGGACCAGAAAACTTGGCATCAAAAACTGAGCCAGGAACAGGAAGTAATACAAGAACAGAGTCACCCGGTTGAAAACTGCGTTGTATAGTTTTCTTGTCAAAATGACTTTTCATTTTAGACTGCACTGTGGCTAGATGGACTTTGGCTATCTTGCAAGCCTTTTGTAAGCGTTCACGAAAAGAAGTGACATAGTCTAAAATTGGGACAGCAGGGCTACTCTTACTAGTTAACTGCTCTTTTAGCAATTTCAAAGGCCCAAGAACAGTATGAGCAAACACAAGCTCATGAGGACTGAATCCTAAGGACTCCTGAACAGACTCCCTCACAGCAAACATGAGTAGTGGCAAGCCATCCATCCAGTCTTTTCCAGTCTCGACACAGTAAGTGCGGATCATGGACTTCAGGGTTTGATGAAAACGTTCTATCGCCCCCTGTGACTCAGGGTGATAGGCGCTAGATAGTTGGTGCGCTATACCCAACTCTTTCAACATCTGCCCGAAAACTTTTGAGGTGAAATTCGTCCCCTGATCCGTTTGAATTACTCTGGGCAAACCAAATGTTGTACAAAACTTTAAAACCTCCCTCAACACCACCTGTGCCTTTAATGTACGTAGCGGTACAGCCTCGGGGTAACGAGTAGTAGTACACATCATTGTTAAAATGTACTGATGCCCATGTTTTGACTTTGGAAGAGGCCCTACACAATCAATCAACAACTTTTCAAACGGCTCACCAATAACAGGAATTGGATTAAGGGGAGCTTTTGGGACAGTTTGATTTGGTTTGCCTGCACGCTGGCAGACATCACAGGAGCGACAAAAATTAGACACAGCGGATTTTACTCCAGGCCAATAGAAGTGCTTTGTAATGCGCTGAAACGTTTTGTTGACACCGAGGTGCCCTGCGAGAACATTTTCATGTGCCAATTTCAAAACTTGAGAACGGTAACTGGCAGGCAGAACAACCTGATATATAGTCAACCAATCATTTAGTTCTAACGATTTTGGTCCCCATTTGCGCATTAAAACTCCCTCATCCCAAAAATAACCTACCCTTGCTGTTAAAAGATTGCCATGATCTACTGCAAAACGAACACATTTTTCAAGTGTAGGATCTGCCTTCTGCGCAGCAGCAAGGTGTTCCTTACCCACCATAGAAGGAAGCTCAACTGCAAGCAGAGGGTCATGCTCAGACATTATTTCCAATGGAACAGACAACTTGCACTCTACCAACTCGGGTTGCTCAGCCATGAAAGAATTTGAAAGATCAACTGCATCTTCAAACTTTCGTGACTGAGACCGAGTGACTACACATGCTGGAAACGCCAGAGGAAATTTCTCAACAAGATCCATCGACGCGCACTCAGTTGGCTCACTTATAACAACTGGCCTAGGAAAAACATTACCACCTGCAATATCATTTCCCAGGATAAGGCTGACATTGTCTACAGGTAGTTTCTTACACACACCCAATTGAAAAACACCTGTAGCCAGGTCAGACTTTATTTTAACAACATGTAATGGAACACTAACGCACCCCATTTCAATTCCACGCACTAAAACATTTGCACCGGCATATGAAGCATCAGAGAAAGGCAGCACATCCTCCAAAACGAAGGACTGGGCTCAAAATTTCCCGTATCTCTCAAAATTTGCACGCACTCAGCATTAGGACTGCCAGCCAAAGACACATAGCCTGACCGAAGAAACGGTCCAAAGGACGAGGTATCAGTGGCACACAAATCAGGAGCAGATTGTATTAATGCTACATGCTTAGATTTTTCAGGTTTTGTTTTTTCTTTCCAAGCTCGACAATCAGAGATCAAATGGCCAGGATCAAGACAATAAAAGCAAACTCTTTTTTCACCTATATTTTTTGAAAAGGTTTTGGCTCTACCACCAATTTTATGGCCATTACCGCGAGTTGCATCTTGAGCTACAGACTCCGTCAAAATAGCTTTAGTTTGACGTCCAGAAAAAAAAACCGTCCGATGAGTAAGCGTGAATTCATCTGAAAGTACTGCCGCATCCGAGAGTTTTATCACTTTTTGTTCATTTAAATGAACCACAACACTTTCCGGCACGCATGTTTTAAAATCTTCCAATAAGACCAATTCTTGCAACTCTTCAAAAGTGGTAATTTTACTTGCAAAACACCACTTCTCAAAGAGGATTTTTTTTTCCCTAGCAAATTCGACGCAAGTTTGTTTGGCTTGCTTTGAACACGCTCTAAATTTCTGCCGATATGCCTCAGGCACCAACTCGTATGCTCTCAAAACAGCTGTTTTCACAGTGTCCTAGTCCAATGATGCCTCGATTGGCAAAGCCGCACACACCTCTTGTGCTTTGCCAATGAGGTTACACTGAAGCAGCAGAGCCCACATATCCTTTGGCCAACTCAATTTAGTCGCAACACGCTCAAAGGCAATAAAGTAAGAGTCTACCTCGGTCTCACGAAAGGGCGGTACCAACTTGACATATTTACCAACATCTACATCAGCTCTAGGTGTTAAAGAATGAGGAGAGGAACGTGGTTTAGGAATCGGCCGATCATGTAAAGATCTTATCTCAAGTTCACGCATTTTAATATCACGATCTGCTTTAATTTCAAGAGCTCTCAAATGAAGACGTTGAGTCTCATACTCTTGCTTTTTTAATTCCAATTCAAGCTCTTTTAACCGCAGTGTGATCTGAGGATCTAAAAAAGATTCTCTCTTTCCACTACCGACTGAACTTGAAATATCAGACATAGCTTCCATACCATTCACAACCTCTATCCCCTGCTCTACTGTTTTTTCTGTGAAAATACCCGCCTCTACCAATTTACGATGCAACTCATCCTTTACCACACATTTCTTTGCAGTTCTAGAAGTTAGCGTTATATTGTAGAAGTCAGCTAGCTCTAACAGATCTTTTTTTCTACAGCTATTAAACTCCTCTATCGTAGGAGACAGTGAGAACTTTACTAAATCGAAATCCATTTTTGCTCAAAAACAATATGGAATTTCCTCACCCACTAAAGTTCAAAGCAGCCAAACTAAACTTACCTACTTAAGGAAGATTAGATCTACAATCAGTTGTTACCAGAGTATCCCGGACGAGCCCCCAATTGTTATGTTCCCATTCTTTGATTGGTCTAGGGGAATTGAGGAATACATAACAAAATTAAAGGAAAGTCCACATGGAGCCTCTCATCCCAGTCCCAGCCCTAAAGAACACTGCCAACCACTAAAGAATCTACTACAAATTTGATTTATTACATAAAGAAATCACAGAAGCAAAAAAAACTTCAGGAGGGGGCAAGGCCAAAATAACAAACAAAACAGAATCTTACTCAACTTTAAATCTAACTTACCTAACACAAGAGAAAATAAAATTAACAAAAAGACAATAGCACTTCCTTAACTACCTAACTTACCCAAAAACAAAGGCAAAAGGATTGACAAAAGAAAATGGCACCCTCCTCCCTACAAATTATAAAATAAACAATTTAACATTAAATAAAGAACTATCAAAAAGTCAACATTATTAGGAGCTAGATTTAACAATCTAAGCGGTAGCACAGCAACAGTATGCTAACTTGAACTCTAGCACAAATTGGCATTAAGTATCAATTAACAAACACCAACAGACAACTAGCAACTCTTGTCTGGGGCTGCAGAGAAGGTCCATGTGGAGAGAGAGAAATAGCTCAAATCTCCTTCTTCCCTCTCTCTCCTCAACTGCTTTCTTGATGGCTTTTATAGCTGGTTTCCTCTCTGGAGGAGCCAATGAATGAGGAGTTAGTTGGTCATCAGCAAACGAGTATCAGGTGCCAGCAATCAACTCCTATTAAAAGCAACCGCACAGAAGAGAAACAAAAACAGAACATACAAAAAACTCTTAACTGACCCCAGAACAGTACAAATTACGTCACAGGACGTAACAGGTGTCTTACCTGGACTAAGGAGAAGAAGAACTGAACTGTTGCCCAATGGTCCAAAGTCCTCTTTTCAGATGAGAGCAAGTTTTGTATTTCATTTGGAAACCAAGGTCCTAGAGTCTGGAGGAAGGGTGGAGAAGCTCATAGCCCAAGTTGCTTGAAGTCCAGTGTTAAGTTTCCACAGTCTGTGATGATTTGGGGTGCAATGTCATCTGCTGGTGTTGGTCCATTGTGTTTTTTGAAAACCAAAGTCACTGCACCCGTTTACCAAGAAATTTTGGAGCATTTCATGCTTCTTTCTGCTGACCAGCTTTTTAAAGATGCTGATTTCATTTTCCAGCAGGATTTGGCACCTGCCCACACTGCCAAAAGCACCAAAAGTTGGTTAAATGACCATGGTGTTGGTGTGCTTGACTGGCCAGCAAACTCACCAGACCTGAACCCCATAGAGAATCTATGGAGTATTGTCAAGAGGAAAATGAGAAACAAGAGACCAAAAAATGCAGATGAGCTGAAGGCCACTGTCAAAGAAACCTGGGCTTCCATACCACCTCAGCAGTGCCACAAACTGATCACCTCCATGCCACGCCGAACTGAGGCAGTAATTAAAGCAAAAGGAGCCCCTACCAAGTATTGAGTACATATACTGTAAATCAACATACTTTCCAGAAGGCCAACAATTCACTAAAAATGTTTTTATTATTGGTCTTATGAAGTATTCTAATTTGTTGAGATAGTGAATCGGTGGGTTTTTGTTAAATGTGAGCCAAAATTATCACAATTAAAAGAACCAAAGACTTAAACTACTTCAGTCTGTGCATTGAATTTATTTAATACACGAGTTTCACAATTTGAGTTGAATTACTGAAATGAACTTTTCCACGACATTCAAATTTATTGAGATGCACCTGTATATCAGTCAACAAAGCAATGTGCACCTTGATGTAAACACTGATGTAATCACTTGTTTGTGTAGATTTCATAGGCTGTTTATAGCCCACAAGACAAACTTACCAAAGTGACTGTATATTGAAGAAGATAACTGTAATGGTAATCTTTAAAAAAAAAATGAATGAACAGGTGATTATGCCATGCCATCAGCATTTTGTCACAAATAAAGAAGGAAACTAGAGGAATAACATTGAGTTCACTGGCATTTCTTCCTCTGCAGATTAAGATGGCTAAGTCAGAGGCTGATGGTCAATGGTTGCGGTTAAGGAGCCTGCAGTACCTCGAGCGTTACATTTATCTTATCCTGTTCAACTGCTACCTCCATCTGGAGAAGAAAGACTCCTGGAGGCGATCCTTCAGCCAGTGGATGTACCAGGTGAAGTCTGACTCGCTTGCTTACTTTAAGGGAAAAAACCATGCAAGCTGTTCATGCATACATAATAGGAAAAATTACTAAATTATAAAAAAAATAGTAAATTAACTAAAATTAATACTATTTAATTATTAATATATTAATAATAAAATTAATATATATATATATATATATATATATATAGTTTTATTTCAAAATGTAAAATATAAATGTTTTGTAAATGTAAACGTTTATTTATTTATTTGTTTTAAAAACATATTTTTAAATAAAATAAAAATTTAGCAATTTAACATTCAGAGCTTTTCATAGCAATTCAGAGCTAACTTTCCAGTATTTTTTCAGTCATTGCAGTGACCTAGTAAGAGTGCAGAATCTTAAATATTTTTTGTTCAGTTTACCTCATAGATTTTCTTTGTTGTCAGATTTACAAAACACTAAAACCTTTATTTCCAGTTTAAAAAAAAAAAAAAATCCAGCTTCACAATGTGGTCTCCTACTTTTAGAGTATGAGTTAATGTTAACACAAAAATAGCAAGAAGTGCTTTAATCACTGTATCGGCCTTCAGCACAGATGACCCTGTTTCTGTTTAAGACATCAAGATAAAGTGTGCTGTTTTAAAGATATCTTTTTAAAACGCAGTTACATTGTAAGTTCACTTTCAATCTGAAGAAAGATACAGGTATAACCTGCCACTCATGCTCAACACACAAGCTTATCTACTGTTAGAATGGCTGAAGACTTCTCTGGCTCACTGTGCTGCAGCTAAACATAGTTCTGAGTTCCATGAAACATTCATGGGAAAATGTCAGTCTGTCAATATGAAGTTGTAAATGTATTCTGTATCATTTAGAGCTTTTCTGAGTCAAACCTTAGTTTATAGCCACATCTTTTATCCTCAGATTGACAGGGTAGAAGAGAATTGGAAAACTGTAAGTCATCTAGTTTTCTTATTTTTACAATTGAAAACTATGGCTATGAAAAGAAAGATTTTATTGCAAAAATCTTGATTTAATCTCATGATTTTCCACCTTTAGAAAGCAGAATGAAAATAGAATTATGTGAATATAATTGCATTAAGCATAAACGGTAAGATTTCAAATGTTTAAGTCTCTTGTGCTCACCAAAGCTTCATTTATTTGATCAAAAATAAAATAAAACCAATACTGTGAAATATTATTACAGTTTAAAAGAACTTTTCTATTTTAATCTGTTTTAAAATGTAGTTTATTTCTGTGATGGCAAAGATGAATTTTCAGTGTAAAATGATCAGAAATCATTCTAATATGCTGATTTGGTGCTCAAGAAACATTTCTTATTATAATCAATATTGAAAACAGTTAAACTGCTTAATATTTTTGTATAAAACCATGTTACTAGAAAGTTCAAAAGAACATCATCCATTTGAAATAGAAATCTTTTGTATCTTTTCTGTCGGTACTGAATAAAAGTATTGACTTCTTTCTCTCTTTTTTTGTATTTATTTGATTACATGCTAGTTTGAAGAACCCTGCTCTAACAGATATAGTTGAGCTTAAATTGTTAAGCAAGAGGTTATCACCTCATTTGATCACTAAACAGTCTGTCCTCAGATTTACAAAAGAAAAAAAAAAACATCGAAATTGTTCTTAAGGTAGATTTAGCTGGTGAAGCACTTTGTAGGCTTTTATGAAAGCTGAGCTGAGATTTTTTCAATTGTAAAGTACATTGAAAATGCACCAGTTTTATGTTCTGTCAAGGCCACAAAAGCATTTTAATGTCATCCTGCCATCCTTTAGACCAAGTGAGCAGCTGCGGCAGTTATGAACATAAGTGTACAGCTTGCAGTCGACCCCACTTGCATATATGCATATATATATATATATATATATGTATATGTATATATGTATGTTCAGAAAATGCAAATATTAAGTAAATGCATTCATGAGTTATGTTGGTTTGCAGGTGGCAGCTAAAGC
This sequence comes from Spinibarbus caldwelli, assembly GCA_039654775.1. NCBI lineage: Eukaryota > Metazoa > Chordata > Actinopteri > Cypriniformes > Cyprinidae > Spinibarbus > Spinibarbus caldwelli. The sequence continues at coordinate 13,358,873 of CM077243.1, read as the reverse complement.
TGGCGTCTATGCCATCCTCAACCATCTGGGCTTTTCTGAGTTTGAGAACCCTGACGACTCTCTGATGGCCAGGCTCCGTTTCCGCTGGCTCCCACACAGTGTCCAGTCTATTCCCATGCGAGGGCAACTTATTTAGAAAGGCACAGTATGTCGAACTGACTAAATACTGACTCACATTTCATAAAAATGTTTTTATTACAATTTTTGTCAGACTCATTAAATCAAGAAGTGATTTAATACATCCTGTTATCTTATTTACATTTTTGACTCTATCTTTGGCTTGGCAGTGTTATGTTTTGTCCTCGTAAAATATAAGACAACAAACACAGAAAATTGTTAACCTAATAAACCACACATTAATGCTAATAAAAGTTTTAATGCTGACCTCGAAAAGGTACATTTGCACACTGTTATAAAAGTGTCACCTCATTTGTATATAAAACATTTAATTAATTGAGATTTTTCTTGCTGGATGATCATTTGCATTCATGTACATGGTTATTAAATTACTCTTTTTATACATGTTTCTAGAACAGTTTGCTTCATTAAGTCATTAGATAAAACTGTGTAGTTGTGTTATTTGTCCATTAGAGCCTATTAAGGATAATTTAATAATTAAGGGAAAAAATAGCACAGCTCGAATGTTTGAATAGCCTGAAATTTTAGACTGAACAAATGGATGATTGACGTCATTCCTATTCTTCTTGTCCTTCAGACTTGAATTGTACATAAAAACCTACTGTTCCTTGTCTAGACTTCAGTCTTAAAAAATGTCAGGCTTAAAATGAGTTTTAAGCCAGATATACTTTACGATTTCTGACAAGTGCCTGACTGTACATTATCTGGATGAGATTGAACAATCAGAATCAAGTATGCAAAACAAAATGTAGCTCATTAAAGAAATACCCAGTTAGAATGCAAGGCTGATGTAATGTAATGTTTAAAACTGAATGAAAACAAGTGACATTAATTTTGATTACCTTTTTGTCTTCATCCTCATTTATGGATTTTCCTCATGAAAAAGGTGTAGGTGTAGGGAGAAATAACTCATACAGTCTTAAAGGCACAGAATGTGTCTTGCTTCTTTCCCCCTTTTTCCAGGCTCATGTCTCTGATCTGTCTGAGTGTAGAGGACCGTGGGTAAGGTAAAATGAACCCTGCTTGGCACTCAAGAACAGTGAAGAGCCATGTGCTTTGGAGAAACCGTATCTCATACATACTGTAACCTGCCATCTGTAGTGTCCTCCCAGCATTCTCTTGTTATTCGTAGCTCTGTCTCATATCATGATTATAAACAGCCCTGTAGCTTGTGTCAGGAGACCAGTGCTTCTGTGGAGACTGAAAACTTTGTCGGGTTCATTCTTGGATTCTCTCATCTTCTCTGGGCTCAGCTTCTTCCAATCCTCAGTTTTTAGAATGTATTTTTATTTTGGCAGTTATTTTAAGTTATTTTAAGATTTTTTTTGCTGATCATCCATAAATTTGAGGGCACAAACATTATATTTGGTTGTGAGGCAGTGACAGCTGTTGTGAAATGTTTCCAGATATATCCTGCGTATATGATAAAATACGTTGAACATCACTGTTCCAAATCTAAAAGCATCTTGACATTCATAAGGAATAGTGCAATTGTGTCTGTATATCATTACACAGACAGAGAAAAAAAAAATTATTGACAGTTCTTGTCATAATTGTCATCAAAGTAACTAGCAGCTAACATTGTTGTTGCTGGGATTCATAGTTGTTAAAGGAATGGTTTACACAAAAAATGAAAAATTTCTTAACATTTGCTTGCACTCAGGCCATCAAAGATGTTTGTTTCTTCATGAGAGCACATTTGGAGAAATTTAGCATTACATCACTTGCTTACCAATTGATCCTCTGCAGTGAATGGGTGCCGTCAGAATGAGAGTTCAAACAGCTAATAAAAACATCATCATAATTCACACGTAAATCGATTAATGTCTTGTGAAGTGAAAAGCTGTGTGTTTTTAAGAAACAAATCCATCCTTGAAGCATATTAATTTTAAACATTGCTTTAGTCCATAATCCATAATGCTTCCTCAAATGAAAAAGCCCTGTTGTCCTCTCACATCAAAATCCACTGACATGTGTTTTTAGAACTGTTTTGGACGATTTTCGCTTGTAAACGGTGCTTGATCTGTGTATATTTCTTTCCTGATTCAGACTAGATGACTTGTTCACTGGAAGCAATATTATATGACTAGAGTAAGCAAAAAAATGTCTTGTTGGATATGTTTATTACAAACATGCAGCTTTTTTCTTCACAAGACGTTAATTGATGGAGTGGAGTTGTGCCAATTACTTGTGGGTTATCGTCATGTTTTTGTCAGCTGTTTGAATTCTAATTCTGATGGCACCCATTCACTGCAGAGGATCACCTGGTGAAAACGTGATGTAATGCTAAATGTATCCTTTTTTTCCAATGAAGAAACAAACATCTACATATTGGATGGCCTGAGAGTAGGTAAATTCTCGTTTTTTGGTTGAACCAGTCCTTAAAAACTCTTGTTAGTAGTTTTTCCATCGTACCCTCATGCCACAGTCTAGAGTACAGCTATCCATATATTCCACTGACCTGTGTACTTTCGGTTTACATATAATTTCAGGGCACGATGTAATAAGGAACAGTGACAGTAGAAGTGCTCAGCTCTGAATTCACAGTTACATGAAGGAGCGGGTTGTATTTGGGTTTAATAGACTGTGTAATGAGGACGGGACTGTCAGGAGCGTTGATCAAAATGATGCTGAAGAATTTTTTTTTACCACCACTGCCATACCGGCAAGATGATGGAGAGGTAATGACCTAATCTTATGCATATTAATAAGAATATTAAAATAAGAATATTAATAAGAATATCTCTTTAAAAATGCTAAATCAATGCAAATATTCCATTCAGTCAAAACATTTTTTTCACTTAACATTTGGGTAAATCCATTTATTTATTTAGTTGCATCACTGCAGGTGTATTCATCACTGATTCCTTAAGCATTAGTTGAGGATCTATTTGGGTTTGATGTATTGTATAAGGACACGACTCATACATTTTTATACAGAAAAATATATATTCTCATATTCTCGATTACACAAATTGATGCAATGAACATTGATTTTTTTTCTGAAATCTAAATAAAGTTTTGTTGAAATGTCAATATAACTAAAGTTTTTAAAAAATACTAGAAATAATGTGTGATCAGTAGCAATCTAGAGAAACTTCTCGGTCTAATCCAGTTTTTTCAGAAGACTGAAACTAATGAGAGAGCATTTCATCAGATGAATAATTTCTTTAAGTCTTCACTCTGTAGTCAACTAATTAAACAACTACTTCCTTTTCTGATTTTAAGATGCTGATTATACGCATACAGTAATGATCCTCATCCATGTTAAACAATGAGAAGCACTTTAATCATAAATTATTCTAATCCCTTGAAGGCTCATCAGAATACTATTGCATAATTAATACAAGTACAAATGCTCTGCAACCTCCAATTAAATGAATCTGAACATTTAACATTGCTTCATATAAAAAAGAAAGTGATTTAATGATCAGCTCATGCAGCTTACAAGACATCCATTGAGGTTTAGTGATACACATCCCATGATCCCATGCTCCCTCAGACAGCAGTGCAGGACCTGAACACTCTCCCACAGATGACTTCTCATTAGTGCTACAGTTTGTTGTTGTCCCCAAACTGCTCTGTAGCAATTTACAACTGAGAGACTTTTTCAGCCATAATACAATGTTGTGCTCTGATATGATGTTTATTGTCAAAGCCTCATTCAGTGGTAATTAATGACACATGAAAAACATAATATTTAAAATTATTAGTATATTTGAAAGGACATGATTAAGAATAATGTGTAATTTATCATCTTTATGAATGTTTCATCATGCAATTTTGAGATAAATATGGAAATTGGTCAAAAATTTGGGGCAGATTAGATTATAATATACATTATTATGGGTAAAACTTAAAAGGGAGTCTATATTATTGGAAATTTTGTAAATGCATGGTGCTTCCTATAACTGCCATATTTTTTTATCCGTTTTAACCCAAATCACGTGCTATATAATATCCATATCAAAAGAAATGTGCCATAAACAGCTTACCATGTGTATTGTGGTTGATATCAATTACATGCAGCTGATTTCAGCAGTCTCATCTTTTCATTTAGTGTTTGAATAGAATACACAGAAAATGGCTTTTGATACAGTGCTTATCAAGTGCCCTTTAGAGGATGCCATCTATTTTTTTGTAAAGCTCTCAGAGTTGCACTCACTATCATGCCTAATAAAGACTCTGCCATAATACAAAGAACCACTAATGATGCACAAGCTGCTCTTGGTGGTTGTCAAGGTTCCACTGTGAAAGTTTGACATGATTGACTGGTTCCATGGTAATACTCACCTTGTCACAGACCCCAGTGATAAAAGCCACTCGACATTTGTCTTCATTCAAGACCTGCACATCCATAGGTTCACCAAGGGCTGATGAAACGTGAAGATCTTTGCATTGATACATTCATAACGGATTCAATCTCTCTTGTACCTAAAATGATGCATTTAAGTTCTCTCAGCTATTGTCTTAAAATTGTCCTAAGTGATACTATTTGTTTGGTAAATTTACATGTGTTTATTCAATAAATGCACAACGACCCATTCATCAAGGCAACATTTAAATAAAGTCAGAAAAACAATAATGCATAAAAATATGTAGTTGGTTTTTAGATGAAAAGAGAACTATTGTCTGACTAATTACTAGTATGAACTTTGAAGTCAGTTGTAAATGTGAGATTGAGACTAGAGTGTTGGGTCAGGATATATGTAAAAATGTGAAGCGGAGCAAAACAGATGCATATACATAATAAGCAAAAACATCTTTCTGTGAGGTACAAGATCAAACAGATACTAATTCAAACTGATTATGAAACACCAGCATGTGTCAGCAGCTGTGTGTCCTCTGGAGTTCTCCACTCCTATCTTGAGCCAAATGTATTGATATGTTTAATTTATTCTTTCATGGAAACAGTAATGATTTGGAAAGGTTCTTGATCAGGATCCGTACTGAATATTGATTGCAGTGCCAAACAGCCACAAGTTAATGTGATGAAAAAAGTGAACTAACTAAATAAAAAAATAAAACAAAACACATAAATAAATAAATAAATACTACAACATTTTTGAGATGATCTTTCACTGATTTCCAAATATTTTTTTTTTAGTTCATTCATTCATTGCATTTAAGTTCTCTCAGCTATTGTCTTAAAATTGTCCTAAGTGATATTATTTGTTTCGTAAATTTACATTTGTTTATTCAATAAATGCACAATGACCCATATTCATCATATGGATTCTCAATATACAATTCACAAGGTAAATATCACAAAATAAAGGTAGTCACAGAATTACATATTATGACATATAATTAACGTATAATAATAATAATAATAATAATAATAATTAAATATTAGATATAAATCTAAGATTTTTTTTATTTTATTTACCACATTTACTCTTTGTTCGTCATTATATGTTTCATATTTTGCTCTTTTCTGAGCACATGGCTGTCTCCAAACTTAGTGAGTTGCCTTCATAGACAGCATGCTTGGGCGTCATAGGCGTCTCTAAAGAGTTAGGGAAGGCGACTCATTATGTTTTGAGACATTGCCGATGATATGAAATACTCCGCATCAAGGGAGCTGCTGCTGATTCAGTGTGAAGAAACAGCAGCAGAGCACCACTGTCAGCCTGTGAACTCTGTAAAACTTTGATTTCTTTCGTCCCGTTTTTGAAGACAAGCTTTATACATGGGGGATACGAAGATTACTCCTGAGGTGTTGGAGCAACTACTACAATTTTACAATCTTACTCGTCAGGAGTTTATTGAGACGTATCAGATTCAGCCGTTGGTTTACATCCCTGAGTTACCGGCCAGCGCTAAAACTACATTTGTTATTGTGTACACGGTGATTTTTCTCCTGGCTCTCATTGGCAATAGTCTGGTTGTCTACATTGTTTTAAGAAAGCGCGGGATCCAGACTGCTACAAATATTTTCATCTGCTCTCTAGCCGTCAGCGACCTCCTGATATCTTTCTTCTGCATCCCATTCACTCTGCTGCAGAACATATCCTCTGAATGGCTCGGGGGTGAGTGCCACTTACAAAGGATTGTTATTGTAAAACATAGTTTTGTAATGATATGCATGTTCTGTGCACTTACAATATTTGTTCTGCATGTTTTTGCTTTGTGTTGACAACTATTTTGAGGTTTTCTTTCTAGTGAATTATGATTATAAATACATTCAAAGGCCAAAATTTCTTTGTGTTTTGATTTTAAAATGCCAACATTTATTTATTTATTGTTTGTTTGTTTGTTTTTGTACAGATATGAATAAAAATTGACTTAGATTTATTTTAGTTAGTTAGTTAGTTAAAGGAATGAACTATCCCTTTAAGTTAGTTAGTTAGTTCTTGTCACACAAGAGTAAAATATCTTCCTGCATGTCGATTATGCCTCATTGAGTTTTTCAAATATTAAAATATTAAAACAAAATTGCCACTCTACCTTTTGTTAAGGAAATAATAACAATGAAAGATCAATGAACAATGAAAGAACAATGAAAGATTTTTTCAGGATTGTTTCTGCATTTTGAGACTTCATTTTTACAATTTTCAAAAAAGTTACAAAATCTAGATTTTTTTTCTTCAGAAACTGAAAACATGTTCATAAGAGGTAATCAATTAATTTTTATATGAACTGTATAGTTCTCAGTGTATTTTTGAATAACTTATATCGGGAAAATATTAATGGATGTAGGCTTTAGTTGGCTTTTCTTTCACTGTCAAAAACCTTTATGGGTTGTAATTAAAGTTTTCCAAAGCAAAAGACTGTCTCTGGAAGTTAACTCTTTAAACATTTACACGTTTGTAGGTGTGTTGGTGTGCAAAGCAGTTCCCTTTGTTCAAACCACTGCTATTGTGACTGGCATTCTCACAATGACCTGCATCGCTGTGGAGAGGTACCAGGGGATTGTACACCCTCTGAAAATCAAAAGACAGTGCACTCCACAAAGAGCATACAGAATGCTGGGTGAGTAGTTTCTGACAGCCAATATCCTTCATATATATATATATATATATATATATATATATATATATATTAGATCATACATAATTTGTATTCTACTTCTATGCATAAAGCATCTGCATAATAGAGTTTTCATTCTCTATTAGGGGTTGTTTGGATTGCAGCCATGATGGTTGGATCTCCAATGCTCTTTGTTCAACAATTAGAGGTACTAATCAGATTTTTTGGTTGAAATATTCCATATGAAGCTTTCAGAACATTCAAAACATCCCCATTGAATTGCAGTCTGTGGTTTCCATGGCTGTATTACCATTACAAAAGTATACTTGAGGATTTCCCCAGGGTTTAGCTTGTTAGAAGCTGCCAGGTGCCTTCTGGTCCAAGGCAAAAGTATATATATTTTAGATTATTCACATAATAACACTGGTCTATTTCATATTGTCGGTCCTGTCTTCCTGTGTCTTGTTGTTCCCTTCCTCTCGTGCCCATATTTGGTCTGTTTCCTTTCCTCGTGTTGTTCTGATCATTAATTCATTTATCTCCAACCGTGTTTGGTTAATTATCTAGTTTAGTCTTCCCTTTATAAGTCCTCTGCTTCCCTGCCTCTGTGTCCGGTCTTAAACGTCATACCTGGTCTCCGTGTTCTATGTTCCATGTTCCTGAAGATAATCAAAGTCTTTTGTGTTGGATTCAACTCCTCGTCTCCTAGCTCCCCGGAGCAGAACATGACAGAAGACCGGACCAAAACAGAGTAAGTGGCGCTCCTCCTTCCCGTTTTGTTTTTTTTTTCCCCTGTTTTTGAAAGGTTTTGTTTTGTTCCTGGTTTTTCCCTCTCCCCCCGTGGCTATGGAAACCGCCGCGCGGTTCATCGCCCTTGCCCGCCCAGATCTCCCTTTCGTTGAGTACTCCTGGGAGTTCTGTAGGCTCGCCGCGGCGACGGCGCTCGATGATGACACCATTCTCTCGCTGTTCTAGCACAGGGCCAATTCCCATCACCTCGTGGACCTCCCAGAGACCAAAGGACTGTGCTGGAGGGAAGGGATCCTCCGGTGTCTGGAGAGTGTCCTGCCCCGAGCCAGAACCAGCCCGCCATCGTCCGCGGCTCTTCCTCGCCCGCCGCCTTCCACGATTCCCTCAAGCCCGCCGGCAGAGAGTGTGGCAAGCCATCCAGCTGTTAATTTGGCAAGCCATGTGGCCGTTAAAGTGTCCGCGCTTCCAGAGCGCCCCCGAGTGTCCGTGCTTCCAGAGCGCCCACAAGTGTCCACGCTTCCAGAGCGCCCACAAGTGTCCACGCTTCCAGATCGTCCCCCAGTGCCTGTGCCACGAAGGCGCTTCTCTATCTCCGCGCTTCCAGAGCGCCCCCAAGTGCCCGCGCTTCCAGAACACCCCCAAGTGCCCGTGTTTCCAGAGCGCCCCCCAGTGCCTGCGCCACGAAGACGCCTCCCTATCTCCGCGCTTCCAGAGCCCCCCAAGTGTCCTTGCTTCCAGAGCGCCCCCCCAGTGCTTGCGCCACGAAGGCGCCTTCCTATCTCCGCGCTTCCAGAGCGCCCGCAAGTGTTCGTGCTTCCAGAGCGCCCTCCAGAGCCCGCTCCTCGGCAGCGCCCTCCTCGGCAGTAGGATGGCTGTTGCCAGAGAGACGGGGGCTGGGGCCACGGCCTCGAAGGTTGCACCGCCATGGCCTCCCGATGGCCTCCTGAGTCCTCTACACCACCATTGCCTCCCGAGCACCCAGCACCGCCATGGCCTCCCGAGCTCTCTGATCCGCCCTGGCCTCCCGAGCTCTCTGATCCGCCCTGGCCTCCCGAGCTCTCTGATCCGCCATGGCCTCCTGAGCACCCTGCACCATCATGGCCTTCCAAGCTCCCTGCTCCGCCATGGATCCCGGAATGGGCGCCGCCCTGGAGGCCTTCCATCCACGAACTCTGCCCCTAGAGGCCTCCAGAGCACCCACCCCCCTCCCTGTTGGATGTTGTGCGGGACGCACCATTAGGGAGGGGGGGAGTAAATGTCAGTCCTGTCTTCCTGTGTCTTGTTGTTCCCTTCCTCTCGTGCCCATATTTGGTCTGTTTCCTTTCCTCATGTTGTTCTCATCATTAGTTAATTTATCTCCAGCTGTGTTGGGTTAATTATCTAGTTTAGTCTTCCCTTTATAAGTCCTCTGATTCCCTGCCTCTGTGTCCGGTCTTAAACGTCATACCTGGTCTCTGTGTTCTATGTTCCATGTTCCTGAAGATAATTAAAGTCTTTTGTGTTGGATTCAACTCCTCGTCTCCTCACTCCTTGCTCCCCCGAGCAGAACGTGACACATATGCTATAATGGTTTTCATATCCTAATTAGTTATTTCAAATCTCTCTGCTCTTTCCCTCTGTGTACAGGTAAAATATGATTTTCTATATGATCTCCATCATGTGTGCTGTCAGGAGCGCTGGAGCTCGAGTGCCCACAGGAAGCAGTATGCAACCTTCATTCTAGTGTTCCTCTTCCTCCTGCCTCTTGCAGCCATGCTGCTGCTCTACACCAGAATTGGCACTGAGCTCTGGATTCACAAACAAGTTGGAGACTCCTCAGTCCTCAATACCATGAACCAAAGGGAGGTCTGCAAAATATCCAGGTAATTTTTTATTTTTTATTTTTATTTATTTTTTTTTACATTTGACTGTATTTGACTGACTCTAATCTAAAATCTAGCGTCAGCGTTAGTTCTGGCAGGTCACGTTAGTCAAGCTCGCATCAGCTGACTCTCAGCTGATCCACGTCTACCGATAGGGATGCGACACCTATCACAGCACTCATATATAAGGTCCTTCAGCATTATCACCAGCTACGTGTTGCTCAATAGCTAATTACCCACCTCCATCCCCAACTCCTCCTCTGTCTGTCAGGATTCAGCCTTCTGATTCTCCTTGAATCAGACTAATTTCTAAAATGTACATTAAATTATTGAACCTAATGATATCTGCAACACATTTGTTCTGTTCTGTTTATTCTGGGGGATTATTGCTGCTCTCCCTGATCTTACCCATGCTAGACTGCATTCTACCTTTTTGAAGAGAGAGTTCTTGCCCAGAACAGAACCATACCGCCAATCCAAACTGTGTGCTAATTGTCAGTATCTTTGACGATAGTGGTCCTGACAGAACAGATATTTCTTGTTGTATAGTGCTTTCTTTATAATATACACTACCGGAAGTTTGGAATAATTAAGATTTTGAAAGACATCTCTTATGCTCACCAAGGCTGCAGTGAAAACAGTAATATTGTGAAATCTTACTACAATTTAACACACCTGTTTTATAATTTTCATGAATTTTATAATGTAGTAATATAATTTATTTCCGGGATGGCAAAGCTGAATTTTCAACAGACATTCTACAGTCTTCAGTGTCACTTGATCCTCCAGAAATCATTCTATGATGATTTGGTGCTCTTAATATTATCAATGCTAAAAGCCATTTTTGTTGCATAATATTTTTTTTATTGTAAACTGTGATACACTGCCATTCAAAAGTTTGGAGTAAGTGAGATTAAAAAAAAAAAAAAAAAAACTTTTATTCAGCAAGGACACATTTTGTTATGTTAATGTTACAAAAGATTTCTTTTTCAAATAAATGCTGTTCTTTTGAACTTTTCATCAAAGAATCTTGTAAAAAAAAAAAAAATTCTGAATCCTGAAAAGAAGTATAATGGTTTTCACAGAAATATTAAGCAGCACAATTGTTTTTAACATTGATAATTATAAGAAATGTTCTAATCATGTTTGGAAATCAGCAAATTAGAATGATTTCTGAAGGATCATCTGACACAGAAGACTGAAGTAATGGCTGCTGAAAATTCAACTTTACCATCACAGGAAAAAAAATACATTTTAAAATATAACAAATAGAAAACATAAGTCCTTTTTTCTTTTTTTCTTTTTTTTTTTATAAAATACTTTTTCAAAAACATAAACTTAATTATTCCAAACTTTTGACTGATAGTGTATAAGGGATCGAATATCTAAAAACAGCTAATAACTCATTATGCAATCCTCCCTCTTTATGCAACAGAAAGAAGCGAAGAGCCATCAAGATGATGGTCACCATTGTTGTGCTGTTTACTGTCTGCTGGGCCCCCTTTCATACAGTTCACATGCTGTTTGAATACAGTAAGAAAGTCTCCAGTAATATATCTGTGCATGTTACAGTCTCAAAGTGCCTTCTTTCAAATTTCAGCTTCATTTTCTTGTTTCCAGGTTACCTGAACAAGACCTATGATGACATCACAGTCAATATGCTTATTGCTGTTGCACAGGCCATAGGTTTTTCAAATTCATTCAACAATCCTATTATTTATGCTTTCATGAATGAGAACTTCCAGAAGAACTGCATGTCCACCTTTTCCTTTTGCATTAGGCGGTCCAGTCAACGTGTGGATGTGAAGGACAAATCGACAAAGGACAAGGTACTTTTTTGTAAGTCTGCCAGACAAGAAGACATCTCTGTCGTGCCCAGAATACATATAGTTGATCAAGTGCAAACTGCAAGATCAAACATGTGAACATCTCTGTCATTTCTGGAGGAGAGAATCTGCTGAGAGCAATAGGTTGCATGCCAGATGTGTTAGAGACTGATCTATCTGTCTGTCTGTCTATAAACTGCTCAAAAGTTTGAGGTCGGTAAGATTTTTAAATGTCTTTTATGCTCACCAAGGCTGTTATTTGTTCAAAAAATACAGTATAAACAGTAATATTGCAAAATATTATTGCAATTTAAAATAACTGTTTTATATTTTAATATATTTTATAATGTAATTCATTCCTGTGATGGCAAAGCTGAATTTGCAGCATCCATTACTTCAGGAACATGATCCTTTAGAAATTATTTTAATATGCTGATATGGTGTTCAAGTAACGTTTTATCAATGTTGAACAATTGAGCTGCTTAATATTATTGTGCACTGTAATAAGCCTACTTTTGTTTCAAGATTCTTTCATTAATGGAAAATTCTTTCATTAATTTTTTCGTAAAATGCTAAATGTCTTTACTGTTATATTTGACTAATTTAGTGCATCCTTGCAAAGTAAATGTATTAATTTCGGTCAAAAATGAATGAATGAATGAATTTAAAGGACTACCAGTGACACACACACACACACACACACACACACACACACACACACACACACACACATATATATATATATATATATATATATATATATATATATATAAAATTTTATTATTTTTTTTTGAATAAACACTACTCTCAGATACATTGTACTGATCTCATTATTGCGTCTTGTGTGGTTTGTGTCAGTCAATGTTAAATCAGTTTACTGGGTAAAGTGCGATAGCAAGTTACATTGATTTAAATCCTGTAAATTAAAAATAAAATGACAAATTAAAACAGAACAGGAATCTTACAATAAATAAGTTTCAACTTCACGTAAATCTAAATAAATCGTTTATCTTGAGGTCAATGCAAAGGTGCGCGACTGACTCCTAGCTGTGTAAAGTCGGAATAACATCAAAAATTAAATTACTACTGTTTACTTAAGCATTTAGAAACATTGACATCTTATTTAATTAACATACACTTAATTTAGATGATTAAAACACTTTCGTTCAATGCAGGCAGTCGTAACTTACAATTAAGAACTGTAAATTTATTGGTCTGTTGGATATTATATTTTCATATTATATTTCCACTTTTTTTTCTCACTTTCAAGTATTTTTCAAATCCTATCTCTTAAATTAAAATCTTTTAAACACTTTCTGAAATCAAATTTAAACACAAATTTTATTTAGTGTCGCGTTTCAGTCAGGCAGTACCTCAATACACTTTACTACCGCTCAGGCATATTCTCGGACACCTACAGGTCCTTCTTCCTTTTCCTCGTCCCTAAGCGAGCTGACGCAAAGATGGTGAGTCGACTGTGGACAAATGGTTATGAAAATCAGATTAAATCTTCACCATCCATCAGTATTATATTGACGCTGTTGTCGTAAAGCACACTACATCTATGTAATAACCAATATATAGCTTCATTTAGAGAATAAAATGTGTATGAGCTTAACGGTAGATTGTAAGCTGATGGTGTCTCATTTCATACCATCGTGCTACTCTTAGCAGTGGCCAGGAGAATTAAAATATTACATTTTTATTATTATTATGTGTAAAAGTAAACCTGAAATAGGAACTATATAACATTAGAAAACTTACATTGACCCCCGTATTTCGTATTCAGCCCATAAAGCTTATGTAGCCAAAGTGCTAACCATGGTTTCATGCTCATAAAGTGCAAGTGTTTTATAATAAACAGCTTCGGTCTGCAAATATACAAGATGCTCATGTTACCATTTGAATAACGCTAATAAATAATACTAATAAACACTGCTGGCGTTTTCACAGCATATGGCTGTCAAGTTACTGTTTAAGAAGTGTGACTATCATGACAAGATTAATAAGATTCTGCTCTTTGAGAAATGGTTTCATCCAAGGTTAATATCAGACCAGCTCATAGTTGAATCCTGAAATATTCTTCTTCAAAAGTTTCTAACAATTGTCTCTATTTGCAGAACGAGACAGTCACCGTCAGGACCAGAAAGTTTATGACAAACCGGCTGCTTCAAAGGAAGCAAATGGTAAGCCTGTGATAAATTTTATATACTGGCTTAATGTAACTTAGTTTGCACTTTTTGCATTTGCTCATTCACGTTTTTATTGTTTCAGGTTGTCGATGTCTTGCATCCAGGCAAAGCAACAGTCCCTAAGACAGAGATTAGGGAGAAGCTTGCAAAAATGTACAAAACCACCCCAGATGTGGTGTTCGTCTTCGGCTTCAAAACTCAGTTTGGCGGTGGCAAGACAACAGGTTTTGGCATGATCTACGACTCATTGGACTACGCCAAGAAAAATGAGCCCAAATACAGGCTGCAAAGGGTACGCCACTCATGATGCTTGTAGGATCGCATGATTAATAGAATTGAAATCAAAAGGCTGTGATTTCAGTATGCACTGCATGTTTCAGAGCGAAGTGTGGTATTGATCAGAAATGCAAAAGCTTAATGTTTAAGAATGAAGAAATTAAGATGGCCATAAATGGTACAATAGTAATTTTTTATAGTAATAGTAATTTTATGGTCATTTTCCTATAATTACAAAATGTTTGGTGAAATTGTTCAGCCTTGCAAACAAGTACAACAAACCTTCAGCTTTTTTTTTTATTATTTCAATTTTTATCAAAAGTCCTTTTTATTGACCCTTGCTGTTTTAACCCTTTAACTGATATCGCTACCGTGCGGTTGAGCTTATTTTGATAGAGAATAAATCTATCAAAAGGAAGAGATGAGAGAGCAATCTTTCCACAGCTGTACTGCCCCATCTCTGTGTCTGCTGTTGCCATGGGGGTTTGGGTATTTCCAGTTTTGAAGTGACAGCAGCAGTTTACAAACTTCAGTCAGTCACACTGAAGGGAGAACAGTGCTGGTCAGTCATCAGATAATAGGGTCAAACAAGCAATCAAGGAAGTAGGGATGAAACCATAATGTTGTTGTAAATAGGGTAGGGGGTAAAGAACAGAAATATAGCAAAATATGAGAAATGCATAAATGTTTATTTACCATAATTATCCAAAATTATGCGTGACCGTACATTTGATATATCTGTAAAAGACATCATATAGCATATATATTGCCATATGGCTATATATATATATATAGTAGGCCTGTTATACAGACGCTTAAATATAATTTTTTATCTTTGTGGACCCTGAAGGTTATGCAATGTATCCAAGATACTAATAAAGTTAAAGGAATGTTTATTATTGGAAAATAATTCCTGAAATAGTTCTCTGAATTTAAATCGAGATTTACCATGGACTGACAGCTCAACCGTGCGGTAAAGTTTTATATAAAACATAAATTTAAAAAAAGAAAGTGCTTGACTATTTATTAGATGTCTACCAATAAGAATTTGACGTTAAATAATTTTTTCATTAGCTCCTTTTAGGAGTGAAGGTTAGAGATGGTGAAATCTCTAAAAAAAAAAAAAAAAGGGAATTTTCATCATAAATTTGTTTAAAACTTTTTCCAACGAGTTTTTATTTCCTATATATATAGAGAGAGAATTCATTTTGGAGTGGCATGTGTAAATGACAGCTTTTATAAGGGAACATTGTGTTTTATTAATTACATTTACATATTTTATAAAGCTCTTTTTTGTTTTCCTCAGCATGGCCTTTATGAGAAGAAAAAGACATCTAGGAAGCAGCGCAAGGAACGCAAGAACAGAATGAAGAAAGTTAGAGGCATCAAGAAAGCCTCTGTTGGTGCTGCTGGCAAGAAGGTAATGTTCATTTTTTTGTTTTGAGTTCTTGTTTAGGATTCAGTGCATTTATTTCTGTTGCCCATCATAGAAGTTGGTTTCGTCTAGTGATCGACCGATATTGATTTTTTTATAACCGATACCAAATATTTGCATGTTTATGTGCCCGATAAACGATATGCAGAACCGATATTTATTTACTGTTATAAAGTAAATAAATGACTGAGTGAAGTAAGTCCATAGCCTACTTCACTTTGGTTTTTCCTCCTTTGTCATCTTAGAAAAAAAAGGTTGAAAATTAACAGTCTTTCATGTTAAATTTAATCTTCATATTACAACAGTAAAAACATTTTATTTATAAAAAGCATCTGTGGCAACACTGATATTAACAATAAGCAAATTAAATGTAGAATGACTATTGTTTTTAAATGGAGAAAATAAAGGACAGGAGTCATATAAACTTTTAAATTACAGTTTTAGTAGGTTTATAAGCTGTTTAATAGGCTAAAGCGTGAAGAATAATTCACTGGATAATGTTAATTCACTGAATAATATTCTCTGGAATATTGAAATATAACAAACAAAACATCGTATTTTATTGCATTTCTCAACTGGTATGTTAATATCAGAAAATGTTTTTGTCATTCTAGATTATGAAATGCCTGCTGACAGCGCGGTTTATCTATGCATTTATGCAGAACTATAATCAAACTGCGATCACTCGCGAAGATAATAAATAATTAATTTCCACTGAAATGTATTTATTTAGATGTTTTTTAGCGAAATAATTGTTATATAGTAAATGTTAATATAATTGTGTGTTTTAAACAAGTGAATCTTGTTAAAAGTTACATGCGGTGGCCGTGCTGGAGCATTTCCTGAGCATCAACCGCTGAGTGAACAGCAATATGAAACTGGCTTCACGAGACTAATGATGAGCATATACAACAGAGAGAGAATTAAATTCAGTGCTTTTATTTCCAACATGCGCTCATTCATGGCTGTATTTTTTAATTCATGAAAAGTTATGTCTTTATTGGGAGAGGACTTGACGGATTATCTTAGCCTATGCGACTCCGACTTCACGAGACTAATAATGAGCATATAGAAGACAGAGAGAGAATTAAATGCAGCACTTTCCAACATGCGCTCATTCATGGCTGCATATTATTTAATTCAGGCAAAGTTGCGTCTTTATTGGGACAGACTGAAGGATTATTTTACGTGACTCCGTGAGTTCGTCTCTATTTCTTAGAGCCAAGCTGCATAAACTACATATCAGGCATTTATGTAATAGCCTACATCTAATTTGTGCATTAATGGCTGTTATGTTAAATAAAGTTTACTAACTACAGCAAATCAAGTACCTGCATGCCGTTGTTGTTGTCATCTCGTCTTCCCTCAGACGCACTGCAATGGCGATCCTGCGCGCAATTTTTAAAACACCCACAAGATGGCAGCGTTTATCGGTGAATCCGATATTACAAAACCGATATCCAAGTATGGCAAAATGCTTAAATATCGGGGAAAATATCGGTAAATCGATATATCGGTCGATCTCTAGTTTCATCATCACTGTCTTGGGTTTTAATGTGTAACTTGTCATCTTTCCTTCTTTATCAAATGTACATCTGGATTGTAGAAGGTAAATGTTTTCACAAGTAGATTAACTGCTGTGGAAGGAGAGTCTGGAGTGATCTGTAAAGTTAACTCCAAACATTTAGCTGCTATGTTGATGGCTAATGCTATTGACCAGTATGTGATTGGAAGTAATTCTTACAGTTACCTCTCTTCACTCGAGTAGTGCAACTAGTGTGCTCACTAATAGTGAAGTGCTGGACTATGTAGTAATAAGTAGAATAAGATATATTGCAATTGCTCTCTGAAAATAGTTTACAAATTCATGCAACAGTCAGATAAACAGTTTTTATGGTGCTTAGTTTACATACCCACCATGAAAGTCTATTTCATAGAGCAATTCTAGAACTTGATAGTGTTAGTTGAAAGTTCTCATTTTTGTCCAATCTTTTGCCCTCTTTTGCCTCCCTCGGATGTTTACAGAAGTGAAAGTCTTGAGGTTTCAGGAGAAGGTAGAGTGGAAATCGGCATGGTGTGCTGATGTGATCCACTTTTACCAGTTACTTGAAGTGCTCTTTGCATGTTCAATCCCAATGCCTCACCTCACTTGCAGAAATTTAAATAATGCTGTGTTTCTAACACAGATAAAAAGCCAGTCAACTTATTTGACTGTGATAAATCACTACTAATTTGTAGCATGCTGTGTGTGGATAGCATTCACTCGTTTGAGGTAATCCAGCCACTTGACTGCATGTCTGCAAGTTTGACAGATTCCACTGGAGTATTCAGAAACAACCTCTCCCCCAGTTATATTTTCCCTTGAAGTGAGAGTTTGTCCTAGATAAACATGGTTAGGGATTTTGTATGGGTAGTTTGTGTATAATAGTTTTGCAGTTTGTGTTGAAATGTTGTAGAAATCTCACTGTAATATGTTTTGTCTTTCCTCTTACAGTAAGACCATCAGGGAAGACCATCGGCCTGAAAATGTTCTTGTACAATATCCACAAATAAATTCTTTAAAAAAAGTGTATCCTGATATCTTTGAGTGCTCAATCAGAAATGCAAAATTGTGTTTTTGCTTGGATGTTTAGTAGCATAGGACTGTAATGATTGATACAGATGTTAAATATAATATCTAAGCCTGGAGGGATTTCATTACACTTTACAGCAGTGCTTCTCAACTCTGGGACTGGGGAGCCACTGCTCTGCACTTTTTGTATGTCTCTCTTATCTGACACACTCAGTTCAGATGATAGTCTCCGCTAATGAGCTGGTGATCTGAATTGTGTGTTCAGCAAGGGGGAATAGAAAATGTGCAGAGCAGTGGCTCCCCAGAGTTGAGAACCACAGCTTTACGACAGCCAGCTACCCGCAAACTGAAACTTTACTACATATTAGCACAACATCTGATTTCTGTGGTGTTACCTGATATCTTCAGCAGTTCACCTCAAATTTATTAAAATATAAAAGCTGTTTTAAATTGTAATATTACACATTACTGTTTTTACTTTGAGCGTAAGAGAGGGGAAAAAAGTAACCAACTTTTGATTGGCAGTGGTTTTGTGACCTCTTCAAAATATTACTCCCCATAAATGTTTATTTCACTACCTGTAGCCATGTTAAAGTCAAAATAATGCAAAGGTTTATGTTTTTGTGGTTACCTCAGCTGAACTAAATGACTTCAATTGTCTACTGTTAATGTGCTAATACAAAATCACTATCCTAATGCAGCAGATGGGAAACTATGGCTCCAGAGCCATACTTGGCTCTTTGACAAATCACGTGGCTTGCCAGGTCTCACCCTTTACCAAGAAATGATAGATAAATTAGATACATCACTGGAGTTCAGCTTTCTGCAGAAAACAACAGCCAATTACAACTATTTTCTGTACAGCGTACCGGAGTTTGAAATTACAGTTGTACAGGCCAAGTCCATGTTCAGTGCTATTCACGGGTGTCACGACAGCAATCAACGGCAAACCACTTACGTTTCGTATAAGTTAGAATCCACTCACTGCTCACAAGTTTTTTTTATTTAATTTTTTTGTCCAGTATGCGCTCGCGAATCCGTTTATTATAACAAATGAAGCATCGACACAATGTAAATAAGAGATTCATAGTATGACATAAATACGACACTCACATTGGTGAGTAGTCACATAAACAGTCACGGATTTATGCTCCTCAGGTGGCAACTCAACCTCAGTGAAAGCCCTGCACAACTCATTTAAGTTTGTTTTCCATTGGGGGGAAAAAAAAAATATATATATATATATATATATATATATAGATTTTTTTTTTTTTTTTTAATTTTTACTCTTGCTCTTTTGGAATAATGCATTAACCAAAAATGTCTACTTGATTGATGGTAAAATGCTATCCAGTTTGTCTAAAGTCAGCCTTGACTAAAGATCGCACTGCAGAGCAATTGTCAGCTCATACTACAGATTTACTATTGCATTGTAGCCAGTGGTCGATCCATTGAAGATTTCAAACCATTTTTCCTGAGCTATTTTTACATAATTATGGCAACTGGGTCTGGCAGAACTATAATAGAAATCAATTGTTGTGTTTACTTTATTACAATGTAATTAATTTCAAATAAAATCTATGTAGATAGCCCCAGTCTTCATGTGTTTATGTGCCTGTGCAATTAATTAGCAGCAAATACGGCACTGACCTGTTCAAGGTCTTCTGATGTGGAGGGGGGAAAACAGGCTCTGACAGTCTTGTGCAAATGATGTCTTCAGGGTTCCCATGTAACCAGAGTAACCCAGGGCCCCTGTCTGATGAGAGCTGTGTGTTGGCCTAGTGATTTGTGATTCATAAAAACAGTGAACTGGAGGGGGAAATCTGAGGATTTTATGCCTCTTTGTGTTCCTTCCTCAGGGCATTGCACTTCTCCAAGGACTATTTTATTGACAACACACAGGTGCATTGCAAAGTGTGTACTAAGCGTGCACTGTGCTCTGATACATACTTAGGAATATCATTGTGCATTATGTAACATTTCTTAACACTAATTGGTCTTATTACATTTGACAATGATAATTAAAAGATAAAATAAAATATCTACTTGAAATTCTAAAGGTTTCTTTGGCATTTAGACTAAATTGACCCCCTTCCAATGTAACAGTTGATCGGGGGCTGGAATGCTGGTGTTTATTCAACTTTATGGATATTATGCAACTTGCGTGCAAGACCTGTTCACATTTTCTGAAGAGTATTTCATTAGCATGCCTGTAAAAAGCTATTAAATATGCACATAATCACAGTGGATAGCAATAGTGTTTCCCCCAAGGATCTCAGAGGTTTGCATTGCATTATAACATTTATTTGCCTGGCAGATGTCCTTACCTTTGGCAATATGCAGTAATTATATTGTGACACAGTTTATGGCTGCTTTCAAAGCCATATGATTTCTTTATGAGCTAAATAATTTAGAATCTGATTGATTTCAAACCTCTCAGATTCAATATGTTACATCAAGCACAGGGAACTGAAATGAATAGTTGATCTAAAAATTAGAAGTAGAGTTCTAGAAATATTAATAAAGATACAGATTAAACTATTATGTTTTTATTATTATACGCTTTTACAAAGTAATTCTTTATATTGGCTATGAAACTAGTTTCTGCCACTCAGCGGCGCTGTTTGCCTGGTTTTGCGCATTGACTCTTCGTAATAATCAGTCACACATACCACACACAAAAACACATTCCCTGTGGTGAGGCTGATTCAATATTCCACCAGCTGATTTATGCAGAACAATTCTCCACAGGAATGGCTGGAGCCAGAGAGAGGAGGGGGTGAAAACATCTCAAAAAAGACTGTGGTAAAAAATAATTATCTCTGGTGTCACTGTAGCAACAATCTTTGAGGCTGATGTCAATGAAATATTGAACAGCACAATCACTTTGAATGTGATCTGAGGATGGCTGGCGGTGGGTCAGGCGGAGAGCCACAGGAGCGCGCTCTGAATGTTCCGGAAACGTGGGCTGAATGCAGAGCGAGGAGCGCACCACTGTCTGCAGTCATTTAATATGTCAAAACACTCCTGCTTCTCCTCGTCTGCGAACCTGCCGTCTGCCAGTTTGCTTTTTCTAAATGAATATCACGTCTGAGGATATATTCACATTGAATTATTTCTCGTTTTGCTGCTGTATCCCGTGTTCTTCTATGTTTCTTTGTGTGTGGCAATAGCGGGGTTTCCTTTTGCTTTGAGTTCTGCACACACTCGCACATTGAGTTTGTCATGGTCTCTCTGCCAAGTGTGAAAGCCAGTCGTTCTCATCCACCCGTAGTCTGATTTCCTCGGGCTGCTGTTTAACTTGTTTAACCTCTCAAAGCAAATGGTCAGCAAAAAGTTGCATTTTAGCATCGTCATCACATTGACCACGACCTTTTAAAGAGATTTGCATAGAAACAGAAGGTCCTTGATGACAAAAGATGCATGCTGATGGTTGTCTTTGAGGTTGCAGATTTAATAAGAGGTACAGCGATGGCTGAAGCTGAGGAAATGCTCATTGTACATGCTGAGATGTGACCATTGCAGTATGACTATGATAGCAGATCTTTATCGCCTGCATTTAACAAGCTTGTTTTTCTCTCTCTCAGTGAAACTGAGCTTATGACACACTTTACTTTGACCAACTCTTAAGTAGGTCGAATGAGTTGAGGCGTCCTTGGTGTCTGTCTCAGTGCGCTCTGAAGAAGTCTCCTTGACTTTCCTATCCGGTGTTTTCAGTCACAGAAACATTTTCTGTTCACAAGCCTCTTACCACATTTTCCTATTCAGTTAGGTACGTATCAACAGGTATCATAACAGATTGGATCGTTTATTTTCTTAATATATGAACAGTCATCACGGGGTCACTTCTCAAAGACACAATAGTCAGAAACTGGAGTCACACTTTGCAAGATTTGAACCTTTTGTTTAAGAAGAGGATCCATGAAGATACTTGTTAACTAATATAACGTGAATTTAGATAAACTGTGACATTTTTGACATTGAGAACTGTTTATAGGCCTATACATGTTCAAAATTAAAAATACAGTAAAACAATAATATATTAAATTGTAATATTAAAATTTAAAACAGCCATTTTTGATTTGAGTAGTTAAAATGTATTATATTCCTGTGACGACAAAGCTGAATTTTCAGCGTCCAGTACTCAATTCTTCAGTGTCACATGATCCTTCAGAAATCATTCTAATATGCTAATTTGTTGCTCAAGTAGCATTTCTTCTTATTATCACAGCTGAAAACAGATGTAATAACTATTTTTCAGGATCCTTTAATGAATATAAAGTTTAAAAGAACAGCATTTATTTGAAACAATGTAAAAGTCTTTACTGTCACTTTTGATAAATTTAGTGCATCCTTGCTGAATTGTTGATTTGTTGACATAGGAAGTGATAAATTTCTGTTCAGTTCACATTTACATATTTTTTGAAACAGAATCAGCAAAAGCATTTTATGACAGATGACAACCTGATGACCTCATTAAAATGCATGCACAACTAAAAACATCTACAGCATTTTTATATCTATAATCAGAGCTGGGTAGATTACTTACAGATTGTAATCCGTTACTGATTCCAAATTATATGACAAAAAATGTAATTAGTAACGTAATCCATTACATTACACAATTTAGGTAATATAATCAGATTACTTTTAGATTACTTTTGAGCTATCTCGTTTTTCACATTGATTTAAATAGGATAATCTTGTACCATATTGATATAAACATACAAAGAGTGAGAAAATATATTCAGTTTGTTGTTATTAACATCATGAAGTACATTACATATTATATTACGTCAAGATTTCCCAAACTGAGTTTGTGAAGGAACTTCAAGGGGTTTATGAGTTTAATGAAAAGCTAATAATAAAATAAATCATAAAAAATGTTAAATTAAGAGAAATAATTTTAAAATTAATCAAAACACTTACTGAAAAAAATGAAATATTTTATTTGTTTACCTGCATGTCATGTGACCACAACCAACGTCAGAGAACCATGAACATGCAAATGTGATACTTCATCATTAAAATCTTTATTTTAAAATCTCAGGGGTACTTCAAATAAAAAATATATGTGACCCTGGACCACAAAACCAGTCATAAGGGTCAATTTTTTGAAATTGAGATTTATATATCATATGAAAGCTGAATAAATAAACTTTATTAGGATAGGACAATATTTGGCCGAGATACAACTATTTGAAAATCTGGAATCTGAGGGTACAAAAAAAAAAAAATCTAAATATTGAGAAAATCGCTTTTAAAGTTGTCCAAATGAACTCCTTAGCAATGCATATTACTAATCAAAAATTAAGTTTTTATATATTTACGGTAGCAAATTTACAAAATATCTTCATGGAACATGACCTTTACTTATATCCAAATGATTTTTGGCATAAAAGAAAAATTGATAGTTTTGACCCATACAATGTAGCCTATTTTTGGCGATTGCTGTCACGAATCTGGTCTGTGGCCTTCCTTCCGATTGCCACCTTCCATCATATTGACTCTCACACTACACAGACTGTTTCACATTACCTTGGACTACATTTCCCATCTGCCATCTCACTAATCACAAGCTCAGCTGATTATACACACACAGCTGTATCCAATCAGACACGCTTTATAAGCCCTGGACTTCCTCGTTCAGATGGCCGAGTTTTGTTCAGCGTTTATCGCTCACCCTGTGATAGCTGCATTACGGAGCAAGTTTCTAATTCATAGTTTCTAGTTTAGTCTAGTCTAGTCTTGCCTGGCTTGTTTTCCCATGTTAAGATCTTTGCCTGTGTATTTTGGATTGCCCTATCGTCTTGCTGTTTGTATTCTGTTTGCCCCTGCCTGGACTATTGTTTGTGTTTATTGGATTACCCCTCTTGTCAAGCCCTGTTGGATTACGTTCACCGTTGATTGACCCTCGCTTGTTTTCTGGACTACTCTTGTCTCTTGCCCTTGATATACCTGTTTGCTATTGTTTGACCCTTGCCTCTCTGAGACCATGTCTTTAAAATAAAAAGCCTTGCATACGGATCCACATGCCTCTCGTCTCGGCGGTCCCAAATATACCCGTGCTACTTAAGACTGGTTTTGTGGTCCAGGGTCGCATATTAGGTGAAAGAGAATCAGATGACAAAAAAGTTGGTGAATTTGTGCATTTTAATATGTTTGAAAGTCAAACGTCTTCCAAGGTAATACATGGTCAAATAACCGACAAAGTGATAATTAAAAAAAAAAATTATTGGTCTCATCAGTAGTTGATGCAATATTGAAACACTTCTTAAACCTGAAATGACTGTTGTAAATCCAGTGGTCAAACGCTGTGTAGCCACCTGACTAATGACTGACCTATGTGTGAATGTCCACAAAACTGTAAAACTTTCTGAATGTATATAAGCAGAAGGCCAATTTAAGAAGGACAATTTAAAAGATGAAAGAGAGGAATTAGGGAGAATCAATAAATTATGAATAAATTATTGCTGTCATGTAAATAATATGTAATCATGTAATCCATAAAAAAGTAACTGTAGTCTGATTACGAGTATTTTAAAATGCAACTTACAAGTATTTAATTTTTGGAATCTGATTACGTAATCCAGATTACATGTAATCAATTACTACCCAGCTCTGTCTATAATCATGTATATTTTCACCCTAGATTTTAAGTTTACAGCTATTATGCAGGGAAATACTGTGCTAGGTTACCAGGTTAGTGTAACCAGACATCTTTTCAATACATGTAGAGTGTGTGGGCACCCTTGCGTTCGATATCTCCTGACCACCCTGCATCTCACTGCAAAGGTTACAGCGCGCTCTCCCCACAAATTGATTAAAGGAGAGTCTCACTCAATCACAGTATAGTGCAAACAATCCAGCACCCATCGATAGGAAAGAGGCAGCCAGGTAAACTACTGTGTTCAGGCAGTGCTTTGAACACAGCACGCATGGCCTTTTCCATTTTCCGTGCCTACTTCTTAACTCCCTGCAGTGCTTCGACTCTGTTCCTCAGCTATTCACTGTCAGTCCATTTCTTATGCTTCCTTCACTGCACTTCAGACTTCTATTGTAAAAACGTACAGAGTAACAGTTCTGGCAGCTGTTGCTTTGAATCTTTTATGCTTTAAACAGAGATAACAGAGCAGAGCAATAAAACAGTTTTTAGATCCGTCTCAGAATGCATTTATGAATCATGCTGTAGTATTTTTGGAAAATGCCAACTTTTTACATATTTTATTTATTTAAATTTTTTTTTCAGTTCTAGTCCTTGAATTTCATTAGCTGATATTCAGTCCAACAGCACTGGGACTTTTCACCATTTGTATCGCTTCTCCGTGTTTGCGAGTTCCAAATGAACTCAGTCTAGGCTGCATTTCCCAAAACCGAGTGAATTATCAAAAATGCGATCTAAGAGAACAGCAGTTGCTTTTGGGGAAAAATGCTTTTGGGAAAAAAAGCAGTCCTGCGTATTAGTGGTGGGTATTTTCAGTGACTCTTTCTGCATGTTACACTGTTATGCCAGTAGGTAGTGACAACTGTTTTTACAAGTGAGTCAGTGAACCATTCATTCAACCAAGTCATTCAAACTATGATTCATTCATAGAGGAATCACGTCTTTACGAATGAGTCATTCACTCTTTTAAAATCCAGACAAGTAATTTTACGAGTGAGTCACTGAATTAGTCACACAACCGAATCGAATGAAAAATATATATATATTCATTCAGAAACACCGCAAGTGTTTGTTGGAGAGGCCCTGTCTATTTCGCGATGGCTTTGTTTGGAATTCATTAATTCATTATGCTCATTGGTGACATGGAAATAGACCAAGTAACTGTGTGTAAAATGTAAGTTACTTCATATTAACTTCCAGCTTGCTTTATAAAAGTAACAGCTTGAAGTGAACAGTTTGTTCTGAATATCAGCATGGCTTTGATTACCTGCAGTTGAATTTCAGTCATAATGAGAACAACAGCACTCTTTATCCTGTGATTTTGCTTAAATATTGTATTATGTTATGCTCAGGCCATAAATCTGCCTTCTAATTATTACAATGACAGTGAGTTGCTGATGAAAGAGTCAGAGTTGTGGTGTATGCAGCAGTAGAAGAGGACACATTGCTTGTACGGCAGTGGTAAGAATGACATAAATGGAGCTTTCAGCTCAGGGACTGGTAACAGATGGTCTTGGAAAATGAGGTTCTTCTCAGCAGCGCTGACGTGCACTCCCATGCCCCCACCGCCCCCCTATTTCTCTCTTTTCCTCTCATTCTCTCTTTACTGTTTTCCCCTCTTCTTTCTCTTTGCAATTTCTCGTGCTTGCTCCCTTTCATCCCCAATGATTTTGCAAAGGTGCAAAAGCCAGAGAACTCATAGGAGTAGTCCTACATTAGATTGCTTTATCCATGCCAATAGAGGTGAAAAGAGGTGCATAGAGGGTGGTGAAAAGACAGAAAAAAGAGAAGAGGATAAAGGGGGAAATAGAGAGCAACAAGAGGAGAGATGCTCCTAATTGAGTAGAAAGTACACAAAAATATCTGCTGTCTGCTTTCTTAAAATCTCTCTTGCACCTCAAAATCTAAAGTGTGTATTTTTAAAATTTGTTTGTTTTCGCCAATCGTGCTTAATATGCAGAGACAACTATATATAAATAAGACTTAGGTTGACTGATTTACCCAAGAAACTTAAAAAAAATATTGTTCTGGTTGATCCTGATCAGCCTGACATGGCAACATTTGCTCAACTAATAAAATGCAACATTCGGCTTCCGAATGTAAATATTTAATTCATTTTTTACATTGGGCAATTGATTTCGAAAGATAATTTACAAAGCTTTAAAGACAGATCTACTGTGAGCCTCTTGGTTGTTAATCAATGGTATGTGCTTTGTTGAAGCCATCAGCATGCATTATTTTTGAAATTTGACATTTTTGAAATAATCATGTTCAAAAGTAGAATTCATAGTGAAAAACTTAGGCCTAAATACTTTTAATAAATGTAACATAATAATCAGAATCTTTAAATTAGCAGTTTTATATTTTACCATCATTTTAAATTTAATTGTCATTCACAATGCTTCAGAATTGTAGTTAATTCCCTCATTAAGGCCATTAAGTTCACAGTTTTGTACATTTTTTTTTTTTGTCTGACTTTCACTTTCTTTCACATTTCACATTCACTTCTTTTGCTTCAAATCAAAGTGTGTGATGTTGTGATTCACCTAGTTTGTTCATGGCTCATGACTCAAATGTACTCTATAGCATTAGTTTTGGATGGGGCTATCTATTTTTCTAGCCAATTGAAGATGGGTGTCCTTCAGCTTTAAAAACCATCCCCTGATTGCTGATATGTGAATTTGTGATCCACATTTGGCATCCTCCAAAATTGCCCTGTATCATCTATTATGCATTAAGTGGTAAACTGTTTCTCTCTTAAGTAGACTAGGGAAATTGACTCATTTATAATGTTCAGACTGGACTTTAATGCTCTCCTGTCTTGTATTCCCATAAAAACCATTGGTAGATGTCAAACTTTAAATGAGAATACACATTACACGTGGTAGGCTTTTTTCTGTTGTATCCAGGTTGTTCAAGTCTCAGTGAATATTTATTTGACATCCTACGTACCAATTAGCACCTCATGCCATGGTCTTCTAACACTATTCTCCTTGCTCCATTTGAACGGAATTGAATAGAAATAGAACTGAGAGGTAATAGGTACAGTTGCAGGTTTATCATGCATGGATTTGTGTGGTTGTGCTGGCCATTTCTGTCACCTGGGTCCTGGCAGCCATTCTGGCTCTTCCAGACGCAGTTAGCAGATGGTGGGGCTGTGCCTGCCCTTCTCCAGGGGCTTCTGTGGATAGAAAGAGAAACTGAGACGAATGTTTTGCCGCTGTACCTTTGTTACAGAGCAGGGACATCCCCTAGCCAAGGAGTGTGTCAATGTCAATGTGTCCATATTTGTTGAAGTGCGTCAAACTGTGTATTGGTATTTGTCCAGAAAGTCCAATGAGATGTCATCCTTAATTCAGCGGCACCTCTTCAAGCGGGATGCAAAGTCAGTTGTAGGTTTTGATGTTTGAACACATGGCTTAGCTTGTAATGGTCTCTCACCGTTGAGGATTGGCAGGGGTGATTACCGCACTACCTCATGTCAAAGCAAACAATGCCTTGACAAAGATCTTCCTGATACAACTTGAGGTTTATGAAATTAAAGCGAGAAACAAGATTTATATTCACACATACAGCACTTGAAACAAGATGGAGTGGATTTGATGGAAATATCAGCACTGAATTAATCACTGGTCTTTCTGTTGTAACTTTTTGTAAAGTTGTTCAATTGACATCCTGTTAAATTCGATGAATGATTTACATAATTTATCAGCAACAATTTATGCTGTGAACCAGACATCTCTGTCTTTCATAATGCAGTGTTTTCTCTATGAACATGTTTAAATAAATATATCTATCCTGGGCAAAATATACCCAGATATGAGATTTTGTCATTTTTTTATCATCCCATTATCATTCCTAATCCATATATTTTTAATTTTTTAGTTGAACGTCAAAGTGCAAATTTTTGAACAATCATTAAATACAAGCTCTAAAAAAAACACCAAAAGAGCTTCATAAAAGCAGCACAAACATGTCCATTCGACATTTGTACGTTCCTCATAGAATAATAAAGTGTCCATCATATGCACATTTTCAAAATTGGTGTGTTAATGTTGTTAACGACAAAATGCAATTGATTTTCACATTTGTTTTAACGAAATGTGACACATCCAGCCTAGTCTCATGAGAAGTTGTAAGAATTGTGTTTGGTCAAACAAAAACACACCACCAAAATTAAACAAGTCTACAAACCGAGTTAAATGATATATAATTTTGCCACCTCAGATGAATTAGTTATTAGAGCATGTTGGACTGGTCATTTTTCAATTCTGGACATGAACATTTGAACGTAGGATAGACATGAGTTGTGTGGTGGGAGGGCAAGATTATCTGTAAATAATCACCTAAATGTCAGCCTGTCCATCACACTATAGGCTATTTGTGTACTTTTTTGAAGTGGTCACTATGAACTGTTATGTGGTTAGAGCTACATAATGAATCTTCAAAAATGTGATTGTGTTTTACAAAAATAAATAAATAAAACAATCTACAAGAAAGGTTTGGAACAATATAATTTTCATTTGTGCATGAACTGTACCTTTAAGGGCTAAGGATGTGTTATTTTGTTTGAACATTTAGCTGCTTGTTTTATGTGTGTTGCTGCTGTTCTAAGCAGCAGTCTAAGCTGTTGTATCGGCATCACCACCTCTGCATTGTGTCAGTTGCTAGGTACTAATATGTAAAATGTGTTGGCTTTAACCCCCTCAGGACCTGGCAAATGATTTGCTTCAGAGGCCACGTAAGGTTGGTAGAATTCTAATCATGTGTGTTGAATCCCAAGCTTGGCTCAGGCTGCGATTCTTCCCAAACACAAAGAAAAAAAAGCATGAGGCATGAAGAAAACAACCCGAATATCCCCCACAGACCCCGACATGTCTCTCACTCCAAGTAGATACATATGCTGGTGTTGCTACGTAGCAGCCCTGATGCTTTTGGTCAACAGATCATGTCCCCCTTCCTCTCTCTCAGTTTTGAAATGAATGTCTGAGTGGATGTCTTTCATGCATCTTATTTTGTTCTTTCCTTCAGACCAACATTTTCCCATTCCAATCCTCTCCTGGTGCACTGTTAAAAAGAGATGTGTTGCGTGTTAGTGTGCGTCTCACCCGCTTGATTGTGCAGGAAAACAGTGTGAATGAGATCGCAGCATGCAGCAGACTGGCAGCATCTGCACTGTAAAGGACTCTCCTGGCTCCCTCTGATCTGCACGTCCCTGTTGTTTTCATGCGGAGAGAGGGAGTGACTGAGGAGTCGTGGCTTCAGCAGGGCCAGAAGATGTTCAGATCACTAAAGGAGGCTGGGATGGACTGAGAAACAGGCTCTGGTGGTCCAACCAGAATGACAAATTTGATTCCCTGGACGAGGGTCCACAATTTGTTGAACAGATTGCCGAGCGGTGGCGTGATTGGACGCTGTGTGGACTGATTTTGTAACAGACTGATCCAAGAACAAGTTTTGTGCTTTCCATAATGATTGGGAAGCCTAGTGATTGGCTTACAGAAGGACGATCTCAAACCAGAGCTTTAACTCATGCATCAGTCTGTTCTCTTATCTGAACTGAGGCTGTTGTTATCACAGGCTGGCACCTCCGGTCGTCTGTTAATAAAGTTTTTATTCCACAAGATCACATTGATTGTGAACCACTTCGGCTCCTGAATCATTTGTAAAAAGCACAAGTTTATCAATACACTCAGTTCTCATTCAGTCCTGTTCACACAAAAATAGAAATTCTGGCATCAGTTTCTCATCATGATGTATTTCACATAATAACAGTTCATCACTTAATCTCCAAAACTGACAAAAATACCATAATATTAGTTCATATGATATGATTTTATTCCTAGTCTTTAATCAAGTTATATTATATTGCATTGTGTGAAGACTGATTCAGTGATTTGGTGATTAAGTCAGGGAGTTGAACTTGACCAGTATGATTCATGTTCTCAATCAGCAGATTCATTGAAAAGAATTGTTTCGAAAGAGTGATTCGCTCTTTGATCCAGTATTTGATTTTAAGTCACTGATTCATTGATTTTGTTGCCTGCTTAGCAGCTCACAGGAAGATGCAATTATCTGTGAATAGTGGCTTTTATGATAAAGAGGACTGTGCATGTCACATAATAACAATAAAAAAGAAAATCACATAATATAGGTTTAGAGCAAGAATGACAGTATAAATTCTGTAATTGTTCAATTCAAATGATTCAAATAATGACAGAATTTCCCTCTTTGAGTGAATTGTTCCTTTTAAGTATTCCTTGAGGCTTCCTTAAATGCATTTTAGTAAACTCAGAATGTGAAAATGCCTCACCCCAAACAAGAACCTCTATAAAAGTGTATTTTCAAGCATTTCTGTATTTGTATGCCAACTGGTTTTTAATCAAATATAGATGAAATAATTTCATTACTGTGTGAACAAAATCTAATTCATTAAATGTGGAGATAAGAGGGCTTCAGAATTGGCTTTCAGATCCAATTAAATGTTCCCGCTTTTTGTGCCATGTTTAATTCATAGGTGTGGGGGATGCTTCTTTGTTACATGGTAAACTATCATTTGCAACATTCAAGTCATATGTCAGTAGCCCTTTTGGGCATAAATTTTGCATGCATGATGTAAGGTGCACGTTCATGCAAATTCAGTAATGGACCTTTCATTCAGTAATTTCAGCACACTAATATGTGTTAGCAAATACAGTTCATCAGTAATGGATGCCATTATTTTTGCTGGGCAATAAATCACAGGCTCATAAATGATTTATTTGTCAAGTTTGTGATGCCTTTTGCCTCTTACCAACAACTTACAGGAAACTAACAAGAGGGGGCGCCAGTAAAACAAACTAGTTAAATGGGTACTTTTCATTTGAACGTCAAAAACACTGCATATGCTCATTTGTTTAGAACAAACTTGAAACATATCTACGATTCAGTAATATGATTCTCGTTACGAGGTTAGAAAAAGATGTATCTGTATAATTTAAACAATTTAAGATAATAAGCACAAGCAACAACTGTTTTCATATTTGTTGCGCATGAGTATGCATTTACATGACATTCAGGTTTGTAGTTTTCTCTGTGTATGTTATGAATGTACATAAAAGACCCCTGCAAATGGCACTGATGTGTTTTACTGTACATGGATGTCATTGCAGGTCTAGGCCCGTGCGTTCCCGGGATCCATTTCAACATTAGACTGTATTACTGAGAGTATAGCCTGTGTTCTGTCCGTCAGGCAGGTGTCATTACCGCACTTCATTTGCAAGGTAAGTGACTATGGGCTGTGACAGTGGTGGAATTAGTAATGCGCTCCCGCTGTCATTTTTTATCAACAGGGCCTGCAGGGAGGACGTGATAAAATGGATATTCCTCCCTCTGCATTAATACCCTCTGCCCCACTTTCAATTCCATTTACTTACCCGAGCACAGAATGAGGAATTTTACTATCAATTGCCAAGAGGAGAGGCAGATTCTTGCACTAACGTGTGGATTTTAGTGCTGGAAACAAATTCATAGAATTTAGGAAACAAGTGCATAGTAAATTCAGTGCACAGGGCCCAGAATTCCTAGCGATGTCCCTGATAATAATAAATGTTTATTGAGCACCAAATCAGCATATTAGAATGATTTCTGAAGCATCATGTGACACTGAAGATTGGAGTAATGAATCCTAAAAATTCAGCTTTGCATTGCAGGAATAAATTACATTGTAAAATATATTAAAACAGAAAACAGTTATTTTAAATTGTAATAATATTTCAGAATATTCCTGTTTTTACTGTATTCTTGATCAAATATATGCAGCCTTGTTTCAGCATAAGAGACGTCTTTCATGTAAAAAATAAAAAAAATCTTCCTGATTATTGAACAGTAATGTATATTTATTATTATAGCAAATATTCCTATAATTGTGTGATATAAACATTTGACAGCTTGCTCCAATAACCAGACGTTTATTAAAAAAAAATACCCTTTTTTATTATATTTTATATTTTTGAAATTTTACTTTAAAGGATTAACAGAAATTATTGTAATTATTGAAATTGTACGGAATTTATAACTAAGTGTTTGAAACCAACATACAAAACCACAGCAATTGAAAACATCCGTTTGCATAATTGAATTGGAAATACAGTCCTTGTGACAACCTCCCCATGTGACAACTAGCCCCAGTCTCCCTTGTGTGTTTGGTGATTGTCATCACAACAGAGTGATGCTACTAGTTCAGCATTAGAGGCCAGTGATGCTGTTTAGCAGACATAGCTGCAGCTTACAAGCTGGGTGGGGGAAGCAAATCAATAGCCATTGACCTTACGGTTCCTTTTCTGCTGGAGTGACTGACCACAGAACAACACAAGCTATTCCGCACTGCCCTTGTGTTTAATACAGCCACGAGTCATTCGTTAATAGGAAATCATAATTTATGAATCAAAACAAGGAATTAAAAGCTTTGTTTTAATCAAATAATGTGCACTCTAATTTCCACTCAAGAAACATGTTTGTAACACAATTAATCTGTAATAAGTGGAAATCCGTAATGTGCACTGTGCCACAGTGAGGTTCACATCAGAGCGCAGTTATAAATGAATTAAATGGTGAAAAGCACTGTTTAAATATGCATGCGATGTGGAGATAGATAGATGGGAGGTCAAACTCCTGACTACTTACTTACCATTCAGTTATTCATGGCAAAATGTTAAAATACATCGCCGCCCATATTTACCTGCACTTGGATTTGACAGCGTCTGTGAACACTGTCTACCCAGGCTGGGACTGGAGCATCAGCTGTGGACAGAGCTGTGGATGAAACGCTTTGGGGATTTGAACTGGAGAACCTGGTCTCATAACTCTCTGCCATACGCACTGCAATATTCAACATTTATGAGGTTATGATTTATGAGCTGGCAACCACACAGGTCACTCTTGTTTCTTCAAAAGCATCAGAGGAGTGTGGCGTTTTCACCATGTGAGTCTAGAGGCCTCACAGGAAGCAAAACACCAGCTTGTTCTCTATATCATTTTGGACCCACATTCATGATATAGGGATAGTTCACTCAGAAATGAATCATCATGTTCCAAATCCAGATTTTCTGTCTTCTATGAGGAATATCCTGGCCACGCTTTTCCATATAATAAAAGTAAATGAGAATTTGAACTGTCAAGCGCACAACAAGCAATATGAAAGTATCATAAGAGTATAGCTTTGTGTGAGAAGTCACTATTCACTGAAAATCTTGTCATCAATAATATTTATGTGCTTTCATCCACAGATGTTGTGATGTCTAAATTTCTGACTGGATCATTCTTTTTAGATGTACTGATGAACAAATCAGAATGATTAAAAAGTTTGAGGTCAGGATGATTTTAATGAAAGAAGTCTCTTATGTTCACCAAGGCTGCATTTATTTGATCAAAACTACAGTAAAACAGTAATAATGTAAAATATTATTATAGTTTTAAATAACTGTTTTCCTTTTGAATATATATTTTTAAATATTAAAATAATATACATATATAATATTTTCCAGGAATGGCAAAGCTGATTTTTTTAGCAGCCTTTACTCTAATTTTTAGTGTTATGGGATTCTTCAGAAATTATTCTAATAAGCTGATTTGCTGTTGAAGAATCATTTCTTATTATTATCAATGTTGAAAACAGTTGTGCTGCTTAATGTATTTGTGGAAACTATGATAAATTTTTCAGGATTCATTGATGAATAGAAAGTTGGACAGAACAGCATTTTTTTTTTTTTGTAACATTACAAATGTCTGTGCTGTCACTTTTGATATCAAGAGTCCTTGTTGAAAAAAGTATTTATTTAAAAAGAAAAGTATAATATAATATAATATAAGAGATGAATAATATAAAATAAGTAAATGAGAGAACTGTCCCTTTAATTAGGCACTGTAAAGTAGCTAACTGGTACACAAAAAAATCTAATAAGAAACTTCCACTTGTCTGAGTTCCAACAGAAGTACAACAGACCTGAGTTATGACAAAAGTGCACCTTGTACATTCTTAATGGATCTGAAATGTATGCATGATTTAGTGCCTGCAGGCATTACTATTTCAGGCACAACAACTGACGCTTGGAGTCCCTGTGGAGAGCCTGTTCATCCTGCATGAGATTCTTCTGAAAAAAAAAAAAAAAAAAAAACTATCAGAGTTAAAAAATAAATAAATAAAAACTCTTGAGCTTTTGCAGAAATCAGATCAACCAAAGACAACGTTGAGCAATTAGTGGTATTATCACGCCAGGGGTGTGACAGTCAGCGTGGATATCCAGAGAGAACTGTAAGTGTCACTCCTGACATAGAATGGGGGCCAAGGCCGTTCAGTCGGAGCTGTCATTCCGAGTCAGTGAGCTCTGTCTTGCTGAAGAGGGCCCCAGTCAGATGTTCACTATGCATGCTGCATTGTCTGCTTGCCTATTCGATAGGGCTGGCAGCAAAAGGTGACATCTGGTGACTAATGTGCTCCCATGTTCCCCCTCTTCTCTGGGCGGCAGATGCTCTGCACAGGCAGATAGGAAGAGGGGGTGGGGGAGCGGGGGGAGCCTGAGATGGACAGGCAGTGGAACGCGTGTGTGTAATAAATGCAGGCTTTTGTAGTGCTTTTTTGCAGCTGATCTGTTGGTGGCTGGTGAAGAAAGGGCGGAAACAAACAATTAGCATGTTGAACACTGGTAGATCTAAAACTGGTTCAGATATTTTGGATGACAAGTTATTTATAGCCAAAGCCAAAACACTAATAATAAATAGACTTTTTTAAAATCAGTATTTGATGAAAATGTCTTGCTTTGACAAATCTGCCATAATGAAACAATTTGAATGTGAAAAGGTTATTTCTTTAAAAACCATTTTTAATCAGTACTCTGTGTTTTTGTCTTTTTTCCTAGCTTAAATATCTAAACATCCTTAAAAGTAGATTCATTTGCTTGAGAGGCATTCATTTACTTGAGAGGCACAATTTTTGTAGGGAATTTCTTGTTTTTAAAGTATATATTGAATGACCTCTTGGAGTAAAAAAAAAAAAAATAATTTCATGATATAATTAGAAGGTATGGCAATTTTTCTTTATATTTTTGTTTCATAGTATTACAATTATTTATAATTTATTCATTTAGTCATTCATTCTTTTATTCCTTCATTCACTAATATATATTTACTTTTATTTATATATTTATTTATTTATTTATTTATTTGCAGTTCTCTTGAGCCACCTGGGTTTTTATTTTTATTTCTTGGCTGTTCTTTTTCTAATGTATTAAGGTGAAATTAGAGTGTACAAATTAAGAATGTTTTTATTTTATTTTATTTTATTTTATTTTATTTTATTTTATTTTATTTTATTTTATTTTGTTTTGTTTTGTTTTGTTTTGTTTTATCCAGAGAGAATTGTTTCTCTTCTGACATTGAGATTTTTACTAGAATATAATTTATTATATTTGTTCTTATTTATTTACATATATTTATTTAGATTTTTTAAAATAGCACTTTTTATTTTATTTTATTTTATTTTATTCTATTTTATTTTATTTTATTTTATTTTATTTTATTTTATTTTATCCAGATAGAGCAGTTTAACTTCTGACATTTAGATTTTTTATATGCATTTAAATGCATTATATTTGATCTATATTTGATCTTGATTTATTTGGTTATATTTATTTTTATTTATTTTTACGACTGCTCTAATTATTTTATTTCAGTGCATTTCTTTTGAGCTTCCAGGATTTTTATATTTCTTGACTCTACTTTTCTGTGGTCGTTCTGGGATAGGGCTCAGTCTTTAGGTTTAATGCCGTCTGGAGATTTTGTTTCAACAAATCTTAAAGATAACACTTCCAGAGAGCTTCTTCAGCCCGGTCCCTACACTACCACATATTCCCATCACGCCATGTCACCCAGACAGCTGTGCTTAACCTCCCTTTGGCCTTTTTGCACAGCTGCAAGTGGGCTCTTTTACCCCTGTCTCACCCATGAGTGGGCCTGGGAACGCGAGTACATGTGACAGAGGAGTGGACAGCTCCTATTCGGCTTCCTAACAGCCCTCGTTGTTTCTTCGCCACACAGAGACTCACAGCAGAAGTTCACACAATGCCACGCTGTGTCAGACTGGCAGAGCAAAGCTGTGCTGTTTCTAGACAGCCTCCAGCGTAAAACAAACACAGAGCGACGGGAACAGACTGATGAAATGTCTCCGTTGTGACATTATATTTTCTGGAGAAGCCGTGGTTTTGTAAGATACGCGTCTATCATGAATGAAAGCATGCAAAAACAGCATGTGTTCCACTCAGTATTGGTGATAGTCTCTCTTGTTGTCTACACAGGGGTGATTGAACTGCCTTTATGCTGATATGGCGATTCATACATTCCACAGGAAGAAGTTATTAAAAGCCTTTTCATTTTAAGCTATATTGCCCTGTCTTTCCAGAGAAAATACCCGTCCTCTTTAAGATGAAAAATCTGCAGAGAGAAAATGAATTGGCAGGTTGCTTCCCCCGGGGTCTCCTCTATCAGCTAGTGCAGTGGGTGACAAAATGCAGCGCATGTGTTCCCAATACAAACCTTATTCCATCTGTGGCCCTATCAGCCAGGAAATGACATATTTATCAGAGCAGTGTGGCCTCGCAGGCAGCAGAAAGCATAGAGGCTGCTGACTGTGAAATCTCCCAGAATTAACTGGGGCTGTCCTTTTCTCCCTCCACATTACTGTTCCCTGAGGGCCGTGGCGGTTCAAAGTATCCTGCGTCAAATTGCTTTCCTATTTGTTGTGCTGCCTACAATTGATAACATTTGTTTTGACTGAAGAAATGCTCTAAAATAATAATTGCTTTCGTTTAAGCATGCAAAACTATGCTGCAAAATAAAGAAAGCACTAGGCCAACTGTAATCTTTTGCTATCTGAATTATTTCATCAAACAAATGTGTAAGTAAGACGTGGAATGAAAAGACATGCAAAGTGTTGCAGGAATTGGCGAGATGAAAGATCCAGCACTGAGATTGAGTAAACCATTAAACCATGCCAGGGACGAAACCGCATGCTATCAGTGCTCAAGCGTTTTAGAACAGCCTGAGGAAATTGTTTCTAATATTGTCGCAGTTTCCGTGTTTTTTTTTTTTTTTTCTCTCCAGGAAACTTATGCATGAGAGACTAAAATAGAAAACACGTATGTTTTCTGATGATGTTTTTAGACTACAGCTATAATGGTTTGAAATTGTTGCAAAACGTTGTGTGGTGTGATGAAATACTTATGCACTTATTTTAGTCAATGAACTAAAAATTCTAAATAGAACCAAAAATAAATAAAAAATAAAGACCAAGGCTATTTTATTGTATTTTATTTTATTTTAATTAAATATGTTACATTATTAAACAGCTGTGCATTCTTTATCCTGCACTGAATTGTGAATCATTTAGATGCATATCGGAAATAATTCACAATTGTTTCTGCAGTACAATACAGACAAAACCGCCAATAACAAATAATGACTTTGGTGTTTTTTTTTTTTTAACACACAGTCATGTAAGTGGTAGGACGAGGTGGAGGTATGTAAACAGATGTGGTGTCAGTGTGGGGCGCAGTGCCAGGGGTGTGTGCATGTGGTTTTCCTGTGTGATCAACAACAAACAGACCTTACACACATCTTACACACAGAGTCACACATGCCACAACGTCAGTCCAAGCTCATTCCAATTTTGGTGACTATTATGACAGTCTATACTTGGTTTATTTCGATGTGTGACATAACAGAATAAAACAAAACACAACAATACAAAAACACTCAAATGCATTCTGAATAGCATGAAACTGTATTATTGTGTTAAAGGTAAACAAAAAAAATTAAAAATAAAGGTTCCAAAAATGGGGTTTTGCTGCAAAAATAAATAAATAAATACATAAAATTTTATTAAGAACCTTTTGTGCAGTGGAAAGTTTCTGTGGATGTTAAAGATTCTTCATGGAACCATCAATGCTAAAAAAGAACTTTTATTTGTAAGAGTGTATTGTTTGGTTTTCAAGGGCATTTAGATGGCTGATGGTTTTGTGATGTGTGACACCTTTGAAAATTGGATGTTACTGAAAAGCCGCCATTGCTTAATGTGTATTTAGGGGCGACTGGCCGCTGGTGAGCCATACAGTATATTTTAATCAGCCAAGAATACACAATGTACAGAATAATCATTGAATATGACCCGTTTCCTTTAGCTAAGAATCTAATAGATAATAGAATCTGATTAAATGGATGTTAACTCACAGAGCAAATGATATAATGTGAATAAAGGTATATTTGTGTGTAGCTGGTTCTTTTCTCCTCAGTGCTGTTAATCCATCAGTTTCCTTTAAGAATAAATGGCTAAAATGGGCAGTTTTAGGTGTCTAGGTGTTTTTCTCCTATCAATCTTCTATATTTGTCCCGCAGGACTGTAAACAATAACATTCCACCCTTTAGTCACCATATTAGAGTTGTAAAATGCAGGTAGCATGAAAACACATCCGATCACTGTTAGCCGGGTAAAATCTTCTCCTGTGTAACTGCAATGTTCCACTTCAAAGCCTGTGACAGAAAGGCTGGTGTAGGAGTGAGATATCCTTAAAATAGCAATTAAAGAAGCTGAGGAATAATATGACCTCCGCTTCCCTGGGTCACAACACTGAGGAGACGGAGTATATTGAGATTCTCAGCTGTACCTTTCAGCCACAGTTCAGAGCTTTTATATCAACATCGCTGCTTCCCCGATTAACATTCTCTCGCTTAAAGGATTATTATGTCACAGTACGTCTCTATTTAGGCTCTTCATCATAAGTAGGCTACGTATGGTAATGCGGCGGCGAGTTCATTTGATACGTCCGGTACTCCGCTTCAAGCTACACTAAAATCACTTTATTTTAATGGATGTGCCAAGGATGTGATGATTAAATGCAAACTTTTCTGGCAAGGCTGGTTTATTTGAATTCTACAGAATGTGAAATATCGATTTGCAGTTGTCATTGTCGTGAGCATTAACCTGGACGAGAGTGGGCAGGAAGTAGTTAAACTCACTCCTTGCCACATTTGTCACAGTAGCATGTATCATGCTCTCCTGGTTGATGGCCTGATTTCCATTTCGGGATGAGTCTCTGTTTGCCTGCGCTGCCTAGTAACGGTCAGATCTGGAGTGTGATTTATGTAAATCGGCTGGCAGGGGCTCACGGGTCAGAAGCGATCTGTTGTGAGACCACTGCTGGGCAACTGCACAGCATAAACAGCAGGACAAGACTCTGCTATCAGGATAGAATATCCAGCACCTTCTAATTATAAATCATCATTCATTTGCATTCAATTTGAATTGATGATTGATGAATTTACAATGGTTATTTATTGCCTTCAGATCCATCTTAAGTACAGAATTAAGTAAATTAATACTATATATATATTAGTGCTGTCAATCAATTAATCACGAATAATCACATCCAAAGTTTTTGTTTACATAATATATGTGTGTGTACTGTATGTTTATTATGCATATATAAATACACACACACATACAGTATATGTTTTGAAAATATTTACATGTATTTACAAAACATTTTTCTTAAATGTACACATGCGTGTGTGTGTGTATATATATATGTACATAATAATTATACACAGTACATAGACATATATTATGTAAACACAACTTGTATTTTGGATACGATTAATCACGATTAATCGATTTGACAGCACTAATATACTCATCATTTACTCACTCATTCCAACTTCAACCTGTACGACTTACTAATATATATATTAGTGTTGACAAATTGATTAATCACGGTTCAAAATAAAAGTTTGTGTTTACATAATATACAGTATATGTGTGTACTGTGTATATTTATATGTATATATGAATACACACACATACATGTATATATTTAAGAAATACATGTAATATATATATATATATATATATATATGTAAATATTTCTTAAATACATACATGTATTTGATTTTTTATTTTTTTGCATGTTTGTCACACTTCAATGTTTCAGATCATCAAACAAATTTAAATATTAATCAAATATAACACAAGTAAACACAACATGCAGTTTTTAAATTAAATTTAAATTAAATTTTTTTTTATGAAGGGAAAACAAAATCTAACACACCTGTTCGCAATCAAGAAATCACTTAAATAGGACCTGCCTGACAAAGTGAAGTAGACCAAAAGATCCTCAAAAGCTACACATCATGTTGAGATCCAAAGAAATTCAGGAACAAATGAGATAGAAAGTAATTGAGATCTATCAGTCTGGAAAAGGTTATAAAGTCATTTCTAAAGCTTTGGGACTTTAGCGACGACTCATCCAAGAGGTCACAAAAGACCCCAGAAGAACATCCAAAGAACTGCAGGCCTCACTTGCCTCAGTTAAGGTCAGTGTTCATGACTCCACCATAAGAAAGAGACTGGGCAAAAATGGCCTGCATGGCAGAGTTCCAAGACAAAAACCGCTGCTGAGCAAAAAGAACATAAAGGCTCATCTCAGTTTTGCCAGAAAACATATTGATGATCCCCAAGACTTTTGGGAAAATACTCTGTGGACTGACGAGACAAAAGTTTAACTTTTTGGAAGGTGTGTGTCCCATTACATCTGGCCTAAAAGTAACACAGCGTTTCAGAAAAAGAACATCATACCAACAGTAAAATTTGGTGGTGGTAGTGTGATGGTCTGGGGCTGTTTTGCTGCTTCAGGACCTGGAAGACTTGCTGTGATAAATGGAACCATGAATTCTGCTGTCGACCAAAAAATCCTGAAGGACAATGTCCGGCCATCTGTTCGTGACCTCAAGCTGAAGCGAACTTGGGTTCTGCAGAAGGACAATGATCCAAAACACACCAGCAAGTCCACCTCTGAATGGCTGAAGAAAAACAAAATGAAGACTTTGGAGTGGCCTAGTCAATGTCCTGACCTGAATCCTATTGAGATGCTGTGGGATGACCTTAAAAAGGCGGTTCATGCTCGAAAACCCTCCAATTTGGCTGAATTACAACAATTCTGCAAAGATGAGTGGGCCAAAATTCCTCCACAGCGCTGTAACAGACTCATTACAAGTTATTGCAAACACTTGATTGCAGTTGTTGCTGCTAAGGGTGGCCCAACCAGTTATTAGGTTTAGGGGGCAAGCACTTTCTCACACAGGGCCATGTGGGTTTGGATTTTGTTTTCCCTTCATAATAAAAAACTTCATTTAAAAACTGCATGTTGTGTTTACTTGTGTTATCTTTGATTAATATTTAAATTTGTTTGATGATCTGAAACATTAAAGTGTGACAAACATGCAAAAAAATAAAAAATCAGGAAGGGGGCCAACAATTTTTCACACCACTGTATATACATATAAATATACACAGTACACACACAAATATTATGTAAACATAACTTTTATTTTGGATGTGATTAATCACGATTAATCGATTTGACAGCACTAATATACTCACCATTTACTCACTCATTCCAACTTTAACCTGTATGACTTACTGTCTTCCAAAACAAAAAGGGACAAATTATGAAGACTTTATTGGCGAATTAAGTGTTCACATAAGGGAATAGAAGCACCATAAAAATACTGTAGTCCATATGACAAATTGCTGTGTATTCCATGTCTACTGAATTCATTCTCATTTCTCACTGCTTTGTGTGAAATGGATCAAAATTTACATTGTTACTCTGTGATACTCTTTCTTTCCACTGCAACTGGATCATTGAATCAGTGAGTTGAACATGAGAAGCAGATCAGTCAGATTTATGGAACGAATCATTCAGACTGTTTGAATTGAGTTGAACTTGAGAACTGGATCACTCCGATTCAACAACAAATTATTCAAACTGGTTTACTGAACCCACTCAACAAGTTCATTCAGAAGAGAAGACTCAACAGAATGACTCATTCACAAATCAGACATGGCTATATCAGCATTGAGGACCAGAACCATCAATTTTATGATAAACTGATGATGCACTGTTTTGATCTGATTGCTTAGTCAAGATGATAATGACTATGTTAATGGTCAAATCTGAATCACATTCATCTTAAAGGGATCATCATTTACTCACCCTCAAGGTGTGTATCCCTTTAAGGCATTTTTTACACAGCTGTAATACAGCCAGACTGAATTATGCATGCTGTGACCCATCTCAGCCCAAAGTATACAATTGTAATTGCTGTGTAAATGCATTTATGCCACCTGTGAGCAGCATTAAACAGCTCTGTGTAAAGACACCATTAGTCAAATGTAAAATCATTTTGCACATGTATTATGTATTAGGTTACCTTCCCCAGGTATTTTGTTGTAAAACAACCAAGATGATCATTTTTATTCCCTCTAAGAGTTATTATATGTATTACCTCAGTATGATTGTTTTGTCGCCATTGAGGAATAGACCATTCCTTGAGATGTACTGCCCCATCAATACAATGTACACCAGGGATGCAGCTCTGTGGTTATGTCAGTGACTTCAAAGAAGTCACACACTATCTGAATGCATGTGGGTTTTGCCTTTGAGTGCAAATGTGTTTGCAGTTGGGTCTGAATTAGAGGAGTGCATTGTAGTGTTGATCAGAGTGCTGTCATAAGCTTCAAGCCTTTCTTATCTCCTTTTTGCAGCATGGCTTACAGTGCCTTCATTTGGATCACCAGCAAAACAAAACTGGGCAAAACAGAAGCAGGAATTAGTCAGTTTTCTTTTTATCCTCTTGTGTTCAAAAATGCTAACATTTGACACGGCGAATAACTCAGAGAGGTTCAAAAGAAGCACGACATTCGCTAGTATTCTGTGCGTTACCTTCTTAGATTAATGATATCCAGAGCTCGGCAGCGCAATCAAGAAAATCATGCAGACATTTCTTTAAACAGAGGCAAAGTGTCATGAAATAATTAGAGCGGAGCTTGCCGGTCCCTCGCGACAACCGATGCGACTCGCCTTGTTTTCGGAAAGCTTGATCTGAAACGACTCTTGTGAGGGTGAGCGCTTCGGTACCAGTGCAGATGGTCTTGGGGCCATGTGTGCCAATGGGAAATTTAATTGCGCTGCATTTAAAAGTATCTGTTTTAATAGCAGGGTTCTGGAGTTTCCTGCTGGTGCGTTTTAATTAGTTTGAATACATTAGGCTCCTGTTGGAGCTCTACCTGCCAGGATTGATCACCGGACTGGGACTACACAGGGGCCATTTGCATTCACACCCGTTGGCCCCATAGATTGAAGCAGTTTCACACCCTGCGATTCAGTGCACGGGTACTTCTGCTTCTCTTTATCAGCAGCAGGTAAAAATGGAAACCTATCGCCTGATGGATTACAGCAGTTTTAAGGGTGTGAAAGTGTCTGCAAGCAGGAAAATCACACACTGAGCGGTTTTCAGGAAAAGTGTGGAAAGGTTAAATCCGTTAGCGCTGTATCCATGAAAGCGCATGGCACGTTTTTTTTTGCTTTTTCTCTTTTGTTTCTTATTATCCTGTCAGATTTATTGGTGTGATGATGTACCTTTTGTACCAAATGAATCTTTAGCAATTGTTCTGTGATTTTGTACTTACAGCAATGACAAAGAGATTCAATTTCATATAAGGCTGCTGATGTATTTCTTTCAGCACACCGTACACGCATATGCTGTTGATCATTGTGGTTACCTAACCCAGATGTTCCCTGAAACAGCTTTTTCCTCTTTCACAATCATAACTTGGGCGTAGAATACAATTCGATATAAGCAGAACAGCTACGCCCTGATGGAGAACCGCAGCACTGCTGCTCAAAATCCCCCGGTTTCTTAGC
Organism: Spinibarbus caldwelli; assembly: GCA_039654775.1. Taxonomy (NCBI): domain Eukaryota; kingdom Metazoa; phylum Chordata; class Actinopteri; order Cypriniformes; family Cyprinidae; genus Spinibarbus; species Spinibarbus caldwelli. The sequence continues at coordinate 13,314,396 of CM077243.1, read as the reverse complement.
TCCGCCAGTGAAAAGTGCACTTACAGCTCCTCAGGACCCCGGCTGTATCAGTCAGCAAAAACAAGCTGACTTAGGTCTAATTTGTGTTATGAAAGAGAGAGCGAGAAAGTCTTAATTTAAAAAGTCCTGCATCATGAGCCCGCAGGCTCACACTGGCACAGACTTCATAGCCGTCAGGACTGCAGAGGCTGAAACGCCGTGTTTTTCCCTGCTGCTTCAATATCATGATTTCCTGTGTGTCTGTAATGGAACCACAGGCTACTTTCAAGGAAGGGTTTCTATTCAGAAGAAAGTGTTTACTGTGATTGTAGGGTCCAGGCATTATTGACTTTTTGAGAAGAAGTAGAAGTTGGTAGAGTTATTAAATGTGCTATAAGTGAGGTTAACCATCTTTGAACCAAACTTAGCCACTGAAGTAGACAAGTCCTATCTTTTAAAACCCTATCCTACAAAATTAACAGAAAAATGCATCATGACAACACTGATTATCTGATGGCACCACTAGAAATTATATATATGCTGGTTAGCATGACCTCATTAGCCCCTGCTGGCAGATGTTTTAACTACACCATCTGGCAACAATAACCATCTTTCCTATTGACAGCAATTCAGATAAGAAATATATGCTCAGCAAGCAACATTTAAATTTCAAATATTTAATTTCATATTGTTTTATATTTATTATATATTGTTTATACTAAATTGGTTGAAATTTAGTTTGGTTTATAGATAGATAGATAGATAGATAGATAGATAGATAGATAGATAGATAGATAGATAGATAGATAGATAGATAAACCGACAACTGCTTATGAAGCTGAAAATGGCCCTAACTTTGATTCATTTTCCTGTTCTGCCTGGTGAGCATCCAAAGGGATTGACAGGTAGAAAGCACATCAAAGTCTTCTGATTTGGCTAAACAAAGAATCTGACTGCAGCCTGTCACATTTATTTTTACAGTTTATTTATTTTAAGATATTTCAGGACACCTAATTCAATGATATCTCTCAGATAAAGGGATATTTTCTGGGTAGCATTCTATAAAAAATCACTTATGACACCTTTAAGGCACATTTGTATGAAAAATTTGCCTTTTGAAAACCCTTTCAGATATTGATTTTATTACACATGGGTAAATAATTCTATAAAAATAATAATAATAATGCCATAAGTGGGCTTTAGTTCTGTAAAGCAGGTTTTAATTTGGCTATTTGGCTTTCTGGTTATTTGATTTTTTGCATTGATTTATATAAAACTTTAACTTTACTCTTGTCAATATAACAGGCAGGTCCAGATCAAACAACATTGGACCCCATTGAAAAAACAAAAAACAAACAAACAAAAAAACCAGAGACACTTAGAAATGATCACAGAATATTCATTCTATGCCTTTTAGTTAATCACAGTTAATTCACTCTTAAACACAAATGATTCTTCTGTAATTCTACAGGTTGTACGTCACGCTGAAAGAATTTTATATTGCTTCCCGTCTGCTTCAACATATTGGCTACCCGATGATGAGTAGACATGATAAATTGAGATCTCTAGCTAGAATTTGAAATAAAACATACATAAAACCATGAGAAATACCTTCATTTATGTTCAGACATCAATCAGCGTGCAGTAATGGAAAACAGACGTGAAAAATGTGGCAGGAATATTATTATTAACCTGTTGCCAAGGAGAGAAGCAAGTGTGTGTGAGATACTGAGCGTGTGTGTCCTGTAACAACCAGAGCCGTTCTGAGCTTACTAGTAAAAGCAGATGTTCACCTGATACCCTGCCAAAGATATGTGATGTAACAGGTTGAGCTGTGAAGACCCTCCTTGAATCTCTTCCCACTGGTTCCCCACAGGCCTAGAGCTGTTCAGGGCCTCCAAACCTGAACAGACTGCAAGGAGGAGTTCTGACTACTCCATTCTAATACAGCCACATGACAAACAGTTGCTGTGGAAACGTGTGTGGGGTACTGGGAAGGGCGCCCTGTGAGCTTTTTGGATGATTAGGAGACCCATGTGCTCTCTTTAATGATGCTTTTCGTTCCAGTTCCATTTGAGTAGTAATTCCTTATGCTTATTCAAACAGTTCTTTTTTATTCTGAAAATGTTTGAACATTAACATTGAAATTCACAATATACACCTTCCACCAGTAGCAGGCAACAGCTAATGCAAATTTGACTCCGTAGGTCTAATTTAAAGAAAAGCCATGTTGTATGATCATTATGTCTAACTAATCTCAAAGTCATTCAGAGCCAAGGTATTTTTTATAAATGAACAATGAAGATGATACCAGACAACAGTATTGCATGGCCGCTGGCAAAGCATGAATAAAAGAGTATGTTTTACTGCATGCATTTAAATTATTTCACAATTTTTGTCTAATAATTCAGCATCACTGTGTTATTTTGTGGAAAATATACTTTAAAAACTATCTGGACATTTAAAAACACGTTTGAGTTTCATTGCATATATTACAATATTTTTTTACAGCATTTATAACTCTAGTGTATAAATTAACATAACCTAGAGTTATAAATGCTGTAAAAAAAATATTATTAATTTTTTACAGCATTTACAACTCTAGGTTATGTTAATTTATACATTTGTTAATTGTTAATTCATGCTCAATATTAACGAAACATTAATTTACACAGATGTTTCTGGAGTTAAAAAAAAAAAGTCTCATCCTCACCAAGGCTGCATTTGTTTGATCTAAAATACAATAAAAACAGTAATATTGTGAAATTGTCACAATTTGCTGTAGAGGAAGCAAGCAGGAGGCACGAGTAAACGTTCACAGTCTTTAATCCACAGAACACAGGAGAAATCCACACAATAGGAGCTTGAGCAACACATGAAGTAACTAAGTAGACTCAACCGGGTGAAACACACAGACAGGAATTTAAATACACAGGATAGCCTAATTAATTAAACACAGGTGCAGGGGATGAACGAATTTGAGTAGACGAGGACAGGAACAGGAAAATAACCAAATATGGGCATAAACACTGGGACACAGGGAGCACGAGGGGAGCAAAACACACACACAGACAGTCCAGACTCCTGACATAAATATTATTACAATTAAAAAGAACAATTTTCTATTTTATCATATTTTACAGTTATATATGTTCCTGTGATGCAAAGCTGAATTTTCAACAGCGAATACTCCAGTCTTTAGTGTCACAGGATCCTTCAGAAATAATTCTGAGATGCTGATTTGCTGCTCAAGAAAAAATTATTATCAATGTTGAAAACAGCTGTGTTGCTTAATATTTTTATGGATCCTTTGTTCAAATGAACAACATTTATTTGAAATAGAAAACTTTTGTAACATATTAATAATACAAATAAAACAAAATATTAATAATAATAATAAAAAAAAACCCTACTGATCCCAAACTTTTGAATGGCAGTGTAAAAATGATAAAATATAATTTAATTTAAAACAATGGATTGAATGAAAAAAAAATGGATTGAAAATGTACTTGAAATTACATTAACCATGAAATAATAGATGCAATAAATATTTGTTTTGTATTTTTCCAACATTTTTTGCAGTGATCTTTAACCAGCTTATCTCCACGTATGAAGTCAGGTTCACACGGGCATCTAGTTAACATTCATCTAACAAAAAACATGTTCTACTAGCATCTGACAACCTGAAATTGTTCAAAGACTTTTTCGAGCCACTGTACACATTGTTTTCGGTTTTGTACAATTGGTAACTTTGTCATATTATAAAACAGACATCAGATAAGGATAAACCACAAACTGTAGGTCGAGTGTTTCTATGTTGCTAATGTATGTCTTTTTCTTGAAAGCCTCCGTCTCTATTTCAGCCCCTTGAAGTTATGGTAAAGAAACTGAAAGACTCGCAGAGCCCTGAGGGTGATTTGTTGTTAAGGAAACCAGGCAGGAGCGTGTTACAAGGCATCAGTTCACTCCGAGCCGCCTGTCCTCTGCTGTGCGCTAGAAGAGCGGGTAATGGATCAGACCGGGGCCCAGGAGACCTCTGCCTGAATCAAACCGTTCAATACGTGCCAACACAGGCTCCTCTGCCTCCAAGCAGCAAACAGAGGAAAGAGCCGTAGACAGACACCTGATTTAAAGCTTCAGCTCTGCACGTATACACTCACCCTCAGATGTATTAGCATATAACATAGACATATTCTTTTACTCAGAGAAGAAAAACTCACCATTGGAATGGCCTGATTGATTCGCTTTGTTTGTTTATAAGAGGTTGCTGTGCTAACATGGCTTTGTTCCTTAGCCACAGAGCTTTCGTATCTGTCACTGTCCCGTTAAGACTGCCTGCAAATTAGTCTCTGTCTGCTTTTCTTTCCAGGATGCAAAATAAAGGAGTCACAAATGATGAAGTGCAGATGTAAACAGAAGTGTGTTTGCCCTCTTTAGGACTAATTTAAGTCCTTGCTGAATTTGATTACCACTAAGTAGATTGATAACTCTTGGAATATCAGCGCGGTTGGCTAATCTACTTATACACGTAGAGCTACACCGAAAGCACTTTTTTTGGACATGATGCTGAGAACACAATTTTTTTGCAAACATTAGTTCTGGGACAGATGATCACACTCAAAAAGTAGTGTGAAATACAGTAATCTGGGACACTATGTAATGTGGGACACCTAAACTACACAAACTCTATTTATATGTTAATAAAATAATTTTATTCTATAGCTGATTTGTCATGTAATGAAGGTTTGTTTGTTTTGTGGAGTAAAAATAACAGTAAATCACAAACGTTAGGAGGATAAAAAAATCCCCTGATTGCTATAGTTCAGTCTAGAAATAGTCATATATTATCTAAAGAATATTATTTCTAAGGAATATTATTTTCCCAATAGTTTTTCTGACACTGAATGGGTCCAGTAAAAAAAACAATTGAAATGTGAACTCTGTACCGCAATAGGAAAAAAAATAGTTTGTCTTAAAAAGTGTCAAAAGCATTCTGTAATTAATATTACAAGCTCAGTCTGAGTGAATTATTTATTTTTCAATATTGTTCTTAAAATCCAAGCTCATCCTTACTGCTAGTCAAACATAGCTATGTTTATGTCTTCTGAACAAATGAAACATATATCATTATTGTGCTATTTGTGCATACATACAATTATATTATTGTGAACACTTCCACTATTTAGAACAATTTCCACTGAGGAAATGTAATTACTGCAGTTCCATTGTGGTACAGAATTGCCATATGGTAACATGGTTCTTTTTCCTGCTGGTACAGAGTGTCCATATGGCAATGTCCATATTTTCTCAATTTTCTGTAAAACTGTGTTTGAAAAGAGTACATCTATGAACAACATCTATTCAGTTTTTTTTAAAGATGCAGCAAAACATCCAGATGTAGAAGAAATGTGTATAATAACGTCGTTTGAAGAACACTGCAGCATGTGTCTTGCTCAAGATAAAAATCCTTGTGAGAAATGCATGTGACTTAAAAACAGCATTGTATTTACTTTAAAATCTGCCCTTAAAAAATACTTCATACAATGGTTTGAAGTCATAATTAAAAACTTAATGATGTATTTGTTTATTACAAACACAGCTTTTTGCTTAAAAAGTTGTTAACTGATTGACTGGAGTTGTGTGGATTACTTATGATTTTTTTTTTTTTTTTAATCAGCATTCATTGCTGAGGATCCATTGGTGATCAAGTGATGCAATGCAAAATTTCTCTAAATCTTTTCCGATAATGAAACAAACTCATCTGCATCTTGATGCGCTGAGGGTAAGTCAATTTTAATTTTTGGGTGAACTATTCCTTTAATTCCTACAATGAAATTTATTGATAATTTTTGCATAAATTAATGAATGTGAAAGAAAATGTTGTAGCAACACTGTATTAGGCAGCTAAACCAGATGTGTAGTGGGTTCAAGTCTTCTATGCAGCAAAAATATAATTTAATTAAAGTGTATTATTGCATATAATAAATATTCCAAAATACTTCTTTGTTCCATATAAACATTGTGAATATTTTTGCAATGTTTTTGCTATGCTAAATGTACTGTAATTGCACAAATATTGGACAGTCAGGACTTCAAAACTGCAGAAGAGATATTTTAGCTATAGCCTGTAAATGTCATTAGCAAAAAAAAAAAAAAAAATCTTAACCACACGACACTCATGTTCTAGTAAAAAGTAACAGTATCACATTGTTGATGAATAAATATCTCATACAAAATTGAAATAACACATTATAGTATGAAGATGCTACACTCTTAGAATCACTTACAACTGTTTTGAACTTTCTGCAGCATAAACGTGCCTGTGAATATGGATATTATTATCTGTTAGGAGACCAGGTCACTTCCAGAAGACCACTTTAAAAGTGGATAGAGCGGCTGACATTTATCAAAAGGGCAGGAGCATTTCATACCATTAGGGCCTCTGGCTGTGTCTAGAGAGACTCAGCTAAACCAATCTAGAACCAAATGTCATAGCAGCGTGCTCAGTCTATTCAACCTGTTTTAAAATCAAAGTGGTGAATGTACTTTGCTTTATACTGATACTGGCTTCCAACATCTGAGTGGTGTAGACCTCCCTGTGTTTCTCTGAGGAGAACGTTCTTCTTTTGCCCTGAGGACGTCCTTGCCTGCTCTCTTGGGCCTTAGCAGCTGTAATTCAGGTGATACATGTGCTACCCGTGACCTGCCTTGCTTTCCTCCATCTGCGCACCATTATTACTTGGAATCTTTAATTGCTCTAGACGTTCATTCACCAAGGAAGGGTATCTTGTTCCCCATTAAAGTCTCAGTTCTTGTATGTGGATGGATTTAGCCTGGAATGGGGCCTGGTTTCATTGTTGCATTTGTTACTGCAATGACTACAAGGGCACCACAAGGGTCAGAGGTCACGCTCAGCAAATACGTCATTGGCTAAACAACCATGTATTCTAATCACCTCACATTTTTATAAAACGTCTATGACTCAAGGAGGTGCATTTAGTCCAAAATTTCAGTCCAAATATGCTCATGTTAAATTGTTTAGGGTTGGTAAGACTTTTTTTGAAGTAAATTAATACTTTTATTGAGCAAGGACTCATTAAATTGATCAAAAGTAAAAGTAAAGTCATTTATAATGTTACAAAAGATTTCGATTTTAAATAAATGAATCAAAGAATCTTGAAAAAAAAAAGTATCATGGTTTCCACAAAAATGTTAAGGTGCTCGGCTGTTTTTGATAATGATAATTATAATTAATGTTTCTTGAGTGCCAAATTAGCACATTAGAATGATTTATGAAGTATAATGTGATACTGAAACTGGAGTAAAAATTCAGCGTTGTCATCACAGGCATAAATTACATTTTAAAACAGGAAATAGTTATTTTAAACTGAATTAATGTTTTATCAAATTAAACAAATACAGCCTTGGTGAGCATAAGAGACTTTCAAAAATATTTAAAAATCTTATTAACCCCAAACTTTTGAAAGACATAGTTATTAGTATGTTCATTTTTATTAAGAATTTATTGTTGAATTTGGACTTTTGCAAGCGATGAAACTGGATTCTTTCATGAACAACATTTATTTAAAATGTATAATATAATATAATATAATATAATATAATATAATATAATATAATATAATATAATATAATATAGATTAAAAATGAAGTAAAACCAAATAAAAATGCAAATTTAAAGAAACACAAGGCTTAAAGTTCAAGTTCAATAGCTGATTACTAAATAATTAATATAGGGTTAATTTAGGTTTATTTAGATATTATTTACAAATGTCTACAATTTGTACAACAAAAATGGATTTTTATTTTTTATTTTTTTTGGTTCATCAAAAACATTATATTTATATTTACACTATATTTACCTCCAAAACTACAATTGCCTCCATGTCTTTTAAGCATGACATTTAGGTTCAAAGTTCCCAGAGACTAATACTGAAAATAAAGGTTGAATGACACTGGAAGAGCTGTCAAGATGCCTGAGGTATTAAAAACTTTCTATCTTTCATAATAAACTCAAGTGCGAACCTAATCTGCATTCTCAAGGAACCAGATCACTTCTTTATCAGATGAGCAAGTTTTAATAAGGACTTACGGGAGGCTCTTACGGGAGGTTGTCCATTAAACTCAAACTGGAAAAAGGACAGGACATAAAATGATGGCGCCGGTTGCTTCTTGAAGCACCTCTTGCGAGGGGACGAAATACTACCCGCTGCCTTGAGGATATTAAAAATGAAATACAGAGTCATTTGCCGCAGAGGGTCAGCCTATACTGATCTGTTTTTGATTAAAAACAAGGAGCTTAGAGGCTTTCTTGTTGCCCTGATATGGCATCGTCATAAGTCTGATTTTAACTGTGGCCATACGGACAGTAGTAGTGAGCTTCGTCTGTACCTTAATAATCTTCCATCTAAATGTGTGAGAACTCTCTGAACCCTACAGCATCCGGCACTGCTTTTAAGCTTACAGGTTTTGGCTTTGATGGATCTCTCTTACAAACCTCAATTTGGAAAATCTGTGCTCCTTCCCCTCTCTCTCTCTCTCTCTCTCTCTCTCTCTCTCTTTCCAGCCTTGTACTTTTTCAGGCTGACTCAGAGGGTAAGATATGAAGAATCCACTTTGTTTCTTAATACTTCTGTAGGTTTTTGGATGCAATGATATTTTCATAGTCCAAAGACAGAAAAGAACTCTTGACAAAATGCAATGAGGAAAAGCAATAGACGTGGGATATATTACTCTCCAAATACACTACTGTGGATATCAGGAATAGCTAAGTTGAAACTGACCTATATTTTAGCACTGTAAATGTTGAATTTCTGCATGGATGACATCCACAAATGGTTGCGTGGAGGAATCACGCTTCACTTTTATTAGCCTCCATCGCAGAGCCACGTAGATGAGCCTAAACCAGTGTGGGCCATGGCAAATATAGTATGTTCGTGCTGAGGCTACATGGGACAATTGTTCAAGTACATGAACTAGCTGGGCTATTAAACCTTCTGCAGGTCAATAAACATTTATGATAAGAGCAGTTCCCTTTCAGAAAAACCTTATTTTACAGTCCCGGTATGGCTCTCCTTTTCTCGGCTGCATTGTGCTGAACACTTTAATCCATCCAGGAGGGACTTATTCTGGGCTGTGGGGGCCACTCTGTCCCTCTCTTTCTTTTTGCAGAGGTTCAATGGCAGAAAATCCATAGCCTCTCTAAGAGGAGGAATTCCATTAGATAATAGATATGGAATCCATCTCGATTCTCCACCTTATCTTCTCTTGGGGTGAGAAATCAATACAGAAGCTTCAGCTCAACTGCCAACAATAACAATAAATTGATAGGCTTGTGAGAGAAGGAGAGTGAGGAAGAGCATTAATGGACATAACGTCACACTCTTCATCGGCAATGACGCAAATCAAAGCGTTAATTGTGCAAATAGTCTTCTGAATGACTGAAGGTGGAACTAAACGTATATAAGTAGGCTATATATAGAGTTGTTACTTGCAGTCCTATTTTGTGTGTGAAAGGTGGTGATTTTTTTTACTCTTTATGCATTATTATGCCACTAGGTGGCGAAAAGGGACTATCTTTATGAATGAGTCACCGAACCATTCAACCGATCAACCGATTAGTTCAAATCCTCTGATTTACTAACAAGGGACTGTCTTATGAGTGAGTCACTGATTCATTCATTCAGCCTATTCGCTCAAAAAGGTGCTGTGTTTAAAATCACTCTCTCATTCACTTCTGAATGACTGAAGGTGGGACTAAACATGTATATAAGTTGGCTATATATTTGTTACTTCCAGTCCTATTTTGTGTGTGAAAGGTGGTGACTTTTTTTACTCTTTATGCATTATTATGCCAGTAGGTGGCGACAAGGGACTGTCTTTATGAATGAGTCACCGAATCATTCAACCGATCAACCGATTAGTTCAAATCCTCTGATTTACTAACAAGGGACTGTTTTATGAGTGAATGATTCATTCAACCAATTCACAAAAAAAGGTGCTGTGAGAGCCCACTATAGTGGGAAGACTTGAACGAAAATGAGTGAGCGAATTCGGACTATCGGGGACTGTTTTTATGAGTGAATCATTGAATCATTCATTCAGCCGATTTGTTCAAAACTGCACACCACAATTGTTTGCTGCTCGGAGATGCACAGCGGTAGATCGTTTGGAGAAATTGGAACTGTTTTCTTTGATGGAACGAAAGCAAAAAACAAAACTAAACAAAACAAACAAAAAAAAACAACAACAACAACAAAAAAATCTGGCAATGTTGTGCCTACAATGTAAGTTATTCAGTATTTACTTCTTGTTTATTGAAAAACTGTGCTTTGTATCTGCACGGCACTCAGCATTTCAAGCAACAGCACTTTTGCTGGTGTGATATTGCTTGTGTGGTCTATATACAGTTAGATGTGTACATGAATCTCTGTTAAAGAGACATGAGAGTGCAGTGGGTGGGCTTTCCTGAGTACTGTGTGGTTTCCTGTTGGAACTTCAGGACTGTCAGGTGCATAGATTTATATACATAGATGCCTCATTAGCAACTGTTTCTATGGGCCGCTATATGTAAGCCGTCCGCCATATTGTAGCGGTAAACTTGATGTCATTCACCATAGTAATCACTGAATATTCGAAAGATGCCACAATCCTGCACAGAACGGCTCAACGGCCCTGTGCGAACCTACAGTGTGGTGAATGACGTCAAAAATACTGTTCCAAGATGGCGGCCGCACCTACGTGCCTGGAGCGGTCGAATGGGGTGTCTATACATGTCTATGGCCAGGTGTGCTGTTTGCTTCGGCTGTTGCCTGGTGACACATTCCAAACAGTGTTGACAGTGGTGTGGAGAGCAACCCCTCGTTCAAGTCTTTTCGCGCCAATGAATATCTAATAATATTGCAATAATTAACCTCCCATTACGAAGTATTTAGACATAGCTCAGACTGTGTAAAGTTTTTCAGAGTTGCACAGTTGCGTCTCCCATCACAGTATTGATGGAAACTGCATTTAAATTCACAACGATGACTGAGGAATGAGTGTTGCATACCACTTATGCTCTTTCTATTGACTGTTTGACAAAGAGTGTTTATTTATTCTTAATGTTGTTGCCTAGAGAACCAAAGAGAGTTAATAATTTACATTCTGGATGTTATTCCACACTCATCTGACATATCTTGCCATTAAAGATTTTTTTATTTTTTGGTCATGGGAATGTAGTACAAAAAGCAGTTGCTTTGAATTATTTCCTGTATAACACATAAGTTTGCTTACATTAATTGAATTGTTCTAAACATAGTGTATCGTAATTATCACCTACACATAAATGCAAATGTGCTTAAATGATAAAAGCATTAGCATAAAAACATGGTGACATATTTTCTTAGCATGTAATGCTGGGAGACACCTTAACTATACCATTTATCCATTGACGACCATTCGCTGTGTATTTATTGCATTTATTGCAATAAACATTTATTGCTAATATTTCATTATAGACTATTAAATGTTTTACCAGCACCCAATCCATCCATTGTTAAGGGGTTCTTTAAAGTGCGAAATACACTTTCACCATGCTTCTGCTTACATCTTGCAATAGTTGTTAGTGAAGTGAATTCTGTGCACATTTTTGTGCTTCCATCAGCCAATCGGCATCATAATGACATATTTGTAATGCAGCTCCAGAGTGATAAGTCACATGTCATCTGTGGCTCAGGTTATTGGCTCAAACACTTCTGTGGTCCCATGAGCAAAGATGACAGATTTCCAATCACGTACTTCCACCTCCAGGTCCTGCACCAGCCAAACAGCTACCATTAAGATGAATGGGAATGTTAACAGATAGCTTTCTCCAGGTACATGACCTTCCTTTAAAAACACTGATCATCAACTGAATATCACAACCATAAATCTATAACTAAAGGCAGTGTTTCTCTTCCAACCTCAACCTGCTTGTATTAGCTACTGACACTTAGCCAGCAGATGTCAGTCTTTTCTGTAGTATCAATGGCACAATCCAAATGGCATTGCCCTAGAGGCAGATTTAAAGACCGAAGGGGTGAAACTGTTGGGAGAACATGTAATGGTTAAGAGAAAATGTTAATTAGGATGGAGTTAATGAGAATGGCAAGCTCTCAGCACCATTGACTCAGCATTAGATGCAAGCTCTAACTATTAATGATAACATTATTCAATTTAAACTGCACTTGAGGCCTAATCATTTCATTTACATGTATGAGCAAACAGTTTAATCAATGTGTAACCGCCGCATAGAGTGGAATCATGGTGTTTAGCTACAGAAAGAGTCACAGATACTCTGTAAAGCAATCAAAAGCCACTGCTGTGCCATTTGCCCAGTTAACTAGTGCTTTAGGAATAACACTTAAGAGTACGTGATGATATAATGGCTCATCCTAGAAATTTCAGGTCAGTCATAACGAATGAATTAGCAGCCAGACGTATTCTTGAGGAGAAAATCAAAACGGAACAATGGTACGCCGCTAATATATTTAAACCATGTCATATCTCTTGCACCTTACAAAACTTATCTATTACGGCTTGCGTGGGATCCGTTAGGCAGTTCCCTTTTTCATGTCGAGCCGTGTACGGAGGGAAGACCACCCTCATTGGGAATTGAGTGCAAGTTAATTTCAACCCACACAATGACACAATCTCGAAGACTGCAGAACAGTCTTTTGTGCAGTTCCTCTCCCCCAACCTAGTCAGTGGGAGGCATTAGCATCCCTGTCATCAGTGCCTGAGAGCCATCACTCCTTTGAAGGATTAACTTCATTAGCATGTTTTCATGCCACTCATCTTCTAATTGCCCAATTGAAGCGCCCACTTGTTGTGCTTGTGAAACATGCCTGGACTCACAAGACCCAGTCCGGGACTTCTGTCTGAAGGTTATCACTTTGTTTTATGGTGTTATATTAATGGTATTTGAACTTGTATGTAGTTATTAAGGCATTCAGAGTATTCAAAAGTCAGATTTAGTTTGAGTTCAATCTATCAGGTTTGTGTGCCATGCAAAATTGAATTAAAACTCCTGAATTGAGGTAGCATTACAAAAGTTGAACTTTAATTTTTAATGTAAAGAAGTAGAATTAAACTTAAGAAAGAAATTCAAATAACTGTAAATTTTAACTAGAAACACAAAGCTTGTCAAGACAAATTTTGAATGTTGGTTTGAAAAAACAAAGTTTTGAAAAAATGGCACTTATAGAAATTTGTTTAAAATATTTATTTCTAGTTTAAATATATTGTAAAACTATCTATCTATCTATCTATCTATCTATCTATCTATCTATCTATCTATCTATCTATCTGTCTGTCTATCTATCTATCTATCTGTCTGTCTGTCTGTCTGTCTGTCTGTCTGTCTGTCTGTCTGTCTTAGATTCAAAATGCTACCTTTAAAAATATTTATATACTTTTATATGTTTTCATATTTCATAAATTTCATTCCATAAAATACCCTTTATTTATAAAAGGTATAAAAAGTATTCTAAAATACCTTTTTTATATTTCATAAAATGCATTTGCTGAAAGAACACTTTTGCCATCAATGTATTGTTTGAATTACAATGCAGTAAATTCCTCAACCTGTCATTCCAATTCAAATTCCAGTTCAAATCAACTCAAATACACACACATGACTTGAAAAGGAGCCAATTCTTCAAATGCATTTTTTGTACAATACTGCTATTTATTGTGATCATGGATATGATGCACCATTTGAGGGTACAGCAGTGTCAGTATTGGCTCACTTGGTGTCCTAGGCAAGATGTAATATGATGAAAGAAAGAAGAAGCACTTTGTAACAGCTTAGCAGTTCTTTGACAGTATCACAGTTCTCCTACACATTCAATTTATTCAAATATTCATGGCCATTTTATTCAAATGCTTAAGAAGAGAGAATAAAACAGCGAGAGAGATCTATTGCATCAAACATTTTCATCCAGCCAAACAGAGAGAGGTGTCACCCTGCTTCAATGACCACAGAGAGAGAGAGATGGAAATCCAAAATCAAAGTAGCATGTATACGTAGCCTGCGGCCCTCCTCTCATTTCCCTTATGAATCACTAACACAGATACTGCATGCTTAAACTAAAGCTCTTGCCCTCTGAAGTTCTCTACATGATGTCATGTACAGGAAGGTATTTCTCAGTCTCAACCTGTCTGCTCATGCCAGTTCTCCAGTAATACGATACACATCTAAAGGCTCTGAGAAAATACTGGTCATTTTCAGACAAGGGCTTCATTTATTTCCCGAGAAGGAGGCTCATTTTCCCGCAATGCAGTCTGGACTGCGTTTTACACAGCAATGAAAATCCTTATGCACTCATTTCGTGATCATATGATGTAAGCGGTGCTGTGTTTATGCAACATGCAAAGAACATAATTGAACCCTAACTCCCTTTTATATTTCACTTCTCTGTTGTGTGTTCAACACTTTGTAATCCAAATATTTTCCTCATTTGCTGACAATTTCCAACACACATCAGTGATGGTAAAATGTATGCATGTTATGTTCCGATGCGCTGCATAAAAATGTTAACATTTTAAACTGAAACTGACTCCTGACGGATTTGAAGCAAATGTCAAAGGCTGTTAGAGAAGCTTTCGATATTAAAAAGCTGCTCATAGATGTGGTGTATCTGAGAGATTAGAGAATGTCTGATTTAAGAACCAACAATCAATAGACTTAAAAAGGTTATGTGGATCAATGTAAAATTGTTTAGTTCGCCAGTGCTATCATTTGATTATTGCCATCTTGAAGAACAGAAAACATCTTCTGTTAAAGGTGAACAATAATGTGCAGTTTGAGCAAGCATTGTATTTTTATTTTTGTTTGGAGGTCAGAAGAGCTAGACTGGGCAAATCTACTGCTGGCAGATGAATTTTCCGGAATAAGTCCAGCAGGCATTGAATCAAGAGGGAATTTGGCCGTCTCTTAATTTACTCTGAGAGCCACTGAGTAAGTTGATTCTCAAGCAACTTGTCTCATGTCATCTAATGGGGATAATTAACAATCAAACCGAATACGACAGTGAACTTTGCTCTCTCTGCTGCTTGTCTGCTGTTCCAAGTTCAAATGCTAAAATTAGCCTCTGGGGAGTGGCATAAATTCATTTTTTGTGGATTTGCAATTCAAACACAGTCGTGTCTATTCTAAACTGGCTGAATTAAAAATTAACATCACGTGCATCTGTAAACTCTCAGGGTTGAGTGTAATGTGCGCATTCCACCGATCGAAACAGGGGCCTGTTCTGTCCAAACATCGTACGTCGAAGAGGGGAAATTAAACCGCGTCCTGCATTGGCTCTTCATTAAGCTCAAAATAAACCTTAACTTAGTCTTTATGTCCATCCCCTACCTCTCCTCTCAATCCTCTTTCTCCTCCTTTCTCTTCCTTCCTACATGGCCTGAGGGAGCAGTTAGCTCTCTGAATGCTCTCGCTCTATTGTGAGCTCACATTGATTGCCTCTACCCTCTCCAAAGCCAGTCGGGCCAGTCAGCATGGGGTACAGGCTGTCTGCTTTATCCACCGTAGCTCACATTTTTCTGAGAAATAAAAGAGGGGGAGAGAGAGTCTCGGAGTGAGTTCCTCCTCCACTCCTGCAAACAGAGAACCAGATGCATCTGTTTTACTCCCCCTCTCCCTCTCTTTTTCTCCCTCTCCCGCCTCTCCTCTCAGTGGCTGTACTCTAAAGGGAATCAATAGTGTACTTAAACGGATTTCTCTTGTGTCTTGTTGTCAAATACGTTGTGCACCTCTGCCTTTCTCCGTGTGGGCTGATCTTTGTGCGCTGCGGTAACGTCTCAGCGCCGCTCATTTATATGCCCTTGATCTGCATTTCCGCTCTTTGTCTGTTTTACACTTCTGTAATATCCTTTACACCTACCCAGTTAATGGTGCTTTGGCACAGTCGCTTGTGTTTCCTCTAAGGAGGTCTGTGAGGGCGATAGAGCGCTGTGTAAAGGAGCTGTAAATAATCTGTGAACGCTCAGTCTGTGTGTGAAAGCTTATGTCAGCAGAACTGAAACTCTCCTTCCATCATGTAGCTATGAAGTCCCAGCAGCATCAATCATTTCCCCTGTGATTGTCAGGGAATTAGCTGAGCTGTGGCGCTCCGTGGAATGCCGGCTCTCGTCAGCCCAGGTCGAAAAGTGCGGCAAAACGGGGATACGTGTCCGAATGGTCTCATTTTTTTCTCCGCTTCATTTGACCTTTCATCTGAGAGGGACATAGCTATTAATGCAATCCCATTGACACCTGCCAGACCACAACTGAATTGAGCATGGTTTTTAAATTCCAATTCGGTTGTAAGCAATTAGAATTTAAATGATGTGAAATTCAATTAATGGACAAACTTTGAATGTTAGCTTTTGAATGTTGACAGAGCCTTGTTTGGAAGTTTTGGAAAAACTTAAAAAGTTTGTACATCTATAGATATATTTCATGAAAATGTGCACTTAATTTAATTTGTTGATACATTTTATATGTAATATTTATGGACACACAATTTATTTATTTATTTTGTTTAAATGTATTTAAATATTGATACATTTCATGTTTGATGATTTAATAATAAATATTTTGTTTTGTTATTTTTTTTTTGATTTAACAAATGTTTTACATTATTTATTTAGAAATTCTTTATTTGTAAACATTTATTATATAATAAATGTATGTATACTTGTATAAATGTTTACTTAAATGTAAATATAAAACACTTACATTTAAGTATTTAAATAATTAAATATAAATATAAAATGCATATATTCCTGTCATTCCAATTCAACTTCCTGTGGGATGTGACCAGTTCAGTTCAAACTCACACTTATGAATTGAAAGGGAGCTCATTTTTCAGTTCTGAATTTTGCATAACCCTGTCCAGCACGTTCCCACACCTTATAAATTCTATCTTGATTTCTCGCATCTGTGTGTGTATGAAATTATACCGAGGTTCAGTCAAGCTGAAGTCACTCCACCTAAAGTCCATCCATCTTCTTGGCAGCCATCTGGTCATATTGTCTCAGAATGTAAGAGTTGAGGGCTTATCCACGAACACTAAGAACCCTTACAACAACCAGCTTTGAACTGAAGTGTGCTGTTCATTGACTGCTCGTGATTTTGTTCGCATGAACCATGGCATCTTTGAAGGACTTCACAAAAACATGATTAATGGCCCAGAACACAGGATATTACAAGCAGCTTAAAAGGTATATCACAATAGACACTGTGGTACTCAGCATTACTAACGCCGTGCTTTGATGCTGATGTTACATGGGGATATCCATCTTTGCGAAAGCCATCTAAGGCACCAGTCATCCTATCGACAAATTCAAACAGCATCTGTTAAATCACTTTGAAAGTCAGGCCTTGATAAAGTGCCTCGAGACCTTAAGGAATAAGTGCATGTCAACAAAAAGACTTTCAAACTAGCCAATCAGGATGGAAAAGGAAGTGTGGTTAAAACAGCAACTGGAAAACTAATGGAAAATATCTGAATGTGAGAAAAAGGGTGCGTTGACATTGACTGCAGCACTTAAATTGTCATTTGTTGGATTGTGAACTCTCCTTCTAAGAACAGGACAGAAATAAATATGAATGACTGCCTGTGACCAATGATGTCATCTGCTAGATTTATCCCTGCCAACTTAGATAACTGTACAGGAGCAAGCGTCCTTGAGACAAAGTGCTCAGAGAATGGGCCCCATGCATTAATGTCAGCAGCGGTGCGGTGGAGATGCTAAGGATGTCAAAAGACACTTCCAAACACTTTCTCTGAAAGCACTGGTCAAAGATTGTTGGGAAATAATTGACAGATGGCAAGAAAAAAATCTAACGCACTATTGAGAAATATGTCACAGTGTTCCTATAATCAAAACAACGGGTTCTGTGAATTGACAGGGGGTGTCAATTGTCACATCTTCGGTTTAACCAATTATTCGTGAGCTATAGGGGTTAAATCACTGTCATACATGACCAACAACCTCCTGAGGTGGCAGCTGACTTATAGCCTTAGAGTAAAAGAAAAAAGGTAATTTTTTACATCTGATTTATAGTTTGATTAGTGATCATGTTAATGGATGCAGGATTATTATAGTTAACTAAAACTAGAACCAAAACTAAAATAAACATTAACTGATAAACTTATAAAATAACTTATAAAAACGTATAAAAAACGTTATTAAACTAATTTAGTTTAACTTACTGCAGTAATTAAAATTGAAACTAAAAACTATAAACGTATAAAAATACTAAAAAATTACAAAACAAGATCACAAAAACTTACAATTAAAATTATTATATTTTATAATATATAAAAATATATGTTGTTCTAAAACACACACACACACACACACACACACACACACACACAGTGGCTCAAAACCTTTCATCATAGTTGTTCTAAAACAAAAACAATACCTGTTCTTGTCTTAGGACAACTTTAATTAACTTTTTTGATCCACTTCAAATGTTGACTGTATATATATATAATAAAAATATTAATAACAAAATAACAGTGAATAGATGACAGAAGTGGGATCATATAAATCAGTAGTTTGTCTTAATTTGGTTTGAAACATTCACACAACATCTACATGCTAATAAAAAATTGCACACGGCATACACGGCATACACTATATGTTATGTTTTATGTATTTCAGTGTTTGCTTTCAATTAAAATGATTCTTTACCATATTGAATTAAAATGTTTAAAGTGAAATGGGGGTGGTGATGGAGGATGTCATATAATTATTTTGAACAAGTATTTAAAGTACAAATTTTTGAACAAGTGTTTTATTAATGTTTTAAACAGTGATGTAGATTGTATTCTTTTGACACTAATTTACACAGTTTCATTGCAGATTTATAAACTGCTTTAATTAGTAACAGACAAATGGGAATACTGTATATAAGAGTGTTACTCAGAATCTGCCTATATTAAAAACAATAATACCACTTGTCATATTGAGCAATTTGTTTTGCTCCTGTCAGGAGAAAAAAAAAATGACAAGCTGTAAAATCTCAGGCAGGCAGAGCATTTGCATATCTCCATATTTTAGGACATAAGTCATAGGGACATGCTGGAATTTTGTTGTGGTGGTGTGAGGCAGCGCAGCGTGTGCACTGACTGATTCTATCCGATGCACTACTAGACGCTCGCGCGGCGGTCAGTTGAGTCGTGCAGCATTGGCTGAGGAGAGGAGAGGAGAGGAGAGGAGAGGAGAGGAGGCAGTAGATGCGCGCTGTGTCTCGGCACTGTTGGAAGAGTCATTGTTCCTTGACGTCACCACTCAGCCAAGCCTGGCGCTGCTGCTCTCAAACATGTCTTTGTTATTCAGAGCTTTCCATCGGCGAATCGCAAAATACGGAACGAGCTGTTCCTTTTATTCGCGGGAAGTAGGAGGACTCACATGGACGCGCGTTTGTTTGTGTTTGGGGAGGAGATTTCTATCAGATAACTTCTAACCGTTTAGATTTATAACTGAAATAGAAAAATATGCATCTGTATAACGCATTATTATTATTATTATTAATAATAATATTATTATTATTATATGCGTATTATAATATTATATGCTTATTTTCAAAAACACATATTTTTTGTTTTAGAAATGTAGAAAGGAAAAAAGAAAATTATAAAAACGAGTCTGAGAAGATCAAATAACATAGAACTCGACATAAATGTAAACTTAATGCTTAATTTTCACAAAAAATAGGTCTTTATGCATATAATTGTGTATTAATAATTCGAGCTTGAAAAGAACGGTCACATTTTGTTGCAATTCTTATTTACTTAAAATACTGACATATTAGTAAGACTAAGTGCAAAAGCCCCTTTGCCTTCATAAATAGTACATTATAACAATAATTGCACTTTACATATGGTGTTGTTTTGAGATATGTTATATCTTTAGTCATTCTAAGTATTCATCAGTAACCTGGAAAGGCGTTGTGGTCTCCGTGGTTTGATTACAATGAAATAAAGCCAAACGACATGTTGTAGTATTGGAAAAGCAAATAACTGGCGCTCGCGTGTAAATCCAGTCCGTTGATCTGCACGCGCCGCCTGGTGTCTTCCAAAGGCGCGAGCGCTTTACGCGTCTCTGGGACACATTTTGTCAGCAACCAGCAAGCATGGCTCTGTGGTAATAGAATAGCCCGTGTAATTTGACACTTCAACTTGCAGTGCACTACGTTAGTTGATTCAGACAGTCACACTAACGAAACGCCGTGCGCTTTTCTCTCAGTGTTTGTGAAGTGTGAGGGGAGAAAACAGATCGCAACTTCAAATCCAGGAGATTTTCGGCGCCGTGCTGTGATTGGACCCGAAAGTAAGTTGTGTTTTGCTATCATTTTCACACCTCGCTAGCTGGGAAGCTTTTTATGCATTGCATTGAAATGAATCCGTAGCCTCCGCGCTAGCTCCAACCTCAGCTAACAATAGAGTCACTTAAAGTATCGCTAAGATGTGTACACATGTATTTCTGCGCAGGAAACAATTGCACTAACTGAAACGCTGGCGACACGGCTTTGTGTTTTCGAAGCAAAACACTATTGAGCAATTTTTCCTGGACAGTGGCGTTCATAGGAACGCGGAATTTGGCTGAACCGGAGAAGCCCACCGTTTACGTACCGTTCAGCGTATCGTTCTGGTGTGTTGCATTGTTCAGATGAAGAGGGCACTGTCATGCGGTGGACGGTTGGTTGGCACGCTTAGATGGGCACATTTGGATGGCTTGGTTGCACGGATGCGATTTAAATTCGCCGGGTCTTTTTGATGAGGTGAAAATTATATTGTGGCTTCTTGATAAGTGAAAGGAAACAAGGCTTTCAACCATGTGCTGAAATGTGATGTTTCATGCTGTGCTCTAGTAACAAGACAACCGCGTTCGGAAGCACGATGAAACGTTGTAACCGCTGATACATTGTAACATCTCGTTCGAATCTTGGAATCCGTGAATGCTTGAATGTAACATTGGAGCAGACTTTGAGGACACACGCAGTGTTGGGTACCAACTGACTATATGTAATCTGGATTTCGTAATAAGATTAGAAAAATCAGGTGTTTGTAAATAGAAACCATTCGATTTTTACATAAACATAATACATAGATGACAGCTGACTTGTGGATTGCATATGGGTTACGTTAAGTTCCGGGAAACGGCAATAAATTAATGTTTAATAAATTTGTAATTTAATAATTGTGCCCCTGTAACTGTAAAACATGCAAAAATAAAGCAGATACATATTGTTGTGTAATACAGTCATTGCTTTCAAAATAGTAATGTTTACATAATAGTTTACTAATTTATTTTACTTTTTAATCTAAGGTAAATTTAATTTGCACTTGATACACTTATTTGCGATTCAATATTCAGCACAACATAAGTTGATGAAGCAGATGTTGAAGTAAGTTTCTTGTTGCTTTTGTTTGTATTTTTGTCAAAATCCCAAAGTGAACTGATTATGATTTTAGTCATAAAATTTGTAATAGGTACTAAATTACATTAAGAAGTAAACTACCCAACACAGTACAGTTCACACATACCGAGTGTCCACCAAGTATTTTTTTAATTTTTTTTTTTTTAATTCCTGTATTAGTTATTTATTTATTTATTTTTGGTTAGTAAGTGGACAGTTTATTCAAGAGATTCTTACAGTTGGTAATTCAACTTTCAGCTTTGGTTAATAAGATTGTATTTTCCTACATGATGTTGAATGAAGTGATTTATTGTTGTTTTTGATCACGCCTGGTCCATGCTTTCCGCAGTGTCATGTTATTGCTTTTTGTTTTGAAATGATTGATATTGAATCATTGTAGGCGACTCTATTGCCAATAAGAAGCCTATAAACTACAAGAAGCCTATAAATGTAGCCAAAGTTCTTGCTAGCAACAATTTTAATTTACAGTAAATTTTCATCGTTTTCATGAAAATAGGTTTTGTTTCCTCAAAGCTAAGTTCTAACAGTAGAGTTTCTCTTTGGTGGACATGCTTGTTGAAAACAGAAACTTATTGTTTTTCCACCATAATTCTTCAGTCAAAGTTGTCATTTGACGACAATTGCTTGGTCACCTCTCCAGTACAGTACAATCACAGTCAATGTTTACATGGCTGTGTGAGTACTGATAATGTCAAAAACTTCCCCCTTACTTCAGGGTGGATTGCTTCTGGAACAAAGGTGAAAGTACTGAGCTCTCGGCTCACTCGTTTTGAATTGTCCATGTTAACATTATTGGAGGAGGTATGTTGTTAAGGCCAATTATTGTTAGCAGATGTTTAAAAATGAACCCACGCATAAGACTGGAGTCTCATTTGGTGAGTCTGCTGGGGGTGTATTTTAAAGCACCGCAGATTTACCCACCAGTGTGATGTCCCCTTCTATGAGTGGCTTAACTTGTATGAGTCAGGAATGGAGAATGTGTCTAGGAGAGGAGAGGAGTTTATTTTCCTTCCTCCTTCAGATGGGGGCCCCAGGTTGAGGATCATCATTACCAAGGGCAGATGCTTTAGCCATAGTCATGTAAAGGCACAGACAGAGCTCAAGTCATTCTGTCAACAGGACTAAAGAGGTATTGCGCAGGACTTAATTGAGCTTAATGTGGGATTAAACTTCCATAAGATTGTTGAAAAGTTGCATTTAACATGCCAAAATTGAGAGAATCGTCAGTTATGTCATTTGAATGAATTAACATTGTCGAAATTTATCAGATTTTACACGCAAATTATTCAGTAACAGGTTTATTAGTCATTATTGCTCACATCACTGCCTATTTATGCACATTTGTGTCTCTATTGTGTCTAGCCTAACAAATGTGTTCAAGGTTGTCCAGTTTAGGAGCATAGTCTAGATGATCTCTTTTCACATTCAAATTCTTGGCATGTGTGACAAAAGCTCGCCTAATTCACTGGGCGATTTAAGGGTGGGAATCGTGAGTGATCCCGCTATAGAATATTGTCATGATAGTTGGGTCACAATACCATACATAAAGGGTTCTCTTTATGAGACACCAAGTATTGGGAACTTTTTTTGATTAATTTAGCACTAGTATGATATTTCAGCATTAAATAATCAGATGTGTAGTGGTGCAAAACCTTTGCCTTTAGGACTTTTTGAAGTCCCAAATGAGTGAAGAAAAACTTTCAAAGAATTTTTTTTTAGAACTTTCTATGTTTCACTGTACTATAATATATTTTTTTTCACCCACGTCTAGATAACTACTTCAGATTTATCACAAAACAAAAGTTAGTTAAGGTTTAGAAACTTGAAAAATGATACCTAAGATGAGTCATTGTTTATGATTGCAGACTTGAGTGGAAAATTAGGTTAAAATGACTTTGGTGCTCCTCATTAATGGTGTTACATCCTGCATTGCTGTGTTTCCTCTTCTTCATACAGCCAGAATAAGACACAATATGTTTTTTTACCAGCTGAAAATACTAATCAGTGTTTTGACAGGTTTACATTTAACTGTTAGCACACTATTGTGGTGGAATTGTGAAATAGTTGGCCCACGTTCATTCATCATAAAGCGAACAGTCGTCTAGCCACCACCCGCACACGCCCACACTTGAACCCGAGTCGGGCTTTGTTTGAGTCCACATGCTGCACTGTGGATCATTTATTACGCTTAATTCGCTGATGGCCTTTTTTAACGGTTCACATTACGTCTGCATAACCGCCTACTCGACTTGTGTGTGCACTCTCGTTTCTGTGGTGATCGGGGTTAATGCGCTAACATGAAGTATAGCCTCCGAACCACAGATTATTCAGACAATAGGAGTGCATGACTTGTGATTTTCTTGCAGACTTACGGGTACGTTGCTCCGTTTCATCTTGCGGTTCGTGACCTCGGCGAAGCAGAGGGAGAGGGACTTTTGATTTTAATTACATGCATCTGCAAAGAGCGTGGCGTGGGACCGAATCTGCTTCCAGGCTGCATAAGTTGAAAGCTCGTTGAAGGCTGCCTCCGACTCTCGAGCTGACAATGTGACCAAGGATGCACTGGGATGCGATGTGCAAAGCATTAGCTAGCTGGTGCCATTCTAAGTGCTTTACTCCTCAGATAGGGACTTTCAGGCCCACACTGTCACAGGCTCATGCATGTTTGATTTGACGCTCTTTGAAAAATGAATGCAGAAGATGTCACAATGGCTGTATCCCGTTTCTGTCGGCGAGAGCAAGTACTTTGAATCAAAAATGACACCCAGCTACTCTTTTTTTCCAGTGCGAGGGCTTGATATTTGGCACTATAGCACAAAATGTCCCCACCACACTGAAAATTTTGCATGATCACAAGCAATTACCTTCGTTTTTCGGTGCCAATAAAGCTCGCAGCGCTTTGAAGTCTGGCTGCCGCTGTATGCTGTGCAAATCCAGCTTAAGCAAAACAAACATATTCTCCTCAACCTGTTTTCTTTTGACTGAGGCAAATTAGTATACATTCAGTGAGCCATGTTCTCCATGCTAAACTGTTAAGTCCTGCTACTCTCTTAAAGAGATCCAGCTCTCTTTGAGAAACAAATATGTGCATTCAGTACACTGATTCTATAGACTCAAAGTCAGGGCTCGGTTTGAAGTCGTTGAAAATATTAGACTTAAGTAACTTGTTGTACAAAGGCTATTTAATAGATATTTCGACACATAGAAATTCTGCGTTTGTGCTTTTTCTCAGCAGTGTTTATCTGTATGCATTTATTCAGGCTTTGCAGAAGAACGTCAATGCATCTGCGTTCATTTTATGTATTGAAATACTGCCATGTATTCCATCATGTGGAAACCTTGGACCTTGTCACCGTGTCTGAACTGTCTGTCTCTGTCTGCGAGCGGGAGATTTCCCTCCGTCCCGGCCAGTGATCACTGTGTTTCTGAGAGGGACTTGCAATTACGTTCAACATGGCCCGGGGGATTCATACATGTTTTCTGACAAAGTAAATTAATTAGGTTTTCTTAAGAAAGATAAATATTATTTCTCATCCAAATTTGCCTTTTATGGGAGGGAAGATTTGCGTTTGCGTGTGCCAAATGACACGCACACATAACCTTGGCTTAGACATTTGCACAAGGTGAGACTAAATGAAAGCTGAATGAAAGGCAACTACTATGTCAGGAGAACATGACAAATGGACGGTGGCAAATGAAATTCAGATCCGCCAAATCCCTTAGTGTTGCAGGAAAAAGGTGAATTTATAGTAAAATGCATTTCATTGGTCTCAGATTTTTCTCTCTCTTTTTTAAAATTTTTTTAGACACTTGGATTGATTTTTTTATTTTTATTTTTTTGATGAGGATGTAGTTTATGTCTGAATCATTCATTTATTGATTTTACGGGATTGTTACTAGGCTAATGTCAATTAATTTTTCAATAAGAGATTAGATGGTTTCTATAGGCAGGGTCTGTTCTGCTTCTCTTTCCTCCAGTAACATACAAAGTAGTGTTGATACATATTTCAATGTTTTTCATTTATTTACCATGTTTGAATATGTCACTTTAACCTGTTAACATGTGGTGGAGCATCAGTGACACATTTCTATTTTTTTTTTTTTTTTTTTTTTAATGTTTACAGCTTAAGTGAAGTAATAAGTCTTTATTTAATCTCGACACACTGTATATCATTAGAAAGGATAGTCTTGAGATTTAATTTTTGACCTTTGATTTGTTATCTCAAAGTGACAATTTCATATTTTTTTTCTGAATCTCCATGCCTATAAGTAGGCACACAAATGTTTTATGTTCAACCAGTCAAAAATTATACTGATTCAGTCAAATTTCATAATTTGTTCTGTACAAGGTTAAGTACTCAACACACAGTTCTTTAGAATCTGAAATTTTAGATGGCTTTTGGTTCAGTAAGAGATTCAGAATTTAACTTAGTAACCACTCTAACAAATTCAGTGTCTGATTCATGAGTCTGATTCAAACTGAGAGTTTGAGTCTTTTTGATCGATATGAGAATAAGATTATGGTGGTTGTGTTGTATGTGATAGGAAATAATACTCAAGACACATCATGTTTGCTTTATTTTGTGATACCTAACCCTTTCACTCATTACATTCAGATTGCAAGTTCATAACTCTAGTAAAATGACTTTTTTGACAGTGTAGATTCAGCAGCAGCACCAAAGCGCTACTGTTAAATAATGGTGCTGCAGGAAACACTGGTATGGTGTAATATCATATTAATCTTGCATAGTATCCTGCTAAAACATCTCATTTTCTTTACATTGAGCAATTTTCTATATATATATTTTTGTCGTATCTTATACATATCATTCTGCTTTTCTGTGTTTTTTTTTGAAGCCTGTTATTATCTGGATTCTGCTGTGTCAAAATCACAGAACCGCATGGCCCAGAGCTTTCTTTAGCACTTATTAACCATTCAAGGCAGATCTCACAATGAAAATGTATTCCATCTGAGAACACACCTCTTGCTCCACAAATACACTTCATGCATCACAGCTTCCGTGCAGAGCTCATGAGGTGACAGCTGTAGGCAACAGAGAGACGTTCATGGAGTGCTAGTGCAGACTCGGCGCCAGATAGAGCATGATAAATCCAGAGCCGTGTAAGTGTGTTTGTCTGCGCGTGTATGTCCAGGCTCAAATTGGCATGCAATGGCAAGCACCACTTCCCAGGTAAGTGCTGTGTGCCCTGGCTCTTAATGACTGTTTCATAAGCCACACTCTTGGTGGCCACTATGTGCCCTTCCCTCTCATTCACCCCTGCGGTTCTGAACCAGACTGCTTCACACTCTTATGAGCTCATGTCTTTTAATTTCTCTACCTGGGCTGTTCAGATAAAGAGCCATATTAGAAACCCCAGAGTGCAAATATTGTAAAATGGCAGGTCTGGTATAGTGGTTTCCACTGAGCTTTGTCATAGGGGAGAAAGTAGAGTTGATTTAACGGTGACTAGTTTCTTAGAAATCCAAAGCAATTAGGTGTTTTTTCACACAATGTTGTCAGAGGTTTATTTATACCGTAACAAATTGAAACTGTAAGTTTTGTGTCGTCTGAATGCCACCACAATAAAGTTGTCAGCTAAAAGAGGAGCGATAAGAGTAAGTGATATCGCAAACTAAACCTTGATATTTCATACCTCGTTCTTGCGCGCATCTTCTGAGAAAACAGAAGCCATTGTTGCACTGATCATTTATCATTGCTGTAATGAGATTAAACTAATCGTGTATTCCAGAGACAGCAATGATACACTGTGTGGGGCTTGCCAGGGATCATCTTCAAACAGTATTTGTCATTGTCTCTCAGTGCTTTTTAATTAACTGTTGACAAACAGCGTAAGCCTTTTGGGTGTTATGATTTAATAGCAGTCCCATTTCAGTGCGTCATAAAATATGGTTTCTTTAAAAACAAAGAAAGAAACAAATATGTTTTGCCATCTAATGGACAAAAGCTCTGTTATGTTCCGTTTTAGAATCTAGTGAGCTGAATTTGGAGAGTAACTCTAACCTTGAAGGGATAGTACATATAAAAAATTAAAATTCTGTCATTTACTCATCCTCAGGTCGTTCCAAATGGAACGCAAATTACATTGTCCATTAGGGCTGCACGATATTGGAAAAAACTCACATTGCGATATTTTGTTTTTCTGCGATATATATTGCGATATGGAAAAAAAAAAAAAAAAAAAAAAAAAAAATCACCAAATGACTTGAATAGCTCTATTTGGAGAGAAAAAAAAATATTGATTTTGTAGGTGAGTAAATCAGCATAGGAAATAAACAATTTACAAGCATAGATAAATATAATAGAACAAAGATACAAATGAAATAAACAGTGCTTTGTATTTTTAAGGCAAGTCCAACAGTATTCAGGTGCAGAAATTGAATAATAAAATGTAAAATAACACTGCATAACACAGTCTTCATTGTATAAATTAAATCTAATAAATCTGTGTTAAAGCTACAAAAGTGATTTTTCTGTTTTGTTGTTTGATTATGACACAGAAAGCAACAGAGACATTAAACTGCTGTTATTGTTATCCTCTTTCTTTCTCAATTGTTTACCTAAAACATAAGCAACTGTTTTTTTTTTTTTTTGTTTTTTTTACAAGGATACTTGGAGACATGCATTTTGACACGGTTTCGCGCATATGTGTCGTACTACACTGGATGCGGCGCGACACGACGAATCCCCGCCAGTAAACTGATATGCCTCGCTCTGTTTATGACGTACTGACACAAAGTTGACACGATTGGCAACGGTCGCTTTGTCGCATCCAGTGTAGAAAGACTTTGGGGCCGTTCACATGGTGCATCTGCAAACGCGTGGAAAACTCCCGCCGCGCCACTTCCTCCTCCTTTCCAAAGCGCTCGGGAGCTTGCGCTTTCCTGGCGCCTGCCGTTGCTAAACATCCGTGATGTGTTCTCGACGACGACGCGGAAGTTTCAACAAAGGATAAATGGATTTCCAGCACTGAAAATCGCTTGCAGTAGCTCTGCTACTAAATTTATTTAAAAATGGGTATCTCTGTGCAGCTGTCGCGTCCGGAGTAGACACGGTGTCTGTGTGTGAGCAAAGAAAACGATCAGTATAAATATAATGATCAGGCCTACTAAACATCGCACATCCTGCGATGTGACTATCGCGGATGCGCACATCGCGATTTCGATGCTGAAACGATATATCGTGCAGCCCTATTGTCCATACAGTGAAAGTTAATGTTGTTTTTTATGGACAAAAGCAGCTGAAACATTCTTCAAATATCTTCTTTTGTGTTCTAAGTCATGAAGGTTTGGATGACATGAGGGTAAATGATGACAGAATTTTCTTTTTTATACTATTTTTAAGTAGTATTAGCGTGGCAACATGCTAACTCCAAACTCCATTGAAATTGATTGTGATTCTAGCCGCTACCTATGTAGACCATTTCAAACGGGCAGTGTAATGTTTAGTATTATTAACAGTATTTGCAATTACTTTTATTTTTGTTTTCAGGGTTTTTATTTTAAATATAATTAAAAAAATTAAATTTAGTATTTTTTTGTTTATTTATTTACTTACTTTTAAATATTTCTGTATTGCTTTAATTTTTATTTTTATTTCCATAGTAGTAATTTTAGTACTTTAACAGTTAGTTGCCAATTCAACTATAGTTTTCAATTTAGGTTTTTCATCAAATATTTAATATTTTTCAGATTTATTTCAAAAATTTAAATCAAACCGATTTTTAGTAGTTTTAGTTATCAATAACATCACTGCAAATCAGTGACTTATAAAGTTCCATGATGATTAGAATGTTCCCTTAAAAGGCAGCTGCCTATGTACGCAGCAAAATAACTTGCTAGCTTTTGAAGCTTCTAAGTGAGTAGTTTTCATAAACATGTTCAATGTTTCATTAGCGGCTGCTGAGATCGTTAATCTGATCTTTCTGTAGTGAGCTTGTTGCTGATGCATAAGCAAACAGTGTTCACATGAAATGTTTTAATTGCACATTAACCCACTGCTGGCATATTAATCTGGCATGCCTTAAAGACGGCACGGCGTCCGGTACATTCCCCCATAGTTTTCTACGATGCTGTGGCCCTGGGTGAGACGTTGAGCATCAGAGTGAATTGTTGTTTTATTAGCTAGATTGAGCCGGTGGTGCGTTGCACGTTGGGTGCGTGTCCTCTGAGGACAGCTCTGAGAGCTTCTGACTCCGCATCTGCAGTAAGTAGTCACCAGAGACTGATGGCACATGCCAGCTCGAATTTTCACGGCGGCCCTCAGACGAGAAACAGCAGGCCGGGAATAACATGCAGATCTTTTTTCCCCGTCGCCATCACAGATATAGGAAAGCAAAGCACCTTTTTCAGGACATCTCGAGCATCTAATCGATATCACTGAGCGTTATTGAGGTTGGCTTGCTGTGCCTTACCCTGTTGTAGCTCTCAAAAGCTAGCTTCGTGCACATGGCTGTCTGTCTAATTTTCTCTGGAATTCTTTTGACTCTGGGACACAGGAACAGAGGAAACTCAATCTGGAGTGCCCTGAGGGGTTCCTCTGCAAGAGAATTCCCACCCAGATAGTTGCCAACACCCACACAAACATTTATGTAGGTCTGTTTTCAAGGAAGAGAGCGCAAACCTCAAACCTGCGTCACACCACAACCATCGACAACCGCAGAAGGCGAAGAAGCTTGTTTGTTAGGGGGCAGGTGGGAAGTGTAAAGGCAGTTGAACATGTGCACAGGGGCCACTGCTTATGTGCCACAGTGTCATTAATTAGATGTCAAGTTGTACTAACAAAGAACCGCAATGTACATGCTTATTTATTTAACATGTTGGCCCATTTTGCACTCTTCATTCTTTAGAGAAAAAAAAAATGAAATAATCTGAGATAAATCAGAATATTAGATTGATTTCTGAAGGATCATGTGACACTGAAGACTAGAGTTAAGGCTGCTAAAAATTCAGCTTGAGGAATAAATACAATTTTAAAATATATTAAAATGTCAAATGGTTCTTTTAAATTATAATATTATCTCACAATATTACTGTTTTTACTGTGTTTTTGGTCAAATAAATGCAGCCTTTGGAAAACATGAAAAAATCTTAATTATTCCAAGCTTTTTGCCAATAGTGTAGATTAAAAAGATTTATGACTAGGTGTATATTATATTTGGGTCATTGACATTCTACACACTGACAGCAATTATTACTTGGTTATTACTTAGTTATTACTTTATCAAAATTGATTGTATTTTACAAACATTTTCCTATATTTTGCATATGTGTACTAAATTAGTTTGTGTCACCACACAGCTACAAAATTTAAAAATAATTTTTATAAATAATTTAATATTGTTTGTCAACTGTCCACTTTCTTTTTATAGTGTGGAATTGATTCTGAAAAATTTGTTTAGCATATTGCTGTGATCAGAAGTGCTCTTTATATAAGACTATTTGAATGAATATTAAATATTAATATCTGTTTAATATTTTTCTCTGTGTGCTCTGAGAATCTGTTGGAATTAAATGGCCAAAGATGTGCACTGAGATTTCAGTGTGTTTTCATAAAGAGCAGTGTAGTCCCAAGCACAATTTTGTGTCATGCCATCAAGGTCAATTGTGCTTTTTGTCTCTATATTAAAATAAAAATGGTTTATTTATACAGAAGAACAACAGTGTTTTGTCTAGAATTGACCCTAATAATGAGGTGGTGTACCCTGCGTTGTTAGCTGCAGCTGGTGTCTAAAGAATTACCACACGTCACTGCCCTCTGGCTATGGTTCGTCAGCTCATCTGATATTGAATAATGATCGCGGCTGGCTTGTAGCAAACCGCCGTTCCAAGTGTCTGTCACTTTAAGTGACTTCCACAATGGCAGCCTTTTTCTCCACCCTGTTTGGTGGTGGCTTCTTTTAAAGGGGTGAATTGAGAGCGCTCGGGGCCTGCGTCTGTACTAGCGTGTTTCCCGTTCTTGGCCTCCTGTGAGCGGAGGGGGTTGGCAGTGGCAGTCACGTGAATGGTAATTGTATTTGTGTTGGGTTCCTTTCAGGCTGTCGCTGTAAATCTGTTTGACTCGTCACTTTGTAAATCATTATGATGGCTAAAAGCCTTTTTATTGAATTAAGGGAGGGGGAGTTGTTCTCCTGAGCAAATGTAAGATGTTTTTTGTTTGTTTGTTTGCCTCATGCTCATCTTTGGTAAAGATACCAGGCAGTTTTTGTGTGCTAGAATTGTTTGTTAAAAAGGAAAAGTTGGCTTTTTGTCTTCTTTCAGATTAGTGGAAAGAAAACGTCCAAAATGCACATTTAATTGTTTGTTTTATTAGACCTTGTCTATTTGCACTTGTAGATTTCAATTACAATATCCATCAAAGGCCATTTTCTCAGTTTTTTCTAATAACCTGAGCCATAAATCAGCTTTTTACAGAATGTTACATATACCATTCACCTGATTTATATAACACTGATATAACATTCCCAAAAAATAAGGTAAAATATATGTATTTTTCTGGCTGCTGTATATTCTGATATATGAAGTGATAAAAAGACATCAGAAATTCCCTCTGAAAAAACACTTTCTGTTCATATTTCCATTCTAGAGGTTTATGCAAATTAGTGCATTTTTTTGTATAGATAATGCCTCATTTGAATATTTAAAACATAAAATAAAAATAAAAAAATTACAAAACAATTGTCTCAAGAGTTTATTAATATATACATTTTAAACCCTCTTTAAATTGCAGATTTGCATGGGATGTTCCAGATGCAATAACAAGATGGAAGAATATTTTCTAACTTTCAAACTGTTAGAAATTTGGGACAAACAGGGTGAAAATCACTAGATGAGGATTGTCAAACTCAAAGTGTCACTTACTAGCAGAACTGGTTTCGGCTGACAGAAACATGACAAAGTACATCATGTCCTGAAGATCAGCTTGGCTTGTTGTCTGATAAACATCTCCGTGCTCCTCTGCACTCCCCTCTGCCACTCGTGGCTGGCATCATGCGTGGCGGCAGGCATTTGTCACTCTGAGCTGATGTACTGTCAGTAACACGCTAGACGGGATAAGAGAACTACCGATCTTCTTTATTCTGTTACTTGTTCGCAGAAGCAGAAAGAAAGTCATGTTCTTGAAAAAGATGTCTGTTATCGTTTCCATAAAGATGGAATTGTCAGCTGAAATGATAAGTTTCTTGTTGTTAGAGATAGGGGTGTTATGAACGTGGGTTTAGATTTGAATGAGAGAATGTCCTTAAGTGTCAGTTGTATATTGATACACTGAAGGCCTCAAACAGGTAATGTCAGCTTTTGGGTGCAGCTACTGACGTCAGAAGGGCCTGAAGTTAATGTGAAATGCTGTTTCCAACCTATTTTTCTTCTATAATGTGATGTATTTCAGAGTGAAACAGGATATTCAATGAGAAAAAAGCAGGGCAGAACTTTATTTATCGCAGCTGACTGGCTTGTGAAAAGATGTCTTTACAAAAGGGACTGAAAAGTAAGACGGATTCTTGAATTAGTGCCTAAAAGGAAAGTTGTTTCTGAAACTTTGCTGGTTGTTGCTGATTTTTGAATAGAGCTGTAAGATATATTTGTACTATATCAGGCGATAATGGGGATAATTTGTATTTTGTGAACACCGTTTTCATCCCAAGTTGACTTTACCAGAGAAAGCTGGTTGTATGTACTTTAATATGTTTGTACTTTGGGAGGGCTCAAGGTTCCTGGAAGCCTGTGCTCTGATGAGCAGCTCCACTTTTGTAGTACGAGGGAGGAGAAACTGCTGGAATTTCTCACAGTTGCCTGTCTGACAGAGTAACAACTCAAGCTGAAAACTCTTTTGGAAAATGTTGATGTTGGAGGAAGTCAGGCTGTCACAAGTGTGGTAGACTTCGTGTGCATGGTGATGAATGTGTCCTTGGCAAAACAATTGCATCTCCAGTGCTTTTAGAGTTTTGGTTAAACGCTTGGATATTATCTTTGTGAACTAAATTTCAGTTTATTTCAGTAGCTGTACAATCAATCTGGATTGTGGTTGTTTCAACGGTTTATCAGTTCTACAAATTGGTCGTGACAATTGAGGAGAAGATTAATAATTATATCCCATTACAGTAATAGATGCCCTAAAACTGCCTCCTGGAAAAATGCAGCTCTTAGAGGAGCGTGGATTTGATCATTCGCTTAGGCTTCCGTGAATTATCTCAGAAGTGAATTTGACATTTTGTTTATTCAGTTTCCCCTCAAAGTATTGTTCAGTGAAAGACAGTGCAGACAGATTGCATTCGGGCCTGTCAGTCACAGGTGCAGTCTTTTCCATCTCTGATAGCTAATTAAGTCGTGACACATGTTTGGCAAGATGCCTACGTCCCAATGGATTATGAAATTATTATAGAAGGCATTCAGAATAGAGGAGCAGAAAGATCAATATTGCATGTTTGCATAAGCTCATTACTAAAGACTTCAAAAGCTGGAAACCATGTCTGTTGTATTATGTAGCGGTTAACATGTGGTAGGCTTCTTACACTCTTGTTGCTAATTTGCTAGCACAATAATAAATGTAAATGATATACATTTAAACCAAATATACAATTTATCAGCCTATTTTACTGACACATTCACCGGTTCATCATTTATTGTGTTTACATGATGAAGTTGTGTAGGACTTTACTCTGGGATTTGAGTTATGAAATATGGCCGTGTGGCTCATGTTTACTTGATTTTTGCATTTTAAATTATGTTGCATGTATTTTACAAATCAAGATTTGCATTCAAATATTTCTGGTCATTAATCATGGTCAAATTGTGGCATGTTGTGTAGGGTTGTGACGGTCGCTGTGACAACTGGGTCACCACTGTGGTCGGTTGTCACCGCGGTTGTCTGTTTTTTTTTTTTGTTTTTTTATTGCAAGACAAAAAGAAAACATGAAACAGCACTGCATTGACATACAATAACAAAGGAGAAAGAAAAAAACAAAAAAAAACAAAAAACAAAAACAAAAGCAAACCAACAACAATCAATCAGTAAGAAAAATATTGTCATAAGCCTTAATAAACTTGTTATTCTTATCGATGTATTTAAGAGATTTAACAATAAGCAAAATCTCTGCAAGAAAGACATCAAATCTAAGTAACGTATTGAGAAATTTGGTTTTATGAATAAAAAATTTAGAATGCAAAACAAAAAAATTCACCGCGGTTGTCTGTTGCCACCGGCGGTAGTGCACGTGACGTCACACACTCTATAACAAGCATAATACAAAATTTTGTATACAAATGTAATAATATAACAGTTGCCAGTTGT
Source organism: Spinibarbus caldwelli (assembly GCA_039654775.1). Lineage (NCBI taxonomy): Eukaryota > Metazoa > Chordata > Actinopteri > Cypriniformes > Cyprinidae > Spinibarbus > Spinibarbus caldwelli. The sequence goes on along the minus strand of CM077243.1, from coordinate 13,279,629 downwards.
TTTATTTAGACTATAAGTCTATGCTAATTCACAAATTACCTCAAACGCCATACACAGCGTTTCCTTTAGATTGGCAGGTTTGAGCGCAGGAAAATACAGTTTATTCTGCATTCAGCAAATTTATTTCGAGTTGAGCGATGGACCTTGTTGGGAATCCAAATACTGTATCGCCAATCTGGAATCATTTCCATTCATGTCACCCATCCGCGTTTGTACAAGTGTCTTCAAGTTCACGTGATCGCAAACGCTCAGCTGGTCAGGTTTGTATTGGTGAGGCTTTCTGCAAACTAGCCAAATACAAACGAGACAGCGATAAATGTAAGATGCTACCAAGAAATGTGGCAGCATACGCCGCGATTCCTATTCCACACAGAGAGCGCGTGCAGACGAGGACTTAACCCGCCCGCTTGCTTGGTGGCGGAACAGAACCGTGTCTAAACCGGACGCGACAGTTGTTACCCCGCGTCGCAACCTACAGTCTATGGTCGCAACACAACAGGTTGAGTCTCTACACAGGACATTTGAACTTTGTGTCAGTGCGTCATAAACAGGACGAAGCAGTTTACTGTGGGGATTTGTCATGTCATGTCGCGCAGCATCCAATATACAACACAGCATCATTGATTATAATGGGTATTTTGTCGTGTCTTGCCGCGCCGCTCGCGTCCGGTTGACACGGTGTATTTAACTTTTTTTTTTTAATTTTTAAATTTTTTTATTTAAGGCTACTTTCCTATTTGACTATTATTTGTTTGATATTTTAGTGTTTTGCAGGCTGCGAGTTCACTGATGGAAGTGCTAAAATAAACGCACATTTGTTAATAGATGATCGAGCCTCGAGCCTCATTTATTTGTTGCGTTTCAAAATTATATATTTATATATATATATGTATATATATATATATATATATATATATATAAGGGCTGCAACTAACGATAAAAAAGCTACATTTTCTTATTTTTTTATTTTATTGACAAAAACACTTACGCATTCTGCCCAATGTCCTTCAAACAAACATGCCAACTGAATGCTATGAAAACATAAAGTACTTAAAAATTTATTAGACCACCTGTCATAATAAAGAGAAAACACAAATATTTTAGGAATCTGTCAAAGAATGTTATTGTCATTTATTGGGCAAATAACAAACTGAAACAACTAAATATTTATTCACATAATAAAAAAAAGTCTCCTGCCTTTCATAACAGCATGCATTCTTGCTGCCATTGTTTAGCTACTTTTTGACTGTAACTGGGTATCTGAAAAAAGTCTTTCATAGATCTTTCATAGATAACAGAAATAATTATATTAGAAATAGCCTACTGTTACTAAGAGCTTACGCATACTGGAGGACTAACCAATACAGATAGCTAAAAAATGATTTTAGTAAACACCAATACTGTTAGTTTAGAGCAGCAGTGGCACAAAGCTTACATTATTTGTTATAAACCTTAAATAAATTTGTTTTAATAAATTTGTGAAGCACTGTATATAGGCCTATAGTTTAAATCTCTTCATCAAAAATTAAGATAATAATAAAAATAATAAAGACGAATAAAAACACAAACTCAGTGTTAACCAACTTTTTGATCACAGTCACGTTTACTGTAATTTCTTTATCCTGTAAAAGGCGGCTATGAAGCGTCTGATATTTATATTCAGACAACTATACGCAGTTATCCCTTTACAGTTCCTACTCTCATAAAATACGTGCACTACATGTTGACTTTTAAACCTTAATTTAACGTTCAACAACAGATATTTCAGCAAAATGAATATTTTTGCGCTGAATATTAATCCCTCTCTGACGCGCCCGCCGCGCCGGCGCTCATTCAGTAAAGATTTAAACTTAATGCAGACTGTCAGGACGGAACTTCATGCAAAAATGGAAATGCTTGCGTGAATCTGTGACATTTGCAGATAAGGATATGACCGTATACTGAAAGTTTTTGGGCTGAGGACGCACATGCATCTGTCAAAGCGCCTGACAAGACAAGCCATTACGCTAAACCATTAACTTAAAATAAAGAGTTCTCATGTTTTGTGCAGCTTGGATCACGTACTTCTCCTGCAGCATCTCTTTCTGTTTCCTCCACTATTTTTAGATGCATTTTGGCCACAGAAATGCGTTATTCAGTGCTGTAACGTTAATTTGACGCGACCGACTGAAGTTGGACGTGCAATGTGGGCAGACCCGACTAATCGATAATGAGAATCGTTGTCGATGATTTTCATTATCGATAATAATCGATTTGATCGTTTAGTTGTTGCAGCCCTTATATTTATTTATTTATTTATTTATTTGAATTTGAATATTATAGGCCTATATATAAATTTTATGTATAAATATAGGCTAATTAATATCATACCACCACGCCACTGGCGGTAGTTGGTCCATTACCACCGCGGTGGTAAAAATCTGCCACCGTCACAGTCCTAATGTTGTGACTTGTATATAGCATTATTTGTTTGCATAGGATCACAACAATTCAGGCACGCTTGTTTTGCCTAAGGCCTCGAAGTTCTGCTTTCATGAACTATTTGTAAAATTAGTGATCGCTAATGACAACATGGTCAAATGTATGAAATTGTGAACAATTACTTGTGTTTTTGTGTGGTATTACTGAGTGACTTGTGCTTGTGCTCCTTGTACTCTGTCGACTGTGACTGAAATCAAAAAAATAAGATTGACTGGATGAGAGCCAAGACAGATTACTGGCACAGGGATTGCTGTCAAAAACATCTTCGAGGATAATTAGCTGTGCTCTATTACTGCCGTTTTGGCTTCTTAAAGCCACGTTTATATACACGATGCCCAGGCCTGTTAAGTCTAGAGGGTGTGTAATAAATTATTATGACTTTATTGCTAAGGTAAATATTAGTTTCCAGTCATTTACTCAATAATAACATATTATTTGCTAATAATGAATCAGATTATAAATTGTCACCACAATTGGAGTGATACATAGCAGAACGTCCATTAAATATTTACCTTTTAAAGACTGACTGTGATGTGTCTTTGTGAAAATGGTTGGTTCGCGTTCAAAACATCCTACTTGTTGACCTGAACAGAATTTTAAAGTCATTCTGCCATTAATAGCAGGCAGGTGTTGTGCACTTGTCAATAATTTTATCATATTTCCTGTCTGATGTGATTTCTGTCTTTCAGCCACACTAGAAGTCTCCACTGTATTCTGTGTACAGTACAGTATGATATGATCTCAGCAAAGCTGACACTGACACTGCACAAAAAGAGTGCTTTTAGCTATTATCCTCAATCAAAGGTCATTTGGTTGTTGTAGAGACAAATCAGAAGTAATAACTGAATTCAGCTGAAATGTCATTGCAGACCATAGACGAAATCGATTGATGGAGAGAAGGAAAGGGCTGTACTGGCAGGGAAAGCACAGGAGCTTAGTCACAGCTTTGGAACCCAGGATTACTGTTGACGTCTAAGGAAAGCCTCGACCTCACAAGGGATTCCCCAAATCATTGATGTGTCCCACCCTGAAAACATAACTTTTTCCACTAAAAGAGAAAACATGGGATGGTTTAAAGCCTAATATTATACATTTGACTGAATGAGCTTTTTAGTGTATTGTATAGTTTCTGTTTGGTGTCTTTTTATTAGATTAGATTTATTAATGTTTTTGAATGAAAAGTCTTATGCTCACCAAGGCTGCATTTGATCAAAAATAGAGTTAAAAACAGTAATATTGTGATACATTATTGCAATAAAAATTACTATTTTTCTGTTTGATTAGATTTTAAGTTGCAATTTATTCCTGTGATAGCAAAGCTGAATTTTCAGCAGCATTACTCCAGACTTCGGTGTCAAATGATCCTTCAGAAATCATTATAATATTATTTTGTGCTCAATAAATATTTATTGTTGTTATCACAGTTGATAACAGTTGTGCTGTTTAATATTTTTATAGCGAAACCTTTTGTGGAAGCATTTTTTTTTTTTAACGATTCCTTGAATAGAAAGTTCAAAAGAACAGTGTTTATTTGAAATAGAAATCTTTAAGTAACTTTAATAGTGTTTTGCTATTTAATTTGTCCTTGCTGAATTAATGTTTTTTTTTTTTTTTTTTTAAATAAACTTATAATTATACTATAGTACTGTACCCTATTTCTGCAACTGTTAAAGGGCTTTTGACTATTGGTGGCACTTTGTGATCCGAGTACCATTCTAGCTAAAATAAAACAAAGTTGTTGCTAAAATTGTAACTAGAGTCCTCAAAATCCCCATGACAAATTATAACATTATCAGCAATGCCTTTCCTTCAGATCATTGCACTTCTTGTTTCTGCTGATAGAGGAAACCCCAGCTGTTTGTAGGAGGTTTCAGGGATTCCTGAAGACAATAACCAGCTCTGATGTTGGCAGGTAGACTCCTTCACGAAGGGGCTGCCAGCCTTTGATGTTATGATGCCAGGGCAGAAAGCACTTGCATGCAGACACTAATTGGGCGATTGGCACCAAAGGACTTTGCGCAGAGATAGTCTGTATTCCATTAGTCTGAGTGGGTGCGAGTTTGATTATGCTCACCGTAGGCATGACCTAATAGAAAATATTTGCCTGCCTCTAATTGTAATGTAGTCAGTTTGCAATTAGACATACTGGCAAATGTTTCCCAGTGCAGCTATAAATGATTGATTGTCAAAGATATGCCAGATGAAGTTGTTTGTTTGTCCACACCGAATGTATTTGTTAGAATCCTTGACCTAGGGATCTATTCTATCAACTGCAATACAATTTGTTTAGGGATGATAAATTCTAATTGTCTGGTTTATTTTAATCCTTCAATTGAAGTCAGATATCGGAGCGTAGGCCCTCCACCTTTAAGTGAGATCCGACACTTGAAGGAGTGAAGTGTTTTCGCTGGGAAGCTCATGAATGATTGATAGCAGGAGCAGAGCTGTTTAAAATCATCCTGCTCCCTGCTTATCAATAATTCAAAGCACTTTCTGTATTTTGGTGGCACATTAAATATCAGTCACTGGTTTGAATTCTCAATTTGATTTATATCTGTCAAATACATTAGTGGTTTGTCGTGATTCTCTTCATTTAAATTAGTTAATTTCGCCCATGCTGGGAGTTATCTCGCTTGTCTTAGTTTTCTCGTTACAAGTGTTTCATGTTACAAGAGTAAAGTGTTGATTAATAATTAGGCAGCTCTTAGAAAGAAATGTCTGTTGGGAACGTTGACACAGGATCTCTGTCATTGGTTAAAGTCGACCATTTGGCATCTGAAAGCCAAGTAATATACACTGTAAAATAGGATTTTTTCGACGTTGAAAATAAGATTATTGGAGTACATTTTTATTTCACAATTACGTTTAATTCACTGTTACTTGCAATTTCTTTGTAATAGTTTTTGAAATTTACTAATTTCTGAGTGAAAACTGTTTCTACACTAAATTTTATTTCAGCTTTGAATAGGGAAACTGCGCAATCCGCCAGTTGTTATTGTGACAGGGTGAAGTTGATGGTTGTGTATCACTCTAAAAGGGTTGGGTTTGCGATTACGACCATGGAATATTTACTTAAGGTAAAATTAGTTTATTATGTGAGGCCAAAGAGTCCACAGAGAGGAGCAAAACTAGTACAGCCTCATACTAAACTGTTTGCCAGGGGCAACGGTCAATTATACAGTGTAGTGGTCATTACAGAAAAATATTTGGCAGCAAATGCCATGATTGACTAATCAGAATCAAGTAATCATTTTTTGAAACATGCTCCTGACGTGACTTACTTGATTTACTGTAGGACACTATCAGCCTGTGTTTAACATGCCTTCATTTTCCTCAGGCGGTACAGTGACGGTTTGACCTTTACCTCGCCTGAGGTTGAGGAGCTGGTTGCGGCGCATGCTGATGTTTCCATTTGTTTGCTCTCGTATCCATGAGTAGATACCAGGATCTCCTGCAAGACCAAGAAGGCTTTTAAATTTTCAAAGATAAATCATGCGCCACTATCGCGTAAGTGCTTTTTGGACTGCACGGATCCCTGGTGTTAAAAGTCGGAGTCGACTTTGCTCTCATCCATTCGTGGAGACGCGCAGCATCCAGTCCATTTGCATTAACAGGGAAACACAAAAGGATTTGAAGGAGGAAATTGCCTCTTGTAAACACAATGGCCTTTCCTGTGAGTTCTCATGATAATGTCCTGCGTGGCCTTGGGGCAGAGTCTAGAACATTCCGTTGAAGAGCACACTGAGGTCTGCCTCTGTTTGGCCTTTAGCGTGAAATGGCAGTGAGACTTGCGCCCTGGATATTGAGCTGCAGTGAGCACAGTGGCTGGCTGATGTATACTAACAAGCTTGAATTTAATGTCAAAGCTGTCTGGATGCGCAGTGCCATGCATGTCTGTCAGGCAGAGCCGGAGTGACTGTGGCACAGACGTTGATTTCCTGTGCCTTAGGGACCTCCATGTTGGCTTTATAAGAAGGAATGGTAAGCAGTAGAAGCATCCTCCCTCGTCCACGTTGTAGCCCTGATTAAACATTACTCTGCATGATTGAACATCCCACTTGAATTGTTTTGTGCTGTTGTTCATCCAGTAAGAACATTGTTCTTACCAAAATGTGGATCAAATTATTTTTTATTTTATTTTATTTTTTTTGCTATGCAATATATGTGGAACATACTTTTAGATAAAACTTAAAGGGATAGTTTACCCAAAAATTTAAATTCTGTCATTAATTACTCACCCTCGTGTCGATCCAAACCCGTAAGACCTTCGTTCATCTTAGGAACACAAATAAAAATATTTTTAATGAAATCTCAGAGTTTTCTGACCCTGCATATACAGCAACGGAACTACCACATTCAAGGCCCAGAAAGGTAGTAAAGACGTTGTTAAAATAGTCCATGTGACATCAGTGGTTCAACCATAATTTTATGAAGCTACGAGAATTCTTTTTGTGCGCAAAGTCCTTACTACCTTTTTGGGCCTTGAATGTGGTAGTTACATTGTTGTCTATGCAGGGTCGGAAAGCTCTTGGATTTCATCAAAAATATCTTAATGTGTGTTCCAAAGGTCTTTGAACGACTTAAGGTCGAGTTTGGAACGACTTAAGAGTAATTAATGACAGAATTTTTATTTTTGGGTGAAATATCTCTTTAAAAGGAGCTGTAAAGATGTACAAAAATATATACACACATACATATATACAAAATATATATATGTGCCAGGTATATATAATTTGTGATTAAAAACTAAATATGAAAAAAACTAAACATTTCAGTGTTTGTGTTGTAACATTGTGTATGTGCGTTGTTTGACAAATATAGTCTTATAGATTATGATGGGCCTGCTGTTGATGGGTTGAACTGTAGCTTTTGGCAGTAGGAGGAGGAGAGGGACAATTTACATCAGTTGACATTAGCGTCCATGGCTGATTTTGTTATCGCCTGTTCCTCATCAGCTCAGCTTGTCAGTTTGCTGAAATATAGTTGCACTTTTGTGTCAACAGCTAATATTTACATAATCCCTTTCCTCCCGCTTTAGTAACATGCACATCTGAGTGGCCAATGTTTAGATTAGAAAATGGCATTCATTTTTAACGGCAGAGGCATGCCGTGAAAGTCTTGAAATGGGATGTTTGGCCTTTTGAGAGGAGCTCATGTAGCCTGCTAATGAAGTCTGGGAAGTGTGCATATGTAAAAAATGACAAAATGAAATTTTTAATTTGTGTGCAAACACTCTTTATGTTTAGCATGGTGTCAACAGTGTCACTGCAGAACTTTTACTCTCCAGACTGCTTGGATTGATGATGGTTTTGTATGTAAACTTATTCTGCTGGGTTTGAGGTTTTTGCCTGTGACATACAGCAGATGCAATATGATTATGCTCTATGCTGTGATTTACTCATCTGTGCTGTTTCCTATGGGTCGTGATTGCATAAGGTCAGTTGAATCATATAGCCTGCAGTCTGCAATGCTGCTCAGTATGTCAGGGAGTTGCATCTGACAGCGGAGAAGTTTATTAGGTTTTTGTTTTTTGAATTGGTAATGCAGCCCTGCGTCATTGACACTCCTGGTGCAGTTGCACACAGAGCACATTGTGTTTTGCCTGATAAACAACCTCACAAATCGAACTTCCGCAGAAGTAATTCAGTGGAGCCTGTAAAAACAGACAAGAGGAAGTGCATTAATGCACTTGTGTGCCCAAATAATGAGACTGTCCAAATACCTGTATACACTGCCCACAGCTGTAATAGGACTTGAACTGGCTGATCAATAATAATAAAGTATTTGATTTCTATGATAATAATTTTAATAATAATAATAATTACTCTCACACACACACATGCATATGTTAACATTTTTAAACACGTGAAAAATGTCCACAGAGACATTGCATGCAAATATTTGTCGATAATATGCAAGGTGATATCACAACAGATCAATAAATCAGTTTTGAATTCATTAATTAAAATTTACAATTAAGTCTAAATGTGAATAAAAATGTCATTACAATCTTTGTTACAAACTCTGTGCATTAATTTATTATATATTTTTTAATAGCATTAAAATTTGTAATTTTATTTTTACACTTCAGTAGTGGAAATGGAGTTCGAATTTGTACATTTCAATAAGTAGGCTACATTTAAAAAAAATGATTTGATTGCATTATCCCCTTCAAAATGTTTGCAACTTCTCTGTGGAGGTCTCATTTTATAAAAAAATATATATATGTGTAGGTAAATTGATATTTATGTATTATTATATTGGTGCATATAAATGTTTCTTTGTGAAAATTGTTGAATCTAATTGGCTCTGATGGCTGTTTTATTGCCAAAAGAGTGAAAAAATAAAAGAGATTTATTTTCAGCCCCTAACGTGTACCGTTCATGGAAAAGAGAGAGGACCAGGACACACACTCGCACTCAGTAAAGCTCTTAAAAAAGCAGGAAGAGAAACCTGCCTGAAAGCACTGCATCACGGTGGCTATTAAAAGGAGTGGTGGTTGCTCCTGATAAGCTCAGTTTGCTTGTTGCACAGCACAAGTGTTGGGGGCAGAGGATTATTGCCACTTGTGTATATTTCTGCTGATGTATTTTTTTTCTATCCCTCTTCAGTCAGATGGTGCATATTAGAAAAACCTGTCTGATGCAGAAGTGGAGGGCGTTTACTCTCACCTGAATATAAAGTGAGAACACACAAACTCACTTTCTTCCTCACACATGTGCACGCACTGTCACTTAAAACAGCTGCACGCTTGAAACCTAGACAGATTTTGCTTAACGTGGCATCTGTCAAAACAGGCAAATAATATTCTCTCACCTCACGAAAAACCTCGAAGGCCACACCCTCATCTCCTTGCTATCAGCTACCTCCCCACATTGTATCAGAGGCGCTGACGTTATTTACATAAATGATAAACATGGCGGATGGCTGGATTGGCAGCGTAATCCACTTGCAGTGTCATTAGGGAGGAAAAGAGAGAAAGGCTATTACGGCTCTTGCTTCATCAGTGCGTCTCTCTTAGGCCATTTATGGAGGTAATGGAAACCTCTCTAATTAAGGTGCCGCTCACTGTGGCGCTGAGAAACATCTCCACTTGGTAATTGATCTTGTTGGTCTTTAGTGCTGGAAAGTGGCCCTGAAGCGCCGCCCGCTTGCTGCATTCATTTTTCAGCTCAGTCAGAGCCGCCCTGCCTGCCCGCTCTCGTCCAGTCACCTTCACTTCTGCTGCCGAGCACCTGCGTGTGGTCTGCGTCTTTTGCTCTTTGTGTCTCTCTTAGGGAGAATTGCAGCCGTGTTTGTATTAAAGGAATAGTTCTGTCATTATTTATTACTTATTAATTTACTTATAATATTACTAATTATACATTACTTATGTTGTTCGTATTCTGTGCGGCACACAAGGGGGAATGTTGAAGAATATTCACACAGCTGTACAACGACAGTACAAAGTCATTATTCACTGATCATTTTCCCCTCCAGTGAGGTGTTAATTCGAGAACTGCTGCGACCGGATCATTGAGCCAGTTAGTTGAACTCAAAAAAATGGATCAGTGAATGATTCAGTCGTTTGAACTGGTTCTTTTCAGTGAACCAGTTGATCCGGTTCATGGATCAGGCTGATTCATATGTGTATCAGAGTTCAACTCACTAATTTAATCATCCGGTTGTAGCAGTTCTTGAGTTAACAGCTTGAATTTTAGTCTGTTCCTCACACAAAGCTGTCATATATCTTCTGCAGACTCAAAATATCGCCCATGTGTCTTATGGATTACTTTTAAACTGCTCATTTTGGAGCATAGCAGTTATGGTAAGTCACTATGAACTGCTATTGCATGGAAAATGTTGTAGAATTTAAAAAATATGTAATATAAGTAAGTATGTAATATAATGAAATTTTTTCTGCACTAATTAGGTCACCAATCAGAACTAAAGCCTGTTTGTTTGTTTTATACATAGTGATTTAGCTTTTTGATGGTTAAACTCCATGTTTAATATGGATATGAGGGACAGATGTACAATGTTTAGTACCTGCTAGTGTTGCAGAAATTAAACACTTTGCCATTGCAATGTTGTTATTAGCTAAATTATAACTATTACAAATCAGTTTAAGCTTAAATAAATAAAAAAAAAGAATAAAAATGACAAAAACAACTAGTTAACAATAAAATAATTACAAATATAATTCAATTCAATTCAATTCAAGTTTATTTGTATAGCGCTTTTCACAATACAAATCGTTGCAAAGCAGCTTTACAGGAAATTAAGCTTCTACAATATATTTATATATTGTAGAAACTTAATATATTTAACTTATGGCGAAATTTAATAAATATAAATAAATAATAGCATATAATTGATACTAAAATAACACTGTACCTTTAACCAAGTGGATTTGCTCTGTATTGTTGGACCTGGATCATCCAGTGTAGCAAATTATCACCTTTTGTAGAGAAAACAGTGAAAACACTTCAGTTGTAGTCTTCAGTTGCAGCTTTTTATAGTAAATAAGAGTGTGCACAATGAGAAGTGTTATACAGAAGTGCTTTATTGAGTTGTCTATGTTTCCATATAAGTGTGCTCTTTATTATCTCTGTCTTGTCTCAGTGGGTGATGTGTTTATGTATAAGTGTCTGCAGCTGTTTTGGTGTGTGTGTCAGGCTCTTGGGGGCCACTGGGAGTTGTGACATGTGTGGTGTAATAATAGACGAGTTTTTGTGATCCAAACAGCCTGCTCTGCTCTGTGACTCACTGTAGCCGGGCCTGAGGTCTGGACTTGCATCATCACTAGGGTCCGCTGTGCTGTCAAGAGCACACAAGGGATTCGGCTCTGTCCGTCAAAAACAAGAAAATAGGGCTGAAACGATTAGTCGACATTATCGACAACGTCGACAATAAAAAAAATTGTTGACATATTTCTGTTGTCGAGTAGTCGTTTGATCCCATATGAGCTAATGTAAGAGCCTGCAATACTGCGGTTGGACCAGTGTGGTGCTGTAGCGCAAGACTGTAATTCTGATGCAGTTCAAGAGAAGAAGAGACACACAGCGCTTTAGAGCACAGCGTTTTCTTCTCAATAACGTAATAAACAACAAACAAAACAACAGTTTAAGCAACAAAAACTGATAGCGGTGAGAAAGTGATGTTTGCATGAGCTCTTCAGTTCGGTACTTCAGTAAAGCAGTCACATCACGTTTATTTATATAGTACTTTATGCAAGAGAGAGCCTTAAATCAAGCAGTTTAGTGTCGATTTCAGTTAGAATTACAACTTGATTTTCTGTTATAAAGCAGCTCTCCAGTGTGGAGCTAGCTAGTGATAAAATCTTTTTATTAGTTGGGGAAGTAAATTAATTAAAGTGATAGTTTGGTTTGCAGAGATCAAAGCTTGATCTTGCTCAGGACTGTTTTGATTATCATAACCCTATAAGGTATTTTAAGAGAGATACATGTTGTGAATAAAATAGTTTATCAAAATATAAAGCATCTTATCACTAACCTTTATTTTGTTTCTTATCCATATGACTTACAAAATGAGATGTTTAGGCAGAATGTGTCATTCAGTTATTTTTTCATATAGCTAATTCAAACTTCATATAGTTTCTCTGTCTGTCATCTCATTTTGTGTGCCAAATATATCTATTTGTATTGGTAAATGCTTTCACAGTAAGGTGTTATAATGTATTACCTAACATGAATTAACAATACAGTTATTACACTATTAATCTTTGTTAATGTTATTTAATAAATACAGTCGTTCATTGTTAGTTCATATTAATTCACAGTGCATTAACTAATGTAAACAAACACAACTTGTGATTTTAATAATGCATTAGTAAATGCTGAAATTAACATTAACTAGGATTAATAAATGCTGTAGAAGTATTGTTCATTATTAGATCATGTTAACTAATGTAGTTAACTAATGAAACTTTATTTTAAATTGTTAGCATTTTATTGTGTAATAATTTTAACTAATTACATTTGTGACCCTGGAGCACAAAACCAGTCATAAGTAGCACAGGTATATTTGTAGCAATAGCCAACAATACATTGTATGGGTCAAAATGATCAATATTTCTTTTATGCCAAAAATCATTAGGATATTAAGTAAAGATCATGTTCCATTGAAGCTTAATTTTTGATTAGTAATATGTATTGCTAAGAACTTCATTTGGACAACTTTAAAGGCGATTTTCTCAATATTTAGAATTTTTTTTTTTTTTTTTTGCACCCTCAGATTCTAGATTTTCAAATAGTTGTATCTCAGACAAATATTGTCCTATGCTAACAAACCATACATCAAAGCTTATTTATTGAGCTTTCAGGTTATGTATAAATCTCAATTTCAAAAAATTGACACTTATGACTGGTTTTGTGGTCCAGGGTCACATATGATTTTCAAAAGCTGAAGTGATTACCTTTTATTTATTTGTTAGAATGTGTATAACTCAATATTTTAACTAATTGCAAAAGCTGAATAATCAATCAAAGTCTATTGATTAATCAGTGGAATAATCGATGATTAGTTGATTAATCGTTCTAATAATCGTTAGATTAATCAATTATCAAAATGATCGTTTGTTGCAGCCCTACAAGAAAATAGAGCATTTCATTCCCTACATTTTCTGTTTTGTTCAAAAGCAATCCTAGCACAACTAACAAAAGACAAAGCTATCCTAACTGCATTTCTTAGTAGTCTGACAATAGATCAGCTGCTTTCAAAGTAGGGTAGCTTTCCAGTAACACTACTTTTTTACGAAGTAGTTTTCTGTAAAAGACAGAAGGAAGAATCATATACATGCTCACCTAAAAGGTTCTCTCTCTCATACTGTATTGGAAAGTCTGGTCTGTTCTAATAAATCACTTCATCTTAAACGATCATTTCTCTCATATGTTTTGCTTTGGAGAGTTCAGTTCATTCTGAGTGGGTTTGTTTTAAATGACCCTCCATCTCGTATGCTGCTTTGTAATGTCTGATTTATTCTAGTCAATCAGTTTGTTTTAAATGATGCTCTCTCTTAGGTAGTGTTGGAAAGTTTGATTCATTCCAGTGAACTGGTTTGTTTGGGTGTAAATTCATTTGAATGTATAATTTTCTTTTTATATATTTAATGAAACAACTAGGAACAATTTTTTTTTTCGGTTTCGTAGCATATGTCTGATTAAAACAGATTATTTAAAAGGAAAAATATAGGATGCTGCCTTGGTTCTATCCAATGGTTGTTGATTGGATGATGGCAGATCTGAATGCGATCTTGCAGTCAGTTGTAATAAAAGGGCAGGTTTAAGTGGACCAAATGATTGGAGAAGTCCATTATATGTGAACAGAGAGAAGTCTGTAGTTTCATGAGACGGTCGAGTTGACTTTTTTTTTTCCAAGGTCAAAGAAATTAAATGTGCATAGATGAATCGTTTTCAATAAGATGCATTTATAAAATAGAGTGTATTTCCATGTCATGGGTCTTCAGGAAGGTTGTCTGTTTAAGTAGCTTCAATGTAGTTTGCTAATGTTGTTATTAACTTGTAGTAAAATAAATCCACTGTAGTTTTGCAGTGTGAAATTAGCTTTCCGGAATCTTGATGCTAGATATCAAGATTAGTTTCATGAGAAGTTCAAGTTAAGAAACTCTTTTTTTCCAAGGTCAAAAAAATATCATTGCTCCTAGATATCATTTAGTACGGTGAAATATCCTAAAATGTGACCTAGCACACAAAACTATGTTGCTATGTAGTTTTTAGTGGATGTTAGTGAGCATTTTTAGCTGTGTATTGAAATAAGCCTAATTGTAAGTATTTTAGAGTGTTTCATAGAACGTTTAATTTTTCCAGCGCTCTGTTCTTCCCCCTGTGGCGACATGCTTCCATTTAGACCCTGAAATGAATTATATTTACTGTTTGAGGGATGTTATTGTTCATCTCAGACAAGCAGCGGTTGGGTTTGAACACACTCAGTCAGACCACTGTAATGTGTCTGACCTTTTGTTCCCATTGACGGATGAGGTATTGGCTCAAAGGAAAATGAGATATTTCCAGCGTTCCCTTTGACAGGCATACAAATGAACGAATCAAACAGCATGATTCCACTTAGACGGATCAGTATTCTAGCATGGTGAGCACGAGATCATCAAGCTTCATGGAGAATATGAAAATTCTGCCTTAAAGATTTGTTGGGAAAATTTGTTTTCTCTCTCTTCTTGTTCATCCTGTGCAGCGAGCGTAGGATGGAATGATCAGAACTATTGCTTTAGTTATTTCATATAATAGCCCAATGCGCTTTGTCTTTATAGTATCAGTTGACGTAATAAGGGGCTGCTGCTATCATCATCAGTCACTCTGCCCTTGATAAGACCTCCGACACCCCCAGAGTGTTATTCATAAAGACTCTCGCGTGAATGAGCACATAGCTCTAGGCTACGTCCGAATTCCTGTGCTATATTTCAGAGTATGTTCTGAAATTAATCTTAAGTATTGATGAAGTACACACTGTAGTATGCAGGTGTGTAGTTTTAATGCATTCCTGGATATATGCTATTTTTTTTTTCTCATTTTTAATCGTCAAGGAAGCGTTAAATTGATCAAAAGTGACAATAAAGACAGTTATAATGTTAAAAAAGATTTCTATTTCAAATAAATGCTATTTCTAACCTTCTGTTCATCAAAAAATCCTGGACAAAAATTTCATGGTTTCCACAAAAATATTAAGCAGCACAACTGTTTTCAACATTGGTAATAATAAATGTTGCTTAAGCACCAAATCAGCATATTAGACACTAAAGACTGGATTAATGGCTGCTTAAAATTCAGCTTTTACCACCACAGGAATAAATTACATTTGAAATATATGAAAATAGAAAACAGTTATTTAAAATTTAATAATATTTCACAAAATTACAGTTTTTACTTTTTGATCAAATGATTGTAGCCTTGGTGAGCAAACGAGACTTCTTTCAAACACACACACACAAACTTTTGAACAGTAGTATACTACTAGCTACTGACTTAGTTTTCCACATATTTCCAACTTTTTGAATACGATGGTTCCTCAGATGGTTCCTGAGATGGTTGCATGCTTTAGAAGATCATGCTTTAGATAGAATTTTTGGAGATCATCAATTTCAAGTACTGTTGTTTGAATACTGAAGTATGTATATTCGCACTCTAGTTCTTATTTGGTTTGACCGTGTTTTGGTTTATATCTAGGCCATGTGTATCTGACTTATCCCCCAAAAAACAGGCTAAAGACCGTTTGGAGGACTTGACCAGTCACTCATTCCAATCTGCTTTAAAGAAGCTTATATGGGCTTTGCTGAATGGCTTCCCAAATGGGCAGATTTGCAGGCAACTGAACAATCTACGAGCAAATAAATGATTTCAAGAAAAGCATTCTTTCTAAGAACGAATATATGAGATGCCATGTGTCATATCTTGATCAGGTTACTAATGCAGGAAAATGAATCGTTAATCAAGACACTGGGGAAGTGTGCTCAGCATGAAGCAAATTACCTGGATTAGCATAGCAAAACGCTGCATAATGTACCTTTACCGCTATGCGGAGTCTCAGTCAGAGAGAGATACCTCTGTTAATTACAGTAGCGGTAAACAGAATGTGAATGTGACAGGGCTAAATGGAGCTGAGAGAATGGAGAAGCTAAAATGGAGTCCGATTTTTATATTCCTGTCATGTTTGTTTTGAATTTGCTGCTTGAATCTCTGACATTTGACTCAGTATGCACATGATGTCTAAATGGATGAGAGACGTTGGACTCCGGAGGTACTTTTTGACAAGTAAAAAGTCATCAATATAACAGAATATCTCAAATGGCCTATAATCAAATGGTTCTCTAACTTTTCAGGCCAAGAACCGCATTGTCAAATCAGAACATCCAAATACTACCAATTCTCTGTCTAAAGTCTCAGCTTTTTGCAAACTTAAGGACTGTGAGCCAAAAGCAGTATACACATTTTGTCATCAATATTAATATTTCTGTATTAAAAGTAATAAGGTACAAAAAGGTACAGTTTTGAAGAATATATATATATTTGTCTTTTGTTTCACACAGTTAAAGTCAACGAATACTTAGGTCTGTCAAACTGCATAATAATGACAAAGCAACAGAAAACAGTCTCATAAATGTAGTCCATGTGACTTGTGCGGTGTTTTTCAAGTCTTCTAAAATCATATGATTCAAAACAGATAACATTTAAGTAGAACAATTTGGTTGGTTTAGCTGTTGAATGACTAAAATGATCTAAAATGCCCATCCCTAGTAAACAGCGTACATGCTGCGGCACTCCGTGTACCACAGTTCGAGAAGAACTGATTTAGGACTCTATTTGTAGTTGTGTGTTAATTTGATGGATGTGCTTTTGACAAAGATGTTTTGGTTCAAGCATAATTTGAGGGAAATTTAAACGGGCAGTAATAGAAATTTAGTATATATTTTGAGATATTGTCTTCGTTTTTACATGATGGACTTTCCCGCAAATATAGGGTTTGGGGTTTATAAATACATGTCCTTACAAAAATTTACTATTGTAACCACAGTTTCCACTAAATTATCATGTGGTAAAACTGTGGTAACTTGCTATTAGCCACTGCTGCCATCCAAAAGGTTCAAAAATGGTTTTTACTGTTTGCAACAAATTTAATATTATTTTAGTTGTAAGTGGTATTATTTACAGATGTTCCCATGGTAATTTTTTGTGATTGTGTGGATAATGTGTGTGACGTTATTGTGCAGCTCCTTTCAAAACGACGGTCTGTTCACACTGATGACAGATATAGGTCACTTAACAAACATGAATGTGAGTTACAGTCAACTTAGCCACTGACAGACATTTTAAAGTAATTTTGTTAAGCATTTATTTTGTAATTTTCTTAATATTTTTGACACATCTGATTGATGCATCTTTTTTAAGTAGGAAATCATGTTTGCTGCTTTGAAAATTATTCAGTTGTTTAATATTACAGTAGCTGAGAGTATGTTAAAACGGTTCTCTTAAACAAAAATCCAAGTTTCTTTTTGTTAGATCGGTATCTGGATGGGCTTTTCTCTGACAGGCATGAACATCTGGCCTGGGCATTGAATGCATTTCTGCACAGTTACGCTTTTAATGCAACTACTACTGTTCCACTTGGGGTCTGTTTATGCATGGATATTAGAGCCAAAGGGTTTTTTTAGAAGAAGACTGTTGTCAGGTTGTTATTTCTGTACCGCTAGAATCGTAAATAATGACTGTTTTCAAACAAGTTTCCTGAACACTCCTCGTGTCTTTTTATTGGTTGACGAACACATAGTTCTGCCCCCAAACTCACTCTGTTGGCTGAGCCAGTGTTGCTGTGTTGGTCTGGTTGGAATTTTCAAACAAACAGAGCAATGTTTGATAGTGCCACAGGAGATTCATCCTGTGAATGACTTACTTGTTGTTTCTCCATATTAAGCTGGAGAAAGTATTTTAACACTTTTAAGAATTTTTAATGGAATTGTTAATGGAAAAAATGACACTTTTCAGCTTAAGTGAACTGTAAAAGAAAAAAGCTAGTTAAATGGCACATTTTTGTTAAACTTCTCAGATGGAAAATCTTTGAAATCTGTCCTGTATTTTAAATCAAAAGAAAAAGAAGTGTTTTAATCAGATCATCCCTGAAGATTTGACACCTTTTACAGCACTAAATGGCTTTGCAGTGTGCTGGAGAAGTGGCTACACAACAGAAGGACTCATTCTGCTCTTAAATACAGTATTCGGTTTCTGCTATATCCCCAGGAAGTTTTAGAAAATGACCAATTGGAAGGAACTGTGCTCAAATTGTTTCAATTGTTGACATTTACTCTGGAGCTAACTTGATATAACTGTTTTGGGAGCGAGGTGGAATGCTTGACCTGTTTGTATTTTTTGGGGGGGGGGGGGGGGGGGGGGGGGAAATTAGCTAATTTCCCTCCCTGATAAGTATCCGACAACTCATAGTGTGGCAGATTATCTCCGGCTGAGGAAAACGGTTTCTTCAGAGTGTGAATTGATTTTGCTGGATGCCTGTGTGACACGGCACTTCAAAACGCTCACTGTTTTTTAGATTGAACCCATTTTTTGCCTTCTCTATTTGCATGTAAATGATCAGTTACTGCTTTTGGCAGGGTTCTGCCACCCGACTCTTGTCTGTAGTGAGGGACTGTACTGTTTCACCTTAACAAATGATGTTTGCACTCCCCTCACCTCCCACTTCCATTCGCAATTATCAACTGTTTGCACTGCTGGCTACATTGATTTTTTTTTTTTTCTTTCTTTCTGCATGTCATGACTCAACATTTAGTAGTCTGTTTAAATTGAATTGAGGGTGTGTTATGTGAAAATGACTGGTTCTTTTAGAATTATGCCCAAATTTTAGGATGCAAAGAATTGCGTGCATGCAGGAGCATGTCGTCTACTGCAATTCACTGCATTTAGAGGTTGGAGAAGGGTCATGGTTTTGAAGGGCTGAAGCAGATCAGTGGCATTGTGTAGGTTTGAAGAGTACATGGATGTTTAAATAAAGTCTAGGGATATCATGTCTAAATGAAAATATTATACTGCTGTTATTTCTTTCAGTGCAAGGAAATCCTTTTGGCAAATACTGGGCTATATAAAAGATAATTATATGGTTAGTTTCATTTTATTTTATGTTTAGTATGGTTTTTTTCCCAATTGTTGTCCATGACTTTGTCAGAACAGGCCTGCAAGCATTTGAAAGGCACTTGTGTCCAATGCTTGTGAGTGGAAAATGACTTGTATATAGCACTTCATAAAGAGTGATCACAGAGGATTGACACATTTTAAAAGCATATGCAGATGTTTTCTCTGTATCAATAACTGTATTGACACTTCCAATAATCTGTCTAATTTTGAAACACATGCTATTACTCAAGCATGTTTTTGAGGGCTTTTTGAAACCTTTTTGAGAAACAGTTGATACTCTATCAGTTCGATTTTGCATTTGCTCCCTTCTTTCTTCCTAGATCAGCACATGAAACTTGATTGCAGATATGCACCAAATTTTCCACTACATTTATTTTCTCATGAATGTTTGCATATTTCAGTGATTGCCTTCTAGTGGATTCAAATATGCAGAAATGGCAATCTTCCTCTCCTGGAATGAAGCATGTACTCATTTCACAGCCTCTAATTGTGTTTCTGTAAAATGGTCAATTGTTCCACTTGCACAAAGAATAAAGTAGTTGCTGAAGTAGAATCTTTGCTCTGATCGTTCATATCAGTATATGAAATAAGTTCACTTACCCATCCAAAGTTGTTGCCATGTTGTCAGGGTGTTGTAGATGTTTACCATGTTGTTGCTTTGTGATTGCTAATGTGTTCAGAGTGTTTTTACCATGTTGCTATGTGGTTTTAAGGGCATTTTGGTAGTTTAGTAGGTCGTTGCTAATTAGCCCAAGTCAAAGAACCCATCCACAAATGATATTCTGGTCCCTAATTATGACTCGAAACAGCTTATTCAATGTAAGTTTTGGATTTTTACCAAGTCAACCCTCTACACACACCTTGGTAATAGAATTGCCATTGGCTAGTAAATAAATATATATAAAAATCAGCTTATCTTCAAAAAATAGCACCGCTTTTACAAAGATTTTTTTACTACATTTTATATTGATATGATTTGAAAGCAACTACACATTTAACAAAACATCAGTCAATCTTGCATTTTTTACGGTAAAACTTAGGGATGTGCGGGACTAGTCGACTAAACGGTACAGCTCCTGCTAGTCGACACTGAAAACAATAGTCGATTAAACGAGAGAAAAAAAAACATGATTTTATCATTCAAATTACCATAATTTTAACGTTTCATTTAAAACATTTTAAAGTTAAGTTAAAATAAAACTTTTGAAAAAGAATACACATCAAAGTATTTAAATATATCAATATTTTTAAAAGCATATCTGGGCGGAAACTAAATTTTTACCTCAGACCTCGCGTGCGTTTTCTTCATGTCAGTTGCGGCGAGCTCAAAATGATCACGTGAAGAACCAGCAAGGTGTGGGATTATTTTGAATTAAAAGGAAACGGAAAAGTTTTGTGTAAACTGTGTAATGTCAAATTGGCTTACAGTAACTCTACTGGAGCGATGCATAATCATATTCAATACAGGCATGTATGCGTTAGCTTGGAGGCTAGCCAAACCAGCAAATGTCAATTATGTCATACACTACAACCCGCCGCTGCGGTCCGCGATCCCATCCGCGCGTCTATTCCTCTAAACGAGGTGCGGGATTTTCAGGCTCTTTTCGAAACTGTCTGCTTGCTTGTAGTTATCTCTCTGCATGCCTGTTCAGTTCCTGCTGAGCGCGGTTTTTTTTCAAGTGCAGAATCACCTCTAGTCCCGTCTTTAGCCAGACCACGTTAACATGTTAAATTCACTGAACAAATGCGCATGGTCCGAGTAAGTAAAACTAGCTTTGTTTTGTTTTTAGACAATATAGCCAACATAAAGTACATTTATAAAAGCCGTTTTAATGCTGTTCCTTGATAAACTTTCCTATTGTTTTTGATTTGTGTTTTAATATGTTGGCTAACGTTATATGAAAATGAAGATTTCTGTCAGTCTATTGATTGATTTTCCGATCTGAATAAATAGGCTATGCACTGGTTTATGTTGAGTGTATGCTCTTCCTTTTTTTCTGTTTAACGACCGCCTAAAATCAAATGATGATAACGCGAGGCAAGCATACGGCATAATCGTGATCTATTTTTAACAGAATTCATTTAGGGATTTGACAGTGTGATTCAAAGATTAAGTATTTCAAGTGTAGTCTGTTATATAGACACGTACAGTTTTTTTCTTTTGCCATTTTTGGGGAGTTTCAAGCTTTTAAACTAGTTGACTAGTTGGATACAAAACTTCCGTTTAAACGTGTGAATGAAAATTTATGAATGCATATCTGTCATATTAAACAGAACTTTTACTTTGAACTATTACTTGAGATATTGTCATTTATTTTTTCTGTAAAAAAAAAAACAATAATACTGATAATACTACTATGATGATTAATATTAATATAACATTTACTAAGGTCTAATGAGCTGCTGGGTTAGTGAATATTAATCATGCTGTTTTTGTTTGCTCAAACTGATTTAACAAAACAACGGAAATTTTCAGAAAAAAAAACCAAGAAAGAACCATTTACCTGTAACAAGTTAGTTTATGGTGCTTCAGAATATGCTGCACATCCATAGCGGAACTAGTGAAAACATAGTGAAACTCTCAAATGAATAGAATGTTCAAGTGTAGGCGAGTGAAAATGTATCTCTGCAAAACTTATTTTTAGCATCTAACTCACTCAATTTATTAGCCAGTTGCTATCAATAGAAATTTAGTCGCCTGTCGCAAAATTTAGTCACATTGGTGATAAGAAATGTCCAAATGATATGCATATCAGTGATGATGTGGATCCCTCTTGGTTAAGATTAGGTCCAAAAAACTGCTTTGAAACAGCTGCTTGGATAAGTTAGAAACTTGGCTCTTCTCCTTATGTCTTACTTTTGCAATTTGACCAGCACAACAGAGACTCAGTGTTCCAGTGTTTGCTCCATCGCAGGCATTGCTGCACATCGTCATCCGCTGATCCTGTTCTCGTCAGCTTAAAACATATGTGTATCATTCTCATAGAGTTGAGATGGTCGGCCATCCAATCCAGTTAGCAGCTATCCGAGCCGGGTACGATGAGAGGGCCCTGTCATTATCACTTGCACATTCATGCCGCACATTACCGGCTGACCTTCCCGTCGCTGTCACTCAGAAAGCGGCCCCAGTACCCCTGTCGCAGGGTGGCTGTTCATGCCAAAAAACCAAAGATTCTCCACCCCTATCACTTATACAGGGTTAATAGGCACTTAATTGGCTTACCTGGCAACGTGCGATCGGTTGCGAGGTCAGTAAATTAGATTTGCTGCTGACACATACCGCTCTACGTGTTTATGGCACTTTTGCAATTTCATAAAGCATCTCTGTCCGTTTTTACCCTCTGTTTTACACTGTCCTTACCTCTCAGCGAACTGTGAAGGAGCTCACCCAGCCGTTCAGGAAACGTATCGTATTAAAGTGTGGTAACTGCTATATGTAATGAATTTTGGATTAGGAGCGACAAAGCGGCTCTATGATAACCTTTCGGAAGGACACAGTTTGTGAGCAGAGGGAAGCGGGTTATAGCGGGAGTCTCTACTCCCAGACACCCCAGGGTGGCTACATTTGATGTCACTCTAGCTGAAAACTCCCCAGCGCAACACAAACAAAACATGCCGTACCAGATCTGTGCGGGATACATCAGTAGAGCGGGAAATGTCAGATCGTCAGGGGTGTGCGTGTGAAGTGAATTACTCTGGTTTGGAGAGCGGTCCTGGGAGGATACTCTGATTTCAAACTGAAGGTGTAACGTGTCTTTTGTTTTTTTTGCAGGTGCGGTGGACCCTAGTGTAGACGGGAGCTCGCGGAGGGACCTTCCCCACGGACTATATGAAGGGAGGGGAGGGGGAGGGGGGCTGCTGACGTTACTCCAGGCTTGCAGAACACACAGGTCGGCATGCCTTTAAATTTGATGTTGTTTTTCTTTAAATTTCATGGTTAAATGTTTTTTTTTTTTGGTTCATTTTCAGTGCCTGTAAATTTAGATGTTAGTCCTTTCTGTGCAGCTAATTTATTGTCTTTCTTTTTATACCTTTTTGCATTTTGATTAGCACTGTGTTTTACTCGAGGGCAGTGTTTCCTGTGCCTTTTCTGTCTTAAGTACTCACAACCCATTAGTTAAGCCCAATGTATACTTTGGCAGCTTGCATTCTGTGATTGTCTGCCCACTGTCCATGTGACGTAATGTTCGTCATCAGGAGTTGTTTCACGCAAGGTGAAATGTTCAGACAGTCAGAGTTTACTAGGTGGTACTGCGCATGTGTCAAACTCATCCATCCGCACTCATCCACAGTTGAGTACACATTAAAAGCTGCATGGAAACAGCTTGTGCGCAAGACGGTGCGGAACACGGAAAATGAAGTATACCTGAACCTTTAGGCTCAAGTATCCCTTCTTTAACACCAAACCTTGAATGTGTTCCTTTTAACTTTGGCATTATGTAAAAAAATCATTAGATTACTTGCAATTTAATTAAAATAAATTTAGGCTGTCAAAATGTAAGAGAAATATGTCTGCGATGATAGCCTCGTGGGAAGTGCACTGATATATAGCGCCGTTGCGCATCGGGCGTCCCGAGTTCGAGTCCCAGCTCGTGGACCTTTCCCGATCCCATCCCCCTCTCTCTCCCACTTTACTGCAATAGGACAGTATTCAGACATGAAGCAAAAATAAATCTGTAAGAGAAATAGATAACAAAGAAAAAATATATTAAAAAATATGGTTTTATATTTTTGAAACATTTTATAAGAATGTATATAATGTATAAAATATAGAAATGTATAAATAAAAATTAACAAATATATTTGATATACAATGCCACTTGAAAGTTTGTGAACCCCTTGCAGAATCAGTGAAAATGTGAGTATTTTTAACAAAATAAGAGAGATCATACAAAATGCATGTTATTTTTTATTTAGTACTGTCCTGAGTAAGATATTTTACATAAGATATTTACATTTAGTTCACAAGAGAAAAAATAGCTGAAATTATTAAAATAACCCCATGCAAAAGTTTGTGAACCGTTGGTTCTCAATACTGTGTGTGGTTACCTGGATGATCCACGACTGTTTTTTGTTTTGTGATGGTTGTTCATGAGTCCCTTGTTTGTTCTGAACAGTTAAACTGAGCACTGTTCTTCAGAAAAATCCTCCATGTCCTGCAGAATCTTCAGGTTTCCAGCATCTTTTGTATATTTGAACCCTTTCCAGCAGTGACTGTATGATTTTGAGATCCATCTTTTCACACTGAGGACAATTGAGGGACTCAAACACAACTATTAAAAAAGGTTCAAACATTCACTGATGGTCCTGAAGGAAATACGATGCATTGATAGTAGGGGGGTGTATATTGTGTGATCTCTCTTATTTTGTTAAAATTACTCACATTTTCACAGATTCTGCAAGGGGTTCACAAACTTTCAAGTGGCACTGTATGCTTATTATTATAAATAAGTGTTATAATTTTTATTATTATATTTAAACATTAAACGTAGTAGTAGTAGTATTTTTATTGTTACATTTATAAATATTAAATATATACAAATATATAAAATGGAGAAAAAACAAATATTACTGTAAGAAATATATGCTTTAATATTTTTATAGCATTTTAAAATACTTTGTATCATGTAAAAAATATATAAATACATTTAATTATTATTATTATTATTATTATTATTATTATTATTATTATTATGTATTTATTTTTTTGTGACTTTGGACAGTGGTTAACCAAAATGGAATAACCAGCAACAGAGAAAAAGAGGGAAAACAGGACTAGGATGTAACCCAGGCCTTTCTTGAACCTTGATCAAGCACAACAGCTCTTTATACAGTATGTCACTTGCAAAACACTACATTCTTTGCCACAGCTCTGATGAATTCAGCAACTTATGTATGTCATTCTGCATATCAGCATTAGCATCGACTATTAAAAGGAAATCCTGGTTGACCACTAGCACTTAAGCAAAATTGTTCATAAGGATATTTTCATATGGTCATTACGAGTGTATGTAAATATGTCTCCCATTGTCTCAAAACTCATGACAAATCACCAAACAGTAACAACATTTCAAGCGGCTTAGAACAAAGTACGTAACATCTGGATAACGTTTGACCTTTGCACATTGTCCCCTGTACCGGCAGCGGGTCATTCCTATCCTCTGCCATAAGCTGCGAGATGTTTGCATATTCTGTACGATTATGCCTTTTCATGGGAGTGCGGCGAGCATAGAGGAACATGCTGTGTTGATTTGGCCAAATTGGAAGCCTGTGAGTAATATACTGCAGAGCAGAGCCGGGCTGGATGGATGTCTGGTAGTGTTTATGTGCAGGGTAGCTGCATCTGCACACAGCCCAGTCCTGCGGATGCCTCATACCCTCAGGCCTCCAGCACCTGCATAATGGAACAACAGAGAAGGAGGAAAGGGGGAAAGAGATCAAATGACAAGGGCTTGGGTTTCTCACTTCAAATGTTTCTTATTTTTTTTCCACGACCTCAGAGAGTTGCGCGTCGATATGATGGAGCGGCCTCATCGCCGTTTTGTAAACATTTGTCTTGTTGCGTGTTTGGCTGTTCTCCCCAACACCGCTCTTGGAAATTCGTGGAGGAAAACAAATTTCTGTGAAATGATCGCCGGGTGCTTTACACAATGATTTAATATAGCACTATTTTTTCTCCCCTCAGCTTTTTAGTCAGGGATTAAGAATTGGGGCAGGCGGGGGCAAGGAGGGAACGAGGGAAATAAATAAATATATAAAGGTGGCGGTTAATCTCGCTTAGTGCGGTGTGAACGCTGAGCAGTGCTGTGGCCTGACAAACATCTGCCTCACACACAGCCGAGCGGGATCAGCTAAAGCGATTAGCGTGCTCACGTCAGCCTATGGAGACGGGTGCCCATTTCAAAAGCCAGAACACACCAGCCTTTCCTCCCACACTCCACCTGGAACACTGACACTGCAGCGAGAGGCCCTGCTCCGAAAGCAGCGCAAGAACCGCTACCCTTTTCCAAATCACATATGCTCTTGTCTTTTTTTCCCTCTCTCAGAACAAAGCAACATGTAGCTCTGAGGATTGAACAATCTGTCGTGGTACTAAAGCAGATGCTTATCACAGCCAGAGTTGTATCCGAAACTTCTTAATTAGCATGTATGTAATGAAATATGCCATTCATTAAGGTGTAATTGTAATTTTACACTTGCTTTGTACCGAGACGGGGGCCTTGATGTGATAGCAGGTGACCTTTCCATTGCTGTGTAAATAGGGAGACTGTGTCCTGCACATGCTTTTACAGTTAACCTCATTAAAGCAAAGGAGGGGCGATACTTCCTGAAAAGGGTCTCGACAGCTTTCTTTTTTCACTTTTTCTCCTTTTCTTTTTCAATTCTTTTTCCATTTCATTTCTGTTTTGTTCTTTACTGCAAAAAAAAATGTTATTAATCTGCATTATCTTGTTTCTGAGTAAAATATCTAAACATTTTTATATATATTTAAGATATGAAAACATTTTTTCATCATTTTATTCAAATTTAAGAACATTTTCTGAAAACGAGACTTAATATTTTATATTTGTATGTTATTAATTTTTTGTAAATTTCCCCTAGTAAATTGATTCAATATTTTACTGGGAAACAAGATTAAAACGCAGATTTTGACATGAAAAAAAAAGAAAAAATGAAAAAAGAAAAGAAAAAACTGCAATTAAGCATTTCTTCTTTTTTTCCCCTAGTAAATTATCTAAACTATTTTAAAACGAGATAAATACATTTAAGGTATTAAGACTTTATTTTCATAATTTTTCATTCTTATTAAAACTTCTCTTAAAAATCTCTTAAAACAAGTTGTAATATTTCATATTTATATTTTATATTTCCATGTTATATTAAATATTGTGGCTCTACTAAATAAAAAAAGTAAAAAAAAATTTCTTTTCTTTTCTTCCATGCCATAAACTGTTCTTCTTTTATACCCTCGGCCTTCTTTCTCCATTTCCCTCTCTTCATTTTTTCTCCTCCTTTTAATCTTGACGTTCAAATTCAAGTGTCCCCAGCCGTGGCAAAGGCAGCGATGCTCTGTGTGAGGCTGACTTGGTTCTCCGCCCGCATTTTTCAACATTGTGACTTGCCTCTTACATTGTGTAGCTCTTCAAACATGGCTAAGTAGCTGGTGATTTACTTTTTTGAGAGCAATTTGGCCACATTATTTATGTATTTATATATTTTAAAATGTAATTTAAAGCTTAAGTGTGTAATTTTGTAATCTTAAACTAATATATTACTCTGTTTGAGCAACCCAACCCTAAAAAAACAACATTGGCCCAAATATTAGTGTGAGTTTAGGGGCAGGGCAGTCTGTTTGACCGACCAGTGGCACAGTTGGATAACTTGTTCGAAAACTGCCATTATTTAGTGGGGCAGTGTAGCCACTTCTTTTTTTTTTTTTTAAATTTTTTTTATCTAGACTGAAGATGTTTTGCATTCAGATGATATTTATGTCTTCATTATCTCACATACCACATGATAAAGCACCACAGTGAGAAATAACTTTGACGGTGATGTTTTCTCTGGGCATGTGTACAAGCCACATGGTGCGTTTGATAAAGAAAAAGGATGTCAGCACTCTTAGGATTAGCTCACACCATAGGAATTAACATCAACATCCCAGCTCCTGTAGCACCCAGGATTCTCTTCTATTTGATATCTAGCCTCCGCAGTTACAGGAGGAAAACACATCTGAGATGAGGAACACTTCCAATTCTATGTTTCTCTTTTCGATCTGTGGAAAGGTAGTCTTTACCTCTGTGAATTACTGTGTTGTCCATTGATAATAGCAGAGCCTCGGCCTGTAGTAGCAGTGTACTAAAACTGTAGTTTTCCAAGCTGAAATCTTCTCGTACTTCAAGTATTTAAACTATAGTGAAGCTATAATTTCAAGTAGTTAGCTACACTGCAAGTTACTAAGAAAAAATAAAAGCTATTTTAAGGGACAATAACTTTTTAAATATATACACTACCATTCAAAAGTTTGGGGTTGGTTAAGATTTTTTTTTTTTTTACATGTTTTTGAAAGAACTTTGTGTTCACCAAGGGTGCATTTATTTGATTTAAAACAATAATATTTTGAAATAATAGTACAAGTTAAAATACCTTTTTAATATATTTTATTATATATTATAATAATTATATAAAATGATATAAAAGATGTTATATAATTATCTAAAAAATGTTTTTAAATTATTTTAATATATCAAAGCCATAGACCTTAGACGCCATATTGACTTTAATGTGAATGAAACGAGGATGTGAGGGATAGACTCAGTCTTTACAATGACACACAAGGTCATAGATCATATAATTTTTGCCAACTCAACTGTCAAAACTGTTTTATGGAGTTTTTTTCTACTGAAATTTTTTTCCCAGAAAGACTTTTCATCAGCTGAACTATCGGTACATTGTTAATCAACAGTACAATCCGTTGATCGCCCTGTACTTCTATCCCTCTCAGACTTATTTCCCTTCCTGTCAAAATTAAATATTACACTACCCTGCCTAAGGTCTATTATTTCAGTCTTAAGTGTCACATGATCTTTTAGAAATAATTTTTTTGAGTTGGTGCTCAAGCAACATTTCCTATCAATGTTTGAATCAGTTGTGCTGTTTAAAATATTTTTGTATAAATTCGATTTTTTAAAGATTTTTTAATGAATAAAATATTCATAAGAACAGCATTTATGTGAAAAAAGTAATATATATATATATATATATATATGTGGGGCAAAAAAGTATTTAGTCAGCCACCAATTGTGCAAGTTCTCCCATTTAAAAAGATGAGAAAGGCCTGTAATTTTCATCATAGGTATACCTCAACTATGAGAGACAAAATGAAAAAAAAAAATCCAGAAAATCACATTGTAGGATTTTTAAAGAATTAATTGGTAAATTCCTCTGTAAAATAAGTATTTGGTCACCTACAAACAAGCAAGATTTCTGGCTCTCACAGACCTGTAACTTCTTCTTTAAGAGGCTCCTCTGTTCTCCACTCGTTACCTGTATTAATGGCATCTGTTTGAACTCGTTATCAGTATAAAAGACACCTGTCCACAACCTCAAACAGTCCAACTCCAAACTCTACCATGGCCAAGACCAAAGAGCTGTCAAAGGACACCAGAAACAAAATTGTAGACTTGCACCAGGCTGGGAAGACTGAATCTGCAATAGGTAAGCAGCTTGGTGTGAAGAAATCAACTGTGGGAGCAATTATTAGAAAATGGAAGACATACAAGACCACTGATAATCTCCCTCCATCTGGGGCTCCACGCAAGATCTCACCCCGTGGGGTCAAAATGATCACAAGAACTGTGAGCAAAAATCCCAGAACCACACGGGGGGACCTAGTGAATGACCTGCAGAGAGCTGGAACCAAAGTAACAAAGGCTACCATCAGTAACACACTGCGCCGCCAGGGACTCAAATCCTGCAGTGCCAGACGTGTCCCCTTGCTTAAGCCAGTACATGTCTGGGCCCGACTGAAGTTTGCTAGAGAGCATTTGGATGATCCAGAAGAGGATTGGGAGAATGATGAAACCAAAATAGAACTTTTTGGTAAAAACTCAACTTGTCGTGTTTGGAGGAGAAAGAATGCTGAGTTGCATCCAAAGAACACCATACCTACTGTGAAGCATGGGGGTGGAAACATCATGCTTTGGGGCTGTTTTTCTGCAAAGGGACCAGGACGACTGATCCGTGTAAACGAAAGAATGTAGTGAAGGCCATGTATCGAGTGAAAACCTCCTTCCATCAGCAAGGGCATTGAAGATGAAACGTGGCTGGGTCTTTCAGCATGACAATGATCCCAAACACACCGCCCAGGCAACGAAGGAGTGGCTTCGTAAGAAGCATTTCAAGGTCCTGGAGTGGCCTAGCCAGTCTCCAGATCTCAACCCCATCGAAAATCTTTGGAGGGAGTTGAAAGTCCGTGTCGCCCAGCGACAGCCCCAAAACATTACTCCTCTAGAGGAGATCTGCATGGAGGAATGGGCCAAAATACCAGCAACAGTGTGTGAAAACCTTGTGAAGACTTACAGAAAACGTTTGACCTCTGTCATTGCCAACAAAGGGTATATAACAAAGTATTGAGATGAAATTTTGTTATTGACCAAATGCTTATTTTCCACCATAATTTGCAAATAAATTCTTTAAAAATCCTACAATGTGATTTTTCTGGATTTTTTTTTTTCTCATTTTGTCTCTCATAGTTGAGGTATACCTATGATGAAAATTACAGGCCTCTCTCATCTTTTTAAGTGGGAGAACTTGCACAATTGGTGGCTGACTAAATACTTTTTTGCCCCACTGTGTGTGTGTGTGTGTGTATATATATATATATATATATATATATATATATATATATATATATATATACAGTGCCCTCCAAAAGTATTGGAACAGTAAAGACAAAATTGCTCTGTTGGCTGTGGAGTCAAGACATTTACAAATATGATTAAAAGATGAATATGAGACAAAACTACAGAATGTCACATTTTATTATTGGGTGATTCAACACATAGATGTTTTACCAGCTAAGAAGTTCAGCACTTTTAGAGTTTCATCCCCCTATCTGATCGCTATATATATACTTTTATTCAGGAAGGACACATTAATCTGGTCAAAAAGTAATAGTAAAGATATTCATAATGTTACAAAAATATATTTTTTTTACAAACTTCTGAACAGTAGTGTTACTATGTGATTATATAATTCATGTTTGCCTTTTTGTTTTTGTGCAAGTATTTATCTAGCACAAAAACATCAATGATCTTAATTAGTCACAATTAGTCACTTAATTAGTCACTTCACATTGTTGACTTCTAAACATTTGATTTATTACCGCAGTTTGTTTGACTGTAAATCTGCGTACCTAATATGCGTCAACCAAAAACTGATTTATCACCAAAAAAACCTACGAAACAAAGCGGCAACTATAATACATCAGCCTCACTCTGTCAAATAATACAGCTTTGCCGAGATTTGCCTAGATATACTGGCACTTTGTTGTTGTTAATGGAGGTTTGCCATCAAGTTACTTTACTTTTTTTTTTATTTTTTTTTATTGTTGGCTCAGATTAAGTTCAACACCCCTTTTGAATGGAAGGTGTTGAAACAAGCCGAAATATCCCTTCTACCCATGCCAAAAGTGCATTCATGAAGAGCACTGACTGGTCAATGCGGGACAGATGTGGTGATTCCTCTGGAAATATGTTTTTTGTGTGGAAGGGAAATGAAAGCTTAGGCTGGGATGTTCTTCATCTCACTTCTGGAGGTGAAGAGGCTGAGGATTGTGCATCTGTGTTGCATTTATGCCAGTGACAGCTAGCATCCTGATAGGGGTCAGAGTTTGACACTATGCCAAAGCTGATAGTCAAGAACACAGCATACATTTGAGCACGCATGTAGTCTTCTAACCTATTGATTTTAGAAAGTCAGCTCACTGGAAAAATGTGTCTTTCTTGGAACATCAAAGCTTTAGGTTTTGTTTATTGTGATTTTTGTGTAAAAGAATGGCTAGAACATTATTAATTATGTTCCATAGTGAAAAAAAAAATGCTTGACTTTACTTTAAAAACCATTTGAAATTATTATGCATATGTTGCCATAGCACTCAAGATAAACTTTTCCTTTGTCAGTTACTCGCCAATAAAAACTAACATCTGAATCATTAAATGCAGTGGTGTATAAATTACCTGAAAGCCGTACTTAAGTAAAAGTACAGATATCTTACCAGAAAATGACTTTAGAAGAAGTTGAAGTCACCGTTTAGAATATTACTTGAGTAAAAGTCTTAAAGTATGTGATATAAATTGTACTTAAGTATGAAAAGTATTTTTTAAACATTAAATGTACTTAAGTATTGAAAGTAAAAGTACAAGTAAATGCAAAATGGAAAAGGAGCACATAAATACATAAAAAAAAAATGTTTATACACAATTTGAGTAGCAAGATTGCGTTCAGTTTTAACTCTTTCTTCCATTATGTATCCATTTTGAAGCACTTCATCCGGTACATAGTGTCTTTCATTCCAAAGTAAGAAGACATTTCTGGAATCTGAACCTGAAATGGCATTTATCTGGATTAAAAACAGCACTCTATGTGTGATATAGATTAACTATATTAAATTATATAAACACAAAAACATACAGAAGCATTTTTGCCATCTACAATTTAGAATACCTTGGATTTTGAATTTTAATAGACTAATAAATCACGTGTGTGCACTTTCTGTGTGTGATTTGGTGATATACTCGATAATGTCAGATCGCACATCATTACAACAACACTTACCATATTATCGCAGACGATATACTGTATATCGCACAGCACACCCCAGCCTTGACTTGAGTGGAAAATGAAATCATCCGCGGTTGTTTGTACATGAGCAAAGGTGTTTATAGGCGTCTAACTTGCAAGCGCCAGACCACTGATTCGTCAAACCTGCTTGCTTGTGGTCTGTGTTCTTCCAATTTTATTTTGTAGTAAATAACGAATATGCTTCGGGGAAATGTATCGGAGTAAAAGTATACATTTTAATTAGGAAATGTAGTGGAGTAAATGTGAAAGTTGACAGAAATATTAAGACTCAAGTAAAGTACAGATACTCCCAAAAAATACTTAAGTACTGTAACGAAGTATTATTATTATTATTATTATTATTACTTTGTTACATTACACCACTGATTAAATGCACAAACGTGTTTGCTACCCTTGACAGGAAGCTGTATGATTACAAAAGATGTTTTCTGTTAGCCTGCCAGGACATGCAGCCATGATGAATGAGTGTAATATACGGTGCATCAAGAGTGGACACATGCATTAATGGCTCTCAATAATTTGAGCAATACATTTCAAATGCTACTTTCACGCAGAGGCTGATTGTTTCTGAATGATTTAATCTTGAGTTGTGTCTCTCTCCCCCCCCCCATTCGTGTCAGTAAACAGGAAAACAATGTGCTCATTTGAATAATATCACAAATTGTGTAGTTCCTGGCAGTCCCGGTCTGTGCCGTGTGAAGAGTGCCAGCCCTCAGGGTCTGAGTGAACAAAAACAAATCGCTGCATTGCTTACACAATTACAAACCTGCGTACTATTCATCTGCACAGGATATGCGAATTACTTATCTGAATGCGTCTCCAGATATTATCACTAGCGCACAGTGTTGCACAGATTGAGATGTATGAGATATAGGTTCTCGGTGTGCATATGCATAATAGAAATCTGGCTGGCATAATAGGAACATCATTTTAATATAGAGACTGTCAAAGATCAGTTTCATATTATATATTGTCAAATTATAATAAGACGAAGATCTAAAAATGAACCCATTTCCTTTTTTTCTTTTTTCTTCTTTTTACTGAGTCAGTTAGAAAGATTCAGAATGGTGGTTTGAATCAGGCTCGTTTATGCAGTGAATCATTTCAAGCCGTTACTGACTCACTCACTGAATCATTTTTCGGTTCCATTGGATTTAAAATGAAATGAACACCTTTATAGTGGTATTAATTTTAGGCTTGTCAGACTTGACATTAGGGCTGCAACTAATGATTATTTTGATAATCGATTAGTTGGCCGATGATTATTATTATTATTATTATTATTATTATTATTATTATTATTATTATTTTTCGATTAATCGGATTTTAAAAAAGCCAAATTTTCTTCTTCTTTTTTTATTTTATTGATGAAAACACTTCCACATTCTGCCCAATGTCCTTCAAACAAACATGCCAACTGAATGCTATGAAAACATACAGTGCTTAATTTATTAGACCACCTGTCATAATAAAGAGAAAACACAAATGTTTTAGGAATCTGTCAAAGAATTTTTTAAATCTAAAAATTTTATTGTCATTTATTGGGCAAATAACAAACTAAAACAACTAAATATTCACATAATAAAAAAAATAGCCTCCTGCCTTTCATAACACCATGCATTCTTGCTGGCATTGTTTAGCTACTTTTTGACTGTAATTGGGTATCTGAAAAAATCTTTCATAGATAACAGAAATAATTATATTATAGCATTAGAAATAGCCTACTGTTACTAAAGGCCTTACACATATTGGAGGACTAACCAATACAGATAGCTAAAAAATGATTTTAGTAAACACAAAAGCTTTTTGGCACAAAGCTTACATTATTTGTTATAAACCTTAAATACATTTGTTTTAATAAATTTGTTAAGCACTGTATATAGGCCTATAGTTTAAATCTCTACATCAAAAATTAAGATGATAATAAAGATAATAAAGACGAATAAAAACATAAACTCAGTGTTAACCAACTTTTTGATCACAGTCACGTTTACTGTAATTTCTTTATCCTGTAAAAGGCGGCTATGAAGCATCTGATATTTATATTCAGACAACTATACGCGGTTATCCCTTTACAATTCCTACTCTCATAAAATACGTGCACTACATGTTGAGTTTTGAACCTTAATTTAATGTTCAACAACAGTTATTTCAGCACAATGAATGTTTTTGCGCTGAATATTAATCCCTCTCTGATGCACGTTCACGCGTCCGCCGCGCTCGCGCTCATTCAGTAAAGATTTAAACTTAACGCAGACTTTCAGGACTGAACTTCATGCAAAAATGGAAATGCTCGCGTGAATTTGTGACATTTACAGATAAGGATATGACCGTAAACTGAACAGTTTTGCGCTGAGGACGCACACGCATCTGTCAAAGTGCCTGACAGGGCAAGCCATTGCGCTAATGCATTAACTTAAAGCTTAAAATAAAGATTTCTCATGTTTTGTGCAGCTTGGATCACGCAACTCTCACGCAGCATCTCTTTCTGTTTCCTCCACTATTTTTAGATGCACTTTGGCCATAGAAATGCGTTATTCGGTGCTGTAACGTTAATTTGACGTGACCGGCTGAAGTTGGACGTGCACTGTGGGCAGACCCGACTAATCGATAATGAGAATCGTTGTCGATGATTATCATTATCGATAATAATCGATTTTATCGATTAGTTGTTGCAGCCCTACTTGACATCACTCTAATTCATACAATGTGTTATTTTATTTTATTTTATTTTATTTTATTTTTTAGAAATATTCAACCAAATCTACAATGTGAATTGCTCCTTCAGTTTGTTTTCCTTCACACATCCAAAAAAAAAAAAGTCACTTGGCTCCTAAATGTTTCCTTTTTAGAGCCAATGGCTTCCTAGTACTTGTTCTGGTCTGGATCCCTGGTAGAGCTTGAGAAGTATTGGGGTGGAGGCTGAACTCATACAAAGCCTTGAATTATCAGAACATAGTGTCTCATCCAGCTGCACTGATTATATGAATTTCTCTCATTTATTTGCTGGTGATTTAGGGCGTTCACGATGTTGTTGTTGCTTGCTGGCAGAACTATCTGGAGTTGATTTACGGATGCAGTCTGTTGGATAGAAAATCTGAGCATATTATGATTCTGCCCAGACCAACATTAAAATGTGTATTTATTGTACTTCCAGTTTTTATGTGTGATCCATAGCAGGCGGCGTGCACCAGATTGGATACTCTCATTTGACAAACCTCCATTTTGCTTGTATCTGACAGCAGTCATCCTGACGCATTACATCCAGCGTACTCATACTACTCCTCCAATCATATATTTTCATTCTCTCCTTCCAACTCTGAGCTCTTTGTAGACTCCATAAAGAAAGACAGATGTTCCAAGTTTCTTGGTTTCCCCCAGCGCAGACTCCCCAGGTTAGGTCCTGGTGCCACCTTCGGTTTAAGGCCCCCAGAAGGACCCACAGATGTGGGGTGGCGTTCGCTCTCTCAGAACTGCTGTAACAAAGCAATTAAAGAGCTGAGATGATAGTGAAATTTTATAGTGTCAGTAAGGATGTCTCTGAATGTCTACGAGGAAAGAGGAATGTGGTATGCATTTTAAAGCAGCAGGGCATTCAAGAGCTGAATGAAAATGATTCCATTTCCAGCGAGGCCTCCTGTAGACCCACACCTTCCAGAGGAGGAGAGCTTGAAAGACATCCAGACTGAGTTTAAGGCCTTTGCGCTTGTGTTAATGAAGCACAGAGAGGGAGGGAAATGGAGCCTCTGATATGTGTTTAATTAGCAGAGGGTCTACTATTAAACACACATCATAAAATATAAAAAATTTCCCTATTAAACTTCTGATAACAGTATGGAATTTCGCTTAAATTAAGGAGTTCAAGAACTCTTTGAATGGAAGTGATGGCAGGATTTGGACAGTTGTTTAAGTAGCTTGCTGGTTCTTTGCTCACATTTTATATTATAGAATTTTATATTATTTATAATATATAATAATTTGTATATATTTGTTTTAAATAATGTTTCATAATGTTATATATTTATATTTTATATTTTTATTTTTTAAGATTTATTTTTAGTAATAATCATAATATAATTTTGTATTTATTTATTCATTCATTCTTTGGCACCAAGATTTTTTGCTTTGTGACATTTTTTCATTACATTTAAGCACATTTTACCTCAATTCATTTTTGTAATGCGAAAAAAAAAATAGCATTGTTTGATTAGTAAAACATTTATACTTAGCAGTGTTTTCTGTTCTGCTTTTAACTTATCAAAGAAAATTGTCTTGATGCATCATGTTAGTGAGAATTAGGGGGGAAATTTGCATAATTATTGTAAAATTATCATTTTTGGTTCTAAAAATGTTTTTCTTTTTTTTTTTGAGGGGGTATAACAAGGCTTGAATATGTTTTTGTAAGATTAATATGACTGCTTAGAGTTTTGGAGCCAAGTTGTAATGCTTAGCATTACGCCACATTCAGCTATAAAGGTTAAGTGTCACAAGCTATCCGCTGACGTTCTCAGATATTTCACACATGCACGAGCACAGTTTCAACTGTTTTGAGAGGCAAATAGCTGCATGGCTGCGTGAGCTGCAGTAGATTGTTGTACCGACCAGACCCAGATACCAGAGAGTGAGTTATTCCCTGCACCGTGACCTGATTAATTGAGAACGTCTGAGGTTGTCTGTGGGTTGTGTTCAGGCTCCAGTCGCTGCCCCAACCTCATCCATCTCAAATGCTTGTGTCTAAAGGTTGGCCTCCGAATGCTGACCTCTCGCCTCAGCTGCAGACAAAAAAGTCAGTGTGCTTAAGCTGATTGAATGAGAGAGAGCAAGAGAGTGAGTGCGGGATCAAGAGAGAAAGATAGCGCCAGAGCCAGCGAGAGACAAAAAGAGGCAACATTTAGACAGCTGCACGTGTAGCGCCATGTATCCATGTCTGTCAAAGGAAGATATTTCTGTCTCCTTAGTGTGGCCCGCAGGCTTCCATGCAGGCCATCTCGATGTCATCACCGTCACCCTGCTGTCATTGGCTAAAAAGGCCCGGCTGCGTGTGTGCCTGAAGTACAGTGTGTGCTGGAGTTAAGGGCTCTGCTAGACCGGGCCTAATTGGAGTGTGTCAGTTAGGCAGCTTGACTCATCGAAAATTACTGGGAGCAGTGCGCTTAATAGGAAAGCAGGGAGGAATGACAATAAGGTCATGATACCACCACATCCAATGGCAACGATCACATTCCAGGGCTGCGGTAGTTATATCTTATGAGCACCTAATGCTGACAGTGTACTCAATAGACGGTCACATGGCGTTGAGAATGAGCCCTGTCATATACGTACAGTCAGGCTCCAAAAATAACACTCGTGCCAAATGCAAGTAAAAATTGGCTTTGGTGAGTACAAAAAGTCACTCGCCAGTTGGACGAGTGCTTTATTAGGAGCTGCAACATAATATGTGGTTTAAATTAAATTGAAAGAAGAGTCTGACCCTCGTTGATGTAAGTGACGTAAGCAAACCTAATCAGCAGTCAACTAAAGAAAATATCTTTTCCGACTCGGATGTCTTCTAACAACTTCAGCCTCAGTCAATGGACGATGTAAACTCTTATATTTACATGTTACATACAACTCATATTAAAGCACCAAAATGATGTTAAAGAAGAGCAAAGAAATCATAATAATATTAAGAAGAAGAATATTCAATAAATTGTTTTTACATTTAGATTTTTCAGTAATAATTTAATATATTAATTTATTTAATAGAATTATTTGTTATTGTTATGAATGTTCTTATTAATGGTTTTTAAATATATTTGTGTGTGGATACATATTGTGAATAATATTTAATAAATTTAGTATATTAGTCTATTAGTATTTGAGTATGTTTGTATTATATATTTGTATTACAATTATAATTATTTTACACACACACGCACACACACACACACACACACACACACACACATATATATATATATATATATATATATATATAGTAAGATATATTTAGAACAATTTAGAAGTATAAAAAATCCTTGTAATATTGAATACTATTACTAGTGCAACAGCTACTACTAATTATAATTACATGGTTTTTATATGTGTATATACTTAACAAAAAAACATTATCATGCAACTAATAATTATTATATTAAAAATATTATTTATTATATTTATTTAATTTTATATACATACATACATACAGTGGTGTGAAAATTTTTTGCCCCCGTCCTGATTTTTTTTTTTTTTTTTTGCATGTTTGTCAAACTTTAATGTTTCAGATCATCAAACAAATTTAAATATTAATCAAAGATAACACAAGTAAACACAACATGCAGTTTTTAAATCAAGTTTTTTATTATGAAGGGAAAACAAAATCCAAACCCACATGGCCCTGTGTGAAAAAGTGCTTGCCCCCTAAACCTAATAACTGGTTGGGCCACCCTTAGCAGCAACAACTGCAATCAAGCGTTTGCGATAACTGCGCTGTGGAGGAATTTTGGCCCACTCATCTTTGCAGAATTGTTGTAATTCAGCCACATTGGAGGGTTTTCGAGCATGAACCGCCTTTTTAAGGTCATGCCACAGCATCTCAATAGGATTCAGGTCAGGACTTTGACTAGGTCACTCCAAAGTCTGCATTTTGTTTTTCTTCAGCCATTCAGAGGTGGACTTGCTGGTGTGTTTTGGATCATTGTCTTGCTGCGTAACCCAAGTTCGCTTCAGCTTGAGGTCACGAACAGATGGCCGGACATTGTCCTTCAGGATTTTTTGGTAGACAGCAGAATTCATGGTTCCATTTATCACAGCAAGTCTTCCAGGTCCTGAAGCAGCAAAACAGCCCCAGACCATCACACTACCACCACCATATTTTACTGTTGGTATGATGTTCTTTTTCTGAAACGCTGTGTTACTTTTAGGCCAGATGTAATGGGACACACACCTTCCAAAAAGTTAAACTTTTGTCTCTTCAGTCCACAGAGTATTTTCCCAAAAGTCTTGGGGATCATCAAGATGTTTTCTGGCAAAACTGAGACGAGCCTTTTATGTTCTTTTTGCTCAGCAGCGGTTTTCATCTTGGAACTCTGCCATGCAGGCCATTTTTGCCCAGTCTCTTTCTTATGGTGGAGTCATGAACACTGACCTTAACTGAGGCAAGTGAGGCCTGCAGTTCTTTGGATGTTGTTCTGGGGTCTTTTGTGACCTCTTGGATGAGTCGTCGCTGCGCTCTTGGGGTAATTTTGGTCAGCCGGCCACTCCTGGGAAGGTTCACCACTGTTCCATGTTTTCACCATTTGTGGATAATGGCTCTCACTCTGGTTCGCTGGAGTCCCAAAGCTTTAGAAATGGCTTTATAACCTTTTCCAGACTGATAGATCTCAATTACTTTCTTTCTCATTTGTTCCTGAATTTCTTTGGATCTCAACATGATGTGTAGCTTTTGAGGATCTTTTGGTCTACTTCACTTTGTCAGGCAGGTCCCATTTAAGGGATTTCTTGATTGCGAACAGGTGTGGCAGTAATCAGGCCTGGGTGTGGCTAGAGAAACTGAACTCAGGTGTGATAAACCACAGTTATGTTTGGGGGGGGGGCAAACACTTTTTCACACAGGGCCATGTGGGTTTGGATTTTGTTTTCCCTTCATAAAAAAAAAAAAATCTTCATTTAAAAACTGCATGTTGTGTTTACTTATTATGTTTGATTAATATTTAAATTTGTTTGATGATCTGAAACATTAAAGTGTGACAAACATGCAAAAAAATAAAAAATCAAGAAGGGGGCAAACAATTTTTCACACCAGTGTGTATATATGTATGTATATATATATATATATATATATATATATATATATATATATATATATATATATATATATATACATACACACATACACACACACACACACACACACACACACACACACATATATATATATATTATATGTGTATATATAATATGTATATATGTATATGTTAGCTTTATTATTTTTTTTTTTGTGTACACAAACTCTATGAAATCAGTCTATATCAAAATCTGTGCCCTATAATATGGAAAAGCGTGTAACTGCTAACCTGCAAGCTGCAACTTATATTTATATAAAAAAAAATCTCACTTGCAATCCCATTGACATCCACAATGTGCCAAAGTATCAGTGACATCTGAACTGTGGGAGCCGAATTCAAATCAAAGCAAAATGCTGAGAGATTTCTAGTGTCAGTCTGCCAGCGCCTCTCACATGCCGAATGTTAGATTGATGGCCTGAACCTGCTGTTGACTTGTATTTGATGGAGCTCCCAACATGCATTTCTCAAAGCCTTTCATTGACGTTTGGTTCTACAGATTTCTTGTTTTCATGGAAATGTGAGTGTGAACACGCAAACCAAAACCGAGTCTCACATTACATGTGATGTCATTTGGAAGGCACATACATGACACATTTTGTGTATTGTCAGGAATTGAAGTATTGCGTTCGGTGCTTCCTAAAGATTGCCTCATAACCTCATGGCTCACATGCTTTCGCGGTGAAACGTGAGGTTGGTGTTTATGTTCTTTAGGTTAACATGGTTATCTGTGGAGGAAACCTGGCCTGCTGGCTCTGTTCTGATGAGCTGACTTCACTCCGCAGCTGCAGAAATATTCTCTCTCACTGAGCTGCAGGGACATGCCAGTATTTTCATTCCTAACTTCAGGCATTTCCGAGCTCTAACAAAGGGAGAGTGAGGTGATGAAACTAGGGTGGAAGCTGTTTTCCAAAAGCACCAAATTATTTTTCCGTGTGAGCAGTGGATGCCTATTTCCACAGAAGCTTTATTAAGGTTTGTTCAGAAACATTTCATGCAGTTTCTTCACAGTAAACATTGTTTCTGTAGATGGTTTTTCTTATATATTTATTTGAGTTTTATTTTCCTAACACAAATATATAGAAGACTAGGACTTCTTGTCACGCAGGAAAGGTTAAATAGTGTGAAAAAGTGAAGTAAATAGTGTGACAACACTAGACTGAATGCCACATCAGCACATCTATTCCCTCCATTTAACACTACTGTAATTTTTTTTTAAACTGGCGGTATTGGAAAATTACAAGCTAGCGCTCAAGTCACCATCTTGTTTTTAATCCTTTTGGAAACCGCTTCCCTCCTGTCTCATGCTGGTGGATCGGCCCAGAGTAACACTGCTTGCCTAAACCGGAATCCCACTCATTTTTGTCGAGTTACGCTCAATCTTCTCCCATTGACCACTGGGAAGGCTCCTGCTGAGGATTGACAGGGAGAGCCTTTGACAGGCGGATACCAATAAACAGGGAATTGCCCTTCCAGAGAAAATAGCTCTGTAATTGTCGGGTACGTTGAAGCTCGGCCGCAAAGAAAAGGCTGGAGTGGGCCTGTGCATTTTTTTGCCCTGCGTCAGGGTTGTGGATGTGTCAGCAAGCCCCTCGCGCTTGTGCGCATGGCTGTGGCTGTCTGCTCGACTTGGCCCGCTGGTGGAGGCCCAGCTGAATGCTTAGTGGTTGGCAGGCTTGGACGCTTGCCTGTATAACTGGAGTTTGAATGAAAGGGGCCTTGTGAACTTTTTGGGCTACTGTGGCATTTTCCAGCTGCTGAGCAAAGTAATTAAAAATCTTTAGCTATATTGCTGAAGCGTGTAGGGTTACAGTGCTCGGTTTGCTGGAAACACATTGTGGGACTAGTTTCGACTTGATTCTTGTTCCTTTCTCTTGATTTTCTTCCTGGCTGTCTCTGGTTTCATATGTACACATTTGCACTTTGCATCATTGGATCTTTAACTCAGTCAATCTGTTTACTGCCAGTGATGCTTTTTAAATCTGTTTTTTGCACTTGTTTCCAACTGTCTCTGACAAAGAGGCATTTTGATTGAGGAGAAACAGGTTTTTCTTTAGACTGAAACTCATCTACAGCATCCAGGATTTATATGGACATGTGAAACCTGGAAATATTAGGAAATTTCTCAATGAAAAAATAATAAATTCTTATTGAAAAAATTTAATAATAAATTATTATTATTATTATTATTATTATAAATACATAGCTAGATTAGCTAGATATATTTAGAACAATTTAGAAATATAAAAAACATCCTTGTAATACTATTACTAGTGCAACAGCTACTACTACGATTACTAATTATTATTATAATAAAAAAAACAAATAAGCATTATCATGCAACTAATATTTATTATATTAAAAATATAATTTATTATATTTATTTAATTATATTAATTATATAATAATTAATGATCATAAATAATTATATTAATTATATTTATATAAATATAATTATATATTTTTTGTGTGCACAAACTGTATGAAATCAGTCTATATCTAAATCTGTACCCTATAACATGGAAAAGCATCTAACTGTTACCCTGCAGACTGACATTAGCTTTTTCTTCTTCACTAATGACCCTCTTAGAGTGTATCTTGCCTACTACAGTTACTGAGTAAATTAGAGCTGCAGAAAACATGGTGACAGATGTCTTACATCACTCTCATGTGATTGGCTGTGAGTTTTTTTTTTATTGTCTGTGTGAAGTCTCATTACCCACTGCCCCTGGAAAAGAGCCTAATAAGAGCCTAACAGTCTGCAGTCTCTATTGAACTGTACAGAGAAAAATAAAGGTCTGCACCACATGTAAAGACACCTGCTTGCTAATTTGTATGTCCGCAGAATGCTTGTGTTGTGCCTTTTTTTTCAGTCGGGGCAAATATATGCTCTGATTTTGATGCAGAAAACCAATTGGGGAAAAAAAAAAAGATGTCCCTCCGGCGGGTTGAGCCCTAAATGAATTATTCAGATCTGCATGTTGTGTGTTTTGCCGGCCCATTCTGCTTAATGGCATCTTTTATGGCATACATCAGAGATGACTCCAGATGCAAGACAGCCTTGGCATTCCAGCTTTCTGCATTGCCTCACTCTGTGCCTGAGAAACAAAGCTTAAAATGCTGGAATTCATTTCACTTTTAGTGTCCCCTTAATAAACGATTCGCAAATCAATGGCTGCTTTTGTCATGTAATTTGTTTCTGTGCTCAGTTTTGTGATAATGTTTTGCAAGCAAGGCTCTTTCGATCAATATTAGATTGAGGGGAAAACACAAGCCTGGCTTCTATTTTTCTCTTCAAATATTTGGAAAATGATGCAGTTGGTGCATTATCTCATCCAGAACAATTTAGCTTCATAATGAAATGCTAGTTTTGGTTCAGATAGGAACAACAGAAGTGTATTTGAACATGCAAATGAAAGAAGGATCATATTAAAATCCATTATAATTCTGTTTACATGCTTGATCATACAATGATTATTCTTAATGATGTGTAAGTTAATGTAAATGCCTTAAACTAAGCTTTTATCACCTAAAGGTCATAACCATTCAGGCAAAACATGCACATCTTGACTCTGAAACTAGAGAAAACCCACTAAATTCAAATTCTGGTTTTCTTGCATTGTCGGTTTTTATAATGAGCTGATTTTCGAGTCATCATCGCTTTGTTTTACATGTAACAGCCCAAATTGGCGGTGTGCAACACCTCTGTAAGTGTGTGTTTTCTATCTTTGTGTGTTTGTCTGTGTTGTGCCTGGTCTTTCCTCAGCTGCACCTGCACTAATTGTAAGTGTGCAGCTGTGATGTGAGAGCCGTACTCCAGCTGGGAGAGCTTGTTGAGCTGCCACACAAACCCGGCGAGCTAAACACCCCAGTAAGTCCCTCCTTGACTCAGCTAATGAGTGTGGAGCACAGACAATGCACCCCAATCCAGCAGCCCATCTGAGCGCCACTGCAGTCCAAGAACCGGAGGAGGTCGGCTATAGACGGCTCTCAGTTTGTGCTCCGTGACCGTGAAAGTGTGGATAATCAAGCCTTTGCTGTCTTGGCCTCCTGTATCC
The DNA here is from genome assembly GCA_039654775.1 of Spinibarbus caldwelli. Classification (NCBI taxonomy): domain Eukaryota; kingdom Metazoa; phylum Chordata; class Actinopteri; order Cypriniformes; family Cyprinidae; genus Spinibarbus; species Spinibarbus caldwelli. The sequence goes on along the minus strand of CM077243.1, from coordinate 13,235,235 downwards.
CGATTGTGTCTTTCCTTTATTGTTAATATCAGTCCATCTCATGGGTTTCTCTCACGCTGAGTGACTCCAGATCAGTCATCCAGCCTGAAGGTCATATTTTCTTCATAAGTAAATGAAAGTTTCATGTTCATGCAGGTGTTTTTGTATTCATTATTATTAGTTGTTATTATAAAATTTGCTAATTTTTTTTTTTAAATGTTTCAGAAAGACATGCATTTATATTTTCTTATTATTATTATTATTATAAATGTTAAAATAAATATAAATGTTTTTAATTTTTTTAATTAATTTATTGATTTTATTTCATACATTTATTTTTATATATTTTTATTCATTTTATTATGATGCTGGATGTTTCATCAGATGTGGGTTTCGATAACCTAATTGTACCAATTAAAACGGTAGTAGCCCATTGAAATCTGGAGCAGTGGCAGTCCTTAAGGAATAACCTATAACATCCTTGTGTCTAAACCTTATTTCAGTAAGTCCTTGGGCATGGTGTCCGGAATAACACTGGTGGATGTTCTCTGAGTAGGACGTTAATGTGCACTTCACATTTTGTCTGTTCTCAAATGCTTAATGCAAGTACTGTAGAGCATTTTGTTAATTAAAAGGATATGTCCAATTTAATTTGACTCAAAAATAAGAAAATAAATGAGAGGGTCACAGCGGCCAACCAGATTTGAGTGTAATTTAATGGCATACTGTGTGGATGTTGTTGTTATTTTTATTATCATCATCGTCATTCTGCTATCTGTAGTCACTGTGACCTGACACAATTACAATATTCTGGTATATCAAAAGTGGTATGTGGGTATTAGAAATACAGTCAGGATAAACGAGTCCGTTAATAGTCAAAGCATGATCCCAAACACACCTAATAGACCCTGCACTCCAGTCACATGCGGAGGGCCGAGAATGAGACAGATTGTCACTTTATTTCCCTTTAGATTATAAGTCCATTTATTCAGGCTCAGTGACAGTTGCATGACGGGATATGGATGGTGGAGCTGTAGAAGCTGATGAGAAAGATAAACAAAGACAGAACGTTTTATATGAACAGATTATTGCTGCCTTCAAGTCATGTCAGAATTATGGTATTTACGAGAAAAGCGCACGTGTCGTAAGTGCCAGTGGGGAATCCTGGATTTTCTTTGAACCCTGACTTTTTGAGATGAGAATGTATCCATTTAATAATCACAGTGGATGATTTTGCTTATTGGTTATAATTGAGCTGGAGTTAAGAGTGTTGACAGTACAGTTTAGTTTTTGCGTTTCTTCATCTTGCTACATTAGTGCTGAAAAAGCTTCCAGGCTTTGTCTGCAAATTACATGTCTGTTTTTTCCAGAATATTTAATGGCGTAAATTAAAAGTTGTAAAATGACTTTCAAACTCAAAAGATGTTGTATGTTGTTAAATCTCATTGTGTGATTTATTCTATAGCAGTTAATCTGGGTCTACACAGGATATAAATGTTTGTTGTTGTTACTCAAACCACACCACCTTCGCATACATTAGGTAAGGTATAAATTGCAGTCAGCCTGTCGTTATTGCAACACACTGTAAACCCTGACAGGGTGATCAGGACCCTGAAGGCAAGTCAGCTTATTCCACAGCTACTTAACCAATAAATGTGTTTTTATTGTAGTCTTACTTTTTATTTGGTGTGCTGGTTGTGACATATGGAATGGCAAAGACTACTAATGAATATTAAGTCATGAACAGATAATTTAACACGACTTTTATTGTTTTGGTGTTTTAAGTGATTGAAATGAATGTTTTTTTCTGCATCTGATGCTGTCAGTGCCAGATTTCATTGACCTTTCAGCATTATTACAGGTTACTAAAGAGAACTGTCATAAAAAACAGTGAGTTATTTTGCTGTTACAACAAAACATCAGCATTAAACAGACCAACAAATAGACAAAATTTAAAATGCAAATTACCATTTTAAAATCTCACATTACAAAACTAAATTCCAAAATCGACAAGCATTTAATTCAGTATCTTGGGATAGTCAGTTTGTTTGAATCAGTGGATCAGTTCGACCAGGCTAGTTGTCATATTAGCATTTTTTTTGTTATTAAAGAGAGCTTTTTATTTGTAATTAAATTTGGTTGTTGTTTATGAAAAATATTACAGTTGTCGTTCTATATCATCGCTATAACAGTTAGATTGTACTACCTGATAAATGCCACTGTTCATAATGGTACATGATCCCATGTGTAGAATAAGCCTATCTGTGTGCTTCCTTTATTTAGCAGTGTGACATTATCAAGCGGGGAAGGTACAGAACGGGTGGGATTATGAATACTGAGAAGAACATATGTAACCGTGCACACCATTTACTTTGGCAAAGGATTAATATAATGTGTTCTTTTTTAACTTCCAGATCACTTCTATGATTGATGAGGATATGTGAGTGAATTTGCCAAACACTGAACAAAGAAATCTACTGCATCCTCCGGTAAGCGCTTTGACTGATGATCCTTCACTGCTCATTTCTGCTAATGATTGTTCACCTAATCGCAGATTTGCACACACAAGTGCTGCTCGCATGGTGTTATCTTCAAAACAACTTTCCCGAATTAACTCGAATGGCGTAATTGGTGCTAAAAACGGGATAGCACGCACGCTAGCTATCGTGTCAGATGCTCATATTTCTTGAGCACAGTCAAACGACGAATTTATTTAGTGTTTTTGAGCAGCAACAGAACGCTCTGTATAACATGAGTCATAATTAGCAGCGGGGCCTCTCAAATCACTCGCTGCTTTGTTGTTCCCTTTACAACGTCAGTGTCAGTTTTTTTACGTGATTATTAAAGGCAGGCACAATTACTGAGATGTGAGATTCTTTGGAAAAAAATCTGTTTTAGCAGTCAGTCGGAGACATTCGTCTAAACAGCACATGAGTGTTTCATCCTGAGCCTGTAATATATTCACTGCTTTCTGCCTGGTCTTGTGTACTGATGAGACATGGAACAGCTCGAAGGTGAAAATGTGTTTTTTGTTTTAGTAGCATCTACATTATGCTAATGAGTTTGCAAGGGGGCGGAGCCATAAAGGCCAGATTGCCAGGAGGAGGAGGAAGAGAAGCCTGTAAATTATGGATGCAAACTGTCATTTCTGCCAGGGCAAAGAAAAGAGAGGCGTTAGGAGAAACCACAAGTCATGCATATCAGATTATCCTTCCTTTACCCCTCCCGCTCCCTCACTTTTAGTAAATTTTCTTATCATGCTTCTTGAGCAAAATTGCACACACAATCTGGGCTGTGCATCTCCAGTCACATGAGGGCCAGAGGTGCTGACAAGCTGGAATGCTTGGCCTGGTATTTCCTGATGCTCACACACGCATGTACACAAACACACACTCGCATAAACACACAGGGCAGGCTATATATTTGTGGATGGGTTCATGTTTGACTTGATGGCAGAGCGAGTGGCAGAATGGTGAAACACAGATGATGTTTTTTTTTTTTTTTTTCTTTTAAGCTTTGTAGAGGATTTTACAAAGCTACCATATGGTTTTCAGTTGATTTTTACAGATTTATTTTTATTTATTGCAGACAAAATGTATTGCCGGTCAAAAGTTTTGGATCAGTAAAGTTTTTTTTTTTTTTTTTTGAAAGAAGTCTCTTATGCTCACCAAGGCAGCATTTATTTGATCAAAAATACAGTAAAACTGTAATATTGTGAAATATTATTGCAATTTAAAATAACACAATTTCTATTTTTATAATTTGTAAAGTGTAATTTAATCCTGTGATAGCAAAGCTGAACTTTTAACAGCTGTTACTCTAGTCTTCAGTTTTACATGATCCTTATAAAATCATTCTAATTTTTATTATTTCTTCTTCTTCCCTGTCACTTTTGATACATTTTTCAGCAACCTTGCTGAAAAAAAGTATTAATTTCTTTCAAAAGAAAACAAAATCTTACTGACTCCAAACTTTTAAATGGTGGTGTGTATGTTTGTGTATGTCTATATATATGCGTTTGCGTAAGTAATTAACATCCTCTCTGATAAAGGCATTTTATAAGTCTTATTTACAAAAAGATTGTATGAAAACTTACCATCTGCTCTGGCATGTGACAGGCAATTATTTTGTTGAACTGAAAGATTATGAATCATTTAGTTTTGTAATTGGACACAATCTTCACCAAAGGGAAAAAAAATCAATCTATATAAAATAATTGAATAATTCCAAGGCTAATGAATTGCTGCATGCATTATAAAAGCCTTTCACAAGGTAAAATCTTTAAGATAAATGATTAAACTCATTAAAATTTTCTTAAAAAGGTCTTTTTTCAACCTTCACTCTAGTTATTCAGTGATTTATTCTCTTCTGTTTTGTTCCCACCTTCACAAAAGGGGGGAAATTCTGATAGTGATGGGTTTCAGCGAGATCAGGTCAGAAGTGGGTGGATCTCTGTGAAAGTATATGTGTTTGTGGGGGAATAATGGAGCCATTCTTCAGCTCTATGGAAGCCGCTGTACATTGGTGTGTGGTGGACCTGCCAGAGGCACTGGGGTCTCCTTAAAATAGCTCCAACCCTCGAATGTCAGAAGCAAAGCTGAGACTGCGCACTGAACACTGGCCATTTGACAGAGAGCATCAAAGAAATCTTTATGGAGTCCTTGAGATTTTTGCTGCAGCCAGGAAAACATCCAGTCGTAATAAGTTAATCATGTTTTGATTTTGATCTAATATTGAAACGTGGCAGTCTTTTGACATTTGTGCAGGAATAAATTTCCGTATCATACCACAATCCCACAAATCTGTGTGCATGGATGGCAGGCAGATCCAGAGAGCTAGCACGTTGCCCATCAGGATGTTTGTTTAACAATGATTCAAAAGGTCATTTAGTTGGACTGTGCGGTTAGGATTATTTTTGCTGAAATCAGAATGATTTCATACTAAGTCACATGTTTGACATGGGTTCATGATTTCAGTGATTAATTTGGCTGCTTCTTGCAATACATACAGTAGCAGAAAGCTCAGAGAGAACAGAAGCAGAGATCAAACCGGTCTGCTCATGAGTGGCATAAGTAAACAAAACTAACATTTTAAATAAATCTGATTATTTTTTTCTTTCCTTTAAAAACTACACGTCTCTAAAAATCCCAATCAGAAGAGTTTATGCTGTTCCTCTGATGTTTATTATTAGTAAACCAACATGCTGCTCGATTCTCAAAACTGGTGGAATAAATTTGTTTAGGCAGTGTGTTGTCTGTCTTATTTACTAACCATCCCCAGTCTAGTTTTACCAGACTTTATTTTTTTTATGTGAAACATACATTGAATTAATTCAGTTGGGTGCAATTTTGTTTTGGACCCCAAACTTTCTTCAAGATATCTTGTTTTATGGTATGCAGAAGTCATACAGATTTGGAATAACATGAGGTTAAATGATTTTAAGTGAACTATCCCTTTAAAATAAGAGAAATTTACTTGAGAATCAATATTGCATAACATATTTTAACTGTAAAATTAGACAAATATTTATTAAGAATAGGTTTTAGATTGTACATTGTTCACTTAAGCTAGTTAACGTTCAACCATTGCGCCATTACTCCTCACAGAAAGTAGGTGGTAAACTCAATTTTGTTTACATTTTCTGTTGATTGCAGTTCTTCATGTGATGATCAAATGATGGAGAAGAGCATTGGAACTTTCTAGTTATCCATATGTGTAAACAAACTTACTTTTGTCATTTTAAAGAACTGATTTAGCCGTCTGCAGTGGTGGAGCGATGGTCCCAGTAAAGTATGTCAGATTGTGGTAGTCTGTTGTGTCACCTAGAACCGTGTACAAGATGGGAAAATCCGGGCATGCAAATTGTGTTCAGTACAGATTTTTTTTTGGTGTGCTTGTACCATTACCTGACTTTCACAAGTAGTATAGGATAAAAACAGTTTAAACAAACAAATGGCACTATGAGTGTATGCAGCTTCTATTTTGTCCTTAACCTTCTGGCAAAGTTGGTGTTGTGACTGTGGTATGGCCATGTTAATGGTGTAATAATGTATACTGTAGCAATTTGAACAACAAATTAATTTCTGGTAGGGCCACCAGTGTTACGGGCACCTTGCGTGCTTCACCCTGTGCCCAGGTGAGTATAATCAATGGCCGAATGGTTCATAAATAACATACTTGATTTGTCAGGCTCAATGCTTGGCCGTAGCAAACTCCCGCCACGACACCTCATGTGTACTTTTAACCTTACTTGCCCAGACAGTTGAGCGCTGGAATCGACCCTCCAAAGGGGATTGAAGAGAGCTGAGACAAATAACATTAGAGGGCAAAAGCAGATCAGGGGAGGTTGAGTTTTCTGGATACAGACACAGATACACGACTGATCTCATTTGATATAATTCATGATTTGAGATGAATCGTATGTAGGAAACCTGTGGAAGCTGCTTTGAAACTTAGTTAGTTTCATAAATTAAGTACATCTAAGTCACACTTTTTGGAGTAAATGGTTACATTTGAAGCTATTTAAGGGAGTAGTTTATTTTTAAATAGTCTCAATTTGACAACTTAATTACGCTTAACTGAATAAAACTAGAAAAATGTTTTTATGAACCAGTTTATTTACATATGAACCATTCGAATGAATGAATCACTAAAATGTTCTGGAATGGGCATGTTTGATTTTTGCTTCAGCTCGCTTGTTTTGTCACGCTACACCGCTAGTTTTTGGAAAAAGTAGCATGATACTGGAAAAACTACTGTTTTGAACACAACCAAGCTTCTGAAAAATTGAGTTAGTAGTGTCGCTACCTTCAGTTAGTTCCGTCCCAGCACCGATCCTCGCAGTGACCTATAAATGTCACGAATTAAGACTTTGTTAACTGACCCTTGGACAGTAAGACATGTAATGGGTCTGTAGTTTACCTCGGGCTCTTTATGTGATTTACAGCCCTGTTCCAGTCTGAACTGTAAATATTCATGTCATTGGAGCGGGCCGAGACATGATCTCATTCGCTTCTGCCAGGGCATCTCGTGTAGGCACAGGCTCCGCAGATGTAAATCGCTGTTTACTTCATTACATCATTAGCTTTGTTTCCTTGGGCCCTGGAGAAATGAGGTGAAACACACTGGTTACTGTGTGCCTTCTGTGCCCTATCGAGCTGGAGAAACCCGCCAAGTGACGCTTATTTCCTCCCTCTGTTTGCAGAGGAGATTGTTTGGAGATCCTGCTGAATTTCTTGGACAAATGGAACTTGTGCGCACATCTAAATTATAGAAGATTTGCCAATTTAGAAAGCCTTTTCTTGCGTTTATCATATCATTGCACTTTTATTTGCCTCTTCAGTGATTTCCGGGTGATTGGATTTCAACACGGATGGAAAGATGGCAGATATCATTGAAAGATTTGTTCAAAACCGCTCCGCACAATAGCGCTCCAAGGTAAAGTGCTAAAAGAGAAGCTCTTGTTTATGAAAGGGGTGTGTAGAGCTTAGAGCAGGTGCAGAAGTAGATCATACTTACAGTATAATGTCTTTATTGTGGGGTCCTTGCTAATAGCGTGTTTGCTCTGGCAAGGTGTGTTACATTTGATGCTTTTCTCTGTTTGTTTTAGGAATCAGATAAATATTAAATAGACTGCTGTAAAAGGAATGGAGTTCAATGATTAACGTGTTTTTCTCTAAAACAACGTTCAATTAATCGGAGGATCCAAGACATATAGCATTCTGTGCATCATTTAACATCACAAAGAAGGCTTCACGCAACATGGAATCTACTATGGTAATCCTGGCATTTTATACAAAAATAAGGAGATGGTGTCTTTGGTTGAGATGGAACTGGAATCTGTTTCTTTGAGTTGCTCTGCTTGGATAAAAAAAAAATATGCCAATAATGATAACCAATAATCAACAGCTTGTTGTGGTCAGATTTTATTTTATTTTATTTTATTTTTTAGATTTTAGTTTATTTATCCTTTTATTTCTTAATTAATTTTATTTTTTAGATTTTATTTATTTAGCTTTTTATAATTTATTTATAAAAATTTTTTTTACAATTATTTATAATAATTTCCTAAAATAGATGCTATGTAAAAGCCTACAATCAGTGAAAGATTTTACAATTCTTATAGGCAGTTTGAGGCAATGTCTGCTTTTTATTTTGCTGACAGAAACGTTTCATTGCGCAATTTATAAAATAAATTCTTGATTTGATTGGATCATTACTGGAATCAATAAAAACATCATATATCAAACCTCAAATGAATAAAATCAGTGGTCTTGAGGCAGAATTTTGAAATATTATGTTTCACATTATCAGTTGAAATTATTGGCTGCAATTCCACTATTGATATCAATAATCATTTCATTACATATTTTACATACTGTGCACCTGAAAACCTGAGAACAAGAATCAGACAAAAGAAAGACTCCCAGAATCCCAACGGTGCTTACATGTGTGTATTTGAAGTACACGCTCCATTCAAAAGCCTCTCATTAGGAGCACAGGAAGCTTGTCAGTGTGCCAGTTAAGTGTTGGTGTGAGTAGCACCAGTGCGGCCTCTTGTACTCACTCGATTACGCACCTAATCAAATCACCTGCTTGTTTATACGCTCGGTACTCCTGCGTCAGAAAAGCAGCTCGGCTTCATTCATACCGCAAGTTTTCCTTTGAGGACCTACAATATCCATAACAAGCCCAGCGGTCTGCGCTTTCCTCCCAAAGGCAGGCTGCTGGATTTGAATTTCTCTTTCTTGTTGGACTCCAAATCCACATGCACCATAACATGTTCAAACTGTTTTCTGCGTGCTTTAGGAATCCTCTCATGTTCAGAAGCAGCGATTGATTTGTTTAGAGCCAGTGGCATCATAATCACCCCACAAGTGGAGGGAGCTGACTTACATTTTCCGCTCTGTTATACTTGCGTTATTGGAGTGTGGCTTTCCTGAATGCGCTGGCTGAGAGTTTGTGGATATTGCATTACAACAATATTGTCTCTGTATGCGCTTAGTTGTTCACTGAGAGACAGACTACAAATGGCTGGGTTGCTGCTTGTTTAAATGCTCCCAAGCATTGCTAATGCCTGGATTATCTCCTAGAGAAATGATTTAGTGAAAATAATGGCTTCACAATGGCCCCACTGCAGCAGAGACACGCACCAACCCAATAACCAGTCCTCCGAGAGAGCGTATTGATTTTGGCAATAATATTGCCCGATTCCCTCAAAAAAAAAAAAAAAAAAAAAAGAAGATATAAATACAAGAATAAAAAGCTGTTTTTTTTGTTGTTTATTCCGAAGCTGACTTGTGCTGAGCCCACCTGATGCTGAAGCCGGAAAAGAATGGCAAACATGGAAACGTGGGTTTGGAAACCCTTTTTTTTCGTTTCCTGCGAGAAGTGCAGAGATCATCAGAAAAATTGGCATAACTTCACCCGGCTCATTGTCTCCGGTCGGAGCCCCTCCACCCCCGCTCCGTGTTTACGCCCGAGACACTCTGCCTGCCTTAGGATCAGATATGACATCATTTCGCCACAGCTGCGGGCCGCACACGAGGCGTGGAGAGGGAACAATTGACCAGGGGGGACACAGGAAGAGCCGACTGACCTGATTGCTCAGCTGGCCGAGCAACTGGGAAGGAAGGCCCAAGGCGGAGCCGTGGATGTGGGGAGGGGTGATGGTGGTGGACAGTGCCCCCGTCACCCTCCCCTCCTCCTGGATGCAGCGTTCGTGATCGCCCTGCCCTCTGCTGTTCTCCTGCCTGCCTGCTTGTCTGAGCCAAAGCAGATTTGTACATGAAAAATGATCTACAATCTCTGTGGCTGTATCAGCTTCCAGATATAGACGTTCCTGATAGGCCAAATCCCCTTTAAAGAGGGCTTTATCCCGCTCACTGAAAAGCCACGGAGAACAGCACATTCTTTTATCTCGGCACCTCAGTATGTTCTAAATATGCACCAATCTGTCTCGATCGGCTTGTGTTCGGTGCACTTAGCGGGAAAGGTTATTGTTTAAATGTTAGCGCAATCTACATTGCATTGATCGTTCTTAATTATTAGAAGCACAGCTGCTGCCTGAATACGAATCAGATGGACGTTTCATCTATGTATAGATAGACAGCTGGAAAGGGCACCATGCATATGACCTACCACATGTTCATTTCCATATAGAGAAAAAAGACAGCAGTGTACAATAACTTTGATATGACAAACACTTCCCTGAAGAATACAGAGCATGTTATTTTATTATTGCATTTAATTTGATATTATTGTTTTTGTTGTTGTTATCAATAATAATACTATTATCAATATTATTAGTAGTATTAATATTAACAATATAAAATTATTGTAAGTAGTAGTAGTTGTGGTAGTTGTATTAAAATATTTTTATTATATGATAATATTTAATAATAAGCTTAATTTTAAATTTAAAAAATGTATTTTAAATAAGTAAACATCAAGTAATAATAATAATAATAATAATAATAATAATAATAATAATAATTTTTCTGTCATAATTTCTGTTCCAAAAATCTTTCCAAAAATGAAAATGTCATGTCGGTCCCTCATGTCATTCTAAACCTGTATACATTTAAAAAAAAAAAAAAAAAAAAAAAAAAAAGATATTTTGAAGATTGTTTAAGCTGTAAATTGTACACTGGACCCCATGGACTTTAATTGAATGAGTATTTTATTTTTTCAAAGTATTTCAGTGTATTCTTGTGCATTGCACAGAAGAAAAAAATGCGTACAGGATTAGAATGAAGTAAATGATCACTAGTTTCAGTTTTGGGTGAACAATTCTTTTAAAGTCCCCTAGGGATATGCGTACCCATGGTTGTGGATTGCTGAACTAAGTAAGTTGTCTCCCAACCAATGTAAACCTACATTTTATTTGAGGACAGGGAACAAAAGCCTGAAAATAGATGACAAGCCAGAGCACATAAATACGGCGAGGGGCAATGGGGTGCATTTGTGTGTGTATGTTTGCGTTTGGGTTAGAGATTGCGATAGCCCTTTCCTCCTTAAGAGATATGTTTTCAGTGCAAGAAGCCGATTCCCGTGAGGCGGGTGATCCTTTTTAATGACAGGGATTCATCTGTTAGCGTCCCTCAGGCCCCATGCAGCACTGTGCGGCACGGCTCCCAGCAGCCCACAGAAAATGGGCGGCAGCCTCAGGAGAGCGCACCTCCTCAGCCCCTCAAGATGCCGTGTGGGAGTTTAATTACTCCTGCGGCCACAACCCACAGCTTACGTGCTTTCATTACTACAAATGCCTTCATTCTCTGCAGTTTTTAATCATTTTTAGGCAAAAATATAGCACTGGAGATGCCCGTGCCAAAGTGAGAAATAGAACGGGAGCAGAAAGCAAGAGATTGCTCTTGTGAGGGGGGTTGGGTTGGTTGTGTGTGTGAATAGGGGGTCGAAGTGAAGGTGCTAGCCTTCAGGGAGGAGAGGGGGCTTAGAGACAGGACTTTGGATTACTAACTCGACAAAAAGGACTAAACATCTATTCAGTCAGGTCCTTCTGGTCTTTAGGGTCTATCCCTGCTGCTTTAATGAACTTATTTAGACTCAGTTTAGTTCATCCACTACTACTTAGAAGAATTAGGCTACAATTTGTCTCCTCATATTTGCTCAAGACTTTAAAGTGTCATTGCTTGAAGTAGCCCACAATTTAAAAGAATAGCTTGTGTAAAACCTGATGATCCATGTTTTCCAGGATGATTCGAGATGTTCTAAAGAGCATGTTGCGGTTCAAGTGAACTGCAGATTTGCAGATTCCATTGCTCAATGGTTATGTTTTTATAATTTAGTTTGAAAATTGCAGATAAGATTTAGCGAATAAAGCAACATTTTCATGTTAAGTAGAGATGTCTTATGCAGCTGCAGATACACACACACATACATACATACATATACATATATATATATATATATATATATATATATATATATATATACACACACACACACACACACAAATCTTTTTTACATGCATTTGTGTGTGTATTTTAATTATTAGTTTAATCTTATATTTTCATTTCTTTTTTTTCTGTCATAATTTATATTTAATTTTGTTGTGGGCAAAAACGTTGGTGATATGTGAAAATTTGTATAATACAAAATGGATGGAATCTGGCTAATGTCACGCATTTGCTTATTTGATTAGTGGCCTAGAAGTAGTCCAGAATCAGATATATTTGTATTGATTTTCCATTATAAGTTTAAATAAAAAAGCATTCTGCCTATTTCTAGGTTAAAATTAGATTTTCATCTGATTTTTTTTTTCTGTTGTCAAACCACACTGTACATCCCATCATCAAAAAGAAGTCGGGATGCATCCTTCCTTTCCATATTGTTTTCACTGTTAGATGTGCCAAGGCCGTGCACTAATGTTTGTTAGTTAAATGTACTCCCTGTGAGGTAATGAGTGGCAACTCAGTACGTGCTGCATTCTCCTTTTAATTACCGTTAGTCCACTAGCTGTTTTCTAATGAGGTCATGTCAATATTGAGCCTTATACTTCCCTCTGCCATTAGGAGCTTCCAGAGAGCAGACACACTGCCCTCCTCCCTGGATGGGCTGTAGCAGACTGGCCAATGATCTGAGTTTGTGTATTTATTCATTTCTTCATTGCCAATCTGTTAAGAGCTTTCTGAAAGGGTTTATGTCATCTGTTCTACATAAGTAAGCACCCTTCTGATGGTTACACTTGCAATTGGATCTGTCTGAAAGAGGCTCTTCCTTCCCTGTCTTCTGTCTCTCGCTTTCTCAGCCTGGTTGTCTCTTTGAGAGACTGCGAGACATATTACTGGCTGTAACCCGGCTCTCAGGGGCCTGCTCTGGGTGGCTGCCGTCTGCATCAAGGGGAATTTCTGCAGACATTGTGCAGGCTCTCAGATCATTACCAGCCTCCTTCACTGAGCCTTTGTTCCCCCCCTCTGCCTGCTCGGGCGGTGAGCTGACACGCGGCGTTCTGTCGACGTGAAGACCAACCACCAAAAAGCGCGACTCCTGACGTAACGCCATGCAGAGGACAAGCTGACTGTCACTCCTCCGCTTGTCTGTACCTCCTCCCCTCACTGTGTCATCTTAAATCTGTTCATCTGTTAACAAAGCATCAGACAGCTTATTATGAAGGTGTGAAAAGCAGAGAAAATCACTCCACATTCCTGCATTGAGATACTGTGTCAAAAAGCCAGTTTCAGTAAAAGTATCTAAATAATAGTGCCAATCTTCTGTGTTCATTTTTGCATGCAATTTTTTTTTTTTTTGTACTTTTTTTTTTGCGTGGAATTTTTGAAATGTATTTTGGAACTTTATTTTGTGATGTTTCCATCCTCCATTTTATGCAAACTTTTTATATATATATATTAGTGCTGTCAAAGTTAACGCGTTAATGCAAATTAATTTTAACGGCGCTCATTTTATTAACGCAGCACACATTTTCTGTTTGAGCCGTGGCCTAACCCGTGGTTGGAGAAATAGATGGAGATGCTGTCAGTGTTGCCAACTTAGCAACTTTTCAGATCCCTTTAGCAACGTGTTTTTTTTTTAAATTTTTTTTTTCAAAAAGAGCCTAGCGACCAATCTTTATTTTTTGCCCAAACCTTATTTAGTTTCTGAGACTAGCCGGTACTGTACATCACAAAAGCGCGAGGTCTCTCTTTCCCACTGTGCACAC